>JAQOTA010000030.1:0-305150 GCA_029532415.1 Marasmius tenuissimus | reverse complement strand
ATCAAACGAAAATGTGAGTATTATGCTTTCCTTTGCTCTCACATGGACTTCAACATGCGTTTTTAGTTGCCGGAGACCATAAACGACTTGAGAAAGAAGATGATTTGATTCGGCAGCACAACCAGAAACTCAACAAGGCGCAGGAGCGATTCAACAAGGCAAGGGAAAAGGGTAGCAAGCTGTGGGCACACGTTCAAGAGCTGCAACAGCTCAATTCGACACAGGAGGAGATACAATCAGCACTGGAGCAGGTTGAGAAGGAAAAGGAATTGTATGTACGGTATCGGGATGAAGTTGTCAAGCAGTCTGACAAGGGAAGCGCTCTTCGGAAAGAAGCGGGCGCGAGATGGCACGGACTTTGGTTCTCGGATAAAGGGCTTCTTTTAATTTAACTCTATTCATTTTTTCTCTTCCTGTTATAACTATGTGGAATGGATGGAAATATGGGACAGGAAAAAAATGCCCAACCTCGCTCGATACCAAGCCAACCTTCTTGCAGCTTTCTTCAAAGTCCCTCCAGAGACCACCCTCCAGATCCTCGAGTCCCTCCCTCGAAAGGACCTTCAGACGATGACTCTTGTCTGCACTGAAGTATCATCCCTGGCTCAACGCCTATTCTCTGACACCATCAATATTTCGCACGGATACGACTCTCACATCTTGTCTATGATGAGGCTGCGTAACAAAGCCGCACCTACATCCCTATTCAGAAGGGTCAAAAGGGACTTAGCCTTTTCACAGGACAAAGCGCAACAGATACTTCTGTATTGTGCAGAAGGAAAGATGGACCACATCAGGGAGCTCCACTTGTTCTCTACAAAGAAGAACATCGACTGGGACATTCTATATCCAGAAGCTTCCGCTTTGCTCTGGAAATTCCGCTCATCCCTCCGGGCCATCAAACTCCAGTCTCTTGGATGCCAATTCATCTGCCGTATTCTAGGCGAATTGAACTCGTTCTACTCTATCACAACCCTCGTCCTTCATGCCCCAGCATTTCGTTCCTTTGACTGGGGGACAACTATCCGCTTGCCCTCTGTTTCGAGCCTATCCCTTATCGACATGAACCCCGAGAGGCAGCCCTCCTTCAACTTCTATAGCGTAGCCGAGCGACGCCTCCAGACAGGACCACTCACCCATTTGTCCATTATTGGGGAATTGGGCAACTTGGCTGTGGCGCGTATTGTCGGCAATTACTCGGATCATGAGTTGTTAGAACTCAACCTATTGGATTCCAGAGGTCCTAGTAACGGTATGTCATCTCTACTTGTCATAACTGATAGAAATTGACCAATCCCAACAGTGACTTTACCCATTCCGACTCCAGTCACCAGTATAGACTCCGTTGTGCACTTTGGCATTGACCTGGCCTGGTTTGCCGCCTATTTGAATGCCCCCGCACCTCTAGTTCCATTTCCGAAACTCGAAACCCTCTCAATACAAGTCAGCTGGGAACAATACGATACGGACGATATCTTCCAAAACATGACGGCCCAATGGGATGCTCTGGCAGCTGTAGTGCCCAGGTGGTTAGCGGCCAAGCAATTCAAGGTATCCTTAGACCTGCGGGACGAATTCCAGATTGACACTCATGCACTGGAACGATTTGCGAGGGAGAGGCTTGGATTTGAGATCGGTCAGTCGCAGGCTGCACCACTTCCAAAGGTGTATGAGTTTACAGATTTGCCAGGCTGGGGAAGTAGTGAGAATTGGGGTTCTCAGTAATATCGAGTTTGTTTCCTTACTTTCCTTGCAGTAGTACAAAAGAAGTTCCAGAGCGATACATTTCAGTGGCTGTAGCTACAGTTACAAGAAAAAAAGATACATCAGTTGGGGGATTCGTCGAGTGTAGCTACATGAATAAAGTCCTTCAATTCGTAAATAGTAGAAAAGATTTTGAGATTTTCCTGATACGCGTTAGCCTTTCCCTTCATCATCTTCTCGTACTCGGCTCGGTTGAATTCCTTCAGCTGAGCCTCGGTCATGAAGTCGTTATCGACCCAACGAAAGATTGGACCAGCAGAATATTGAGTGAACGAATTCCTCTGATCACCTGTAGTGCAAGTCAGCATCAGAATCAAACTTGGAAGAATAACACAAACTCACCTTTAGCTACCGGGATGTTGTAGTGAGTAACAACAGCCGAAGGAAGTCCAATCGTGGAGGCCGGAGGAAAGTCAATGATGAGTTTCAGCTCATCCAGCACGATTTGGCCTCCTTTCCGATGGTCAAAGCGCCCAAGAGCTGTAACAAAGCACAAACCAGGGGGCCAGTTGAAGAAGTCGCGGTGAGGGGTCGTGGTCACGCTGCGACCAAAATTGAATGTCGCTGCACTGAAGACGCCATGCTTAAAGTTTGCCTTGAGGTTCGGCAGTTTGTTCAGAACTTTCTTCAAGGTCGATTCGTGCCTCTCATATGCACGGGGTCTCCAAAGCGCATAGGACTCTAGAAAAATTGATCAGTACATGAATATGACAGTGAAACAAGACATAATACCGTTCTGGAACCCAGCAACACGCTGGATCCCTTCATGGGCAAGGAGGCGAGCCAACGCGGGGGCCATCTTTCCATTCTTGAGTTGAACAGGCGTGGCGTTACCCATTCCCATGGCTATCCCGACGTTGAATGCAGAAAAGTTGCCGCGACGATGGGGACCATTGGGTGAGTCATTCCCGATTCCTACAATATCACCCTCTTCAAGGATGGCATCAAAAGCATCAAGACAGGATTTGACGTAGGTAGGGTCGTCTGGTCGGCCACAGAGCACCGCAATGATTCTGCCAGCGCTATCAACAATGAGCAAGGGGGTGCTGTGAGATGTATTCAGTAAGAGGTTGGAATCGTGAGATTAAAAAAAATCGCACACGCCATCCCACTTGATGTGGCGATATCCGTTCTTCTTCATCTCCTCAATGGTGGGGTTCTCTGCGGTGCTCTCCGGCAAGGTGGTCTTGGATGGATTCTTTTTTTTTGGCGGATTCTTCTTCGTCACATCCTCCTTCAGTGCTCCCTTCCCTGCTGCCTTCTTCTCCTTCTTCCCCGCCTTCTTCTTTGGGCAGCCCGTGTAACCACCCTTGGCAGCTGCAAAGTCTGCTGCATCAAAAGGAACGCTGAGGACTTTCACAAATTTCTGGAGCTTCAGCTTGATGCGCTCGGAGAGTGGGCGCTTCTCCTTTGGCTGGGCCCTTCGTTTTTCGCGACGCTTCGAGTTGTTCTTGCTTTGTCCAGGGTCATGGGTGGCGTCGGCTACTGCATCGGTCTTCGTCTTCTTCGCCACACCTTTCTCCTTCGTCTCTCCTCCTCTCCTCCGCTTTCCCTGCTGACCCATTCCTTCCAACACACTCGACGGCGCCTTGGGGCCCAAATCCTCCTCAACCGACATCTCCGGCTCCCTCTCTTCGGCTTCTCTGAACAGACGAACAAAAGGGTCGGGTAGCTTGAGCTTCTGAAGGTTGATGATGCCGTAGACGCGTCCCGAGCGGAGCTAAAAAAACAATACCGTGAGGCCGGAAAGAATGAACGGTGAGATAGCGAGCTTACCGAGTGGAAGAGCGTCATCTTGATCTGTTGGAAAAGCTAGTCAGCTCCTGAGCAAACATGAGTAGGATTGAGGGGGGAAAACGCGAAAAAAAAACGCGAAAATAGCCATGTAAATGTAGCAACAAAAAATCAAAAAAAAAAGATGCAGCGAGCACCAATGCACTCGAGAATACAGCAGCTCGATCCAAGGGTGTTCGAATCGTTCACTCTGCTCTAGTCTGTGAGGCAATCGGCGCACTTTGGGGGGTTGAAAAGGGGGAAAAATCGCTCAAGGCCTACCCAACCGCTGCAGCAGTGCGATCCAACGGTGATCGAATCGCTAACCCTGCTGCAGAAAACATGAGATAGGCATGAACTTGTCAAAAACAGCGAGAAAAACGCGTAAAATGGGTCAATCGAGCGGTTGAAAAAAGTTGAACCAACAAAAAAAGCAGAGAAAAAAGCGACAAATGGAACACTTACTGATTTACGGGCCAAGTCCAGCAAAGCCAAGTCCAGCAAAATCAAGCTGGGAAACTTCTTTTGCGAGGCAGCGAATCCAAGAGTATGAGAGATAGCAGCAAAGGGGAGTAGTGGTAAGAGAAAGAGGGAGGGTGCAGAGGCCGGCGCCAATTTGGCCTGGTGAACGTGAGCTTAATAAGCCGAGCTGGGGTACTGGGTCGAAGCTAACACGCCGAAATACTGCATCAAAAGTCAATAGAAGCTATATTCAAAGATATTATAGTTCACGGATTACACTAAATTGGGGTGTGAGAGACTGGCTTCATCCACCAGGGTCGGGGTCTCTGCCAGCTCTCGCCCACCACGCTCAATGAAAACAGCCCACCGCAGACGGTAGACGGGTAGACCTTTGGCCCCAACGCCCATAACATCACCCCAACGCGAGAAACAAAGTCCAATCTCTCGATTATTCCTCCTGCGACCCTCAAAACGGCCCGTCGCTGTTTGTTGTCCAGCTCACACTGGCACCATTGTCACAGACCGTTGCGACTGATTCCGACTGAATCGGCTGCAGAAGTTGGCTGGGCATGTTTGGTTTATGAACACGACCGTAACGGGTAGGTGCCGCTGCCAAAGGCAAGCAGGACCAGCCGCTAGCGGTATGAAGCGCCCACAACCCGCGCATGCACCGCCAATGGGTCCACAGGTACGGAACAGAGCTGCAACGTTCGTGTTATTCAATGCGAGAGACCGTTCGCGAATGGCTCGGATGACCTACAAGATCAAAAAAATATATGTTAGCACCCTTTCGTCCATATCACAAAAACTGACTCGGTTACCTCCTCAAAATCTCCGTCATCTCGTTAATGTAACTGAACGAAAGAGACTCCGTAGACCTGGATCATCGTCCGCCAGGATTGTTCTTCGTCATCTAGCTTTGTTCGAATCGACAGTTTCCCGAGTTGGGTGCATTAGGCTTCTCTCGAGGGTCTCCTCATCAACGGCGGATGCGGTTGCACAGACGGTGGCCGGTGATGATGATGGATAGAAACGACTGGGGAGTACAAAGTCAACACCCCCCTCATCTCCCCCCGCCTCAAACTGTTCAACATCATCAACGTCCAAGAAGACTTCAACTTCCACGCCGCCCTCTACGCCAACGACAACCACGCCTTCCGCACCGCAACCTCCGGTGGCGTCCCCTTCGGCGACGGCCTCAATACCCTCTCCGATTTCACCTTCATCGACCTCGAACACACCAAATGGGACAAATGCAACCTCAACGAAGGCGACTGTCTCACCCCAAAAGGGTTCGCCTTCACACGTGTCCATGTAGCCCCGTTCGCGTGGATATTCCTCTGACAACCGGTGGTTTATCGCTGCGAATACTTGACTCATCACGTCCTTTCAGAGTGGTGGTGTTATTATCTAGGTCGAAAAAAAAAGAAAAAGAAAAAGCGCGCACCTCGACGACGCCGGGACTGAGATACCTCGGGGGGTAGCTGGCGTCGGTGTGGCAGGTGTAGCAGGTGTCGGTACTAAAGGAACAGGCATAGATTGACCCTCCAAAGCCAATAAGCCAGCATCCCCAACAGCTCCGTCAACGATGACCTTTACAACGCCCTGCACGTCGTCCCCGACCTATGTGGCATTCCACACCTCGTCTTCGACTGCTTTAGCTTGTTGGTTGAGCCTGGACTGGTGAAACGCGTTGAGCCATTGTTTGGCTATAAAGCAACGACCATGCATTTGCAGCGGACTTCGCAGTCGACGACGAATTTGTGGGTTTCTTTGTAGACGGCGACAAAGTCGTCGAGAGACACGCTTGTCAGGTATGTTTGATTCGATGTGAGTTGGGAGGCGAGGGATGTATGTGTGAGGGAGGTGAATTGGGTGAGGAGAGATTGGAGGTCTTCGGTGAGAGTTGGGATTAGATCTGGTGTGACGAGAGTGGGGTGCATTCGTTTGAGGTATTCGACTAGTTCGAGGAGAGTGTTGTTTTGGGATTGAAGGGCGTCGATGGCGTGGATGATGTCAGCGTACGATTGGGAGAGACGTCTTCGCAGGTTGCCGCTGTCTTCCGGTGAATCACCGTCTGTGGTGAAATCGAGGATGCGGAGGAGAATGACGCCATGGAATAGGAAGACGAGGAAGATGACATTGGAGGGTTCTGTTGCAAGTCTGGGGGTGGTAGGCCGGTGATGTTCATAGATATCGGGCGGGCGGATTTGGTGGCGGATGATGGTGGGGAGTTGGTGGGGGAGAAGAAACCGGCGATGGAAGTCTCTGCGGGACATGCGTAGTCGCTTCTTTCCACGTCGCTCGTACGTTCCTCCAAAGCCCGCACATGCCCCACTGTCCAGTTCTCCAGCTTCTCGAACCGTTTAGCGATCGTGAGTAGGGTATTGAGTGTTGAACTGTGCATAAAGCGGCGGTGCCTCGCGAGAAGGTGAAGAAGTAAGAGGTGACGGTGAAAGGTTAGGCGCCATATTCGAACGTGATGGTGTAGGCGATGCAGCTCCCCATCCGAGGGATGAAAACCAAACGGTCCTTCACAGGACACCACACGCTCCTTCCGTCTTCGTCTCCCTCGCCTCCCTCTCGCAAACTTCAATGGTCTTCCCTCGTTATAGTCCCTCTGAACTGGACGTTGGGCCGAGGAGAACATGGGTTGATGAGTACCTACATGGTAGTCCAAGGGAAAGAGATGATGCTGGGCACAGGGTTACGGCCGGTACTTTACCCGGTGTTGTACGGATATCGGAGTACACAGGCCCGTAACCCAATACCATCCTTTCCACCACACGTGGTGAATGGAATCAAATCCGAGGCGGAGAGGTTTTGTTGACCCTAAAAAACGCTAAAGTGAGTCTCAGGCCGCTAGGAAACGTCGCTGGTTACTCACCAGTACCCTTAGAGACGTTATATGACTTCTGAACGCCGTGGATAGCCGCCCTCGATCTCAGGAACGCCAACGTAGGTGATTGTTTCGTGGGTGTGGTTTGTGTAGGCGTAGTCTGCTCCTCCCCTTGCTCGTCTTCTCTTTCCCCGAATACCGTTTAGATCTCCTAGTAAAACTCGGGCTCATCGGACTCCCAGGAACCGTCAACGTCAACTGTTGAGGTGATGGACTCGACTGTGGAACGGGGAAATCCAAACGTGGAGGAACAGGCGGTGGAAGCGCCGGTAGCGGATAGACATGAATCGGAAGTGGCGGAGGAGAGGAATGTGCGTGAGATTCGCGGTGATTGTGAACGTTAGGTGCCCCATACGCGCTGGATGGGATGAAATCTATCGCCTACAATGCAGAAGAGTCAGATCGTAGGAAGGGGCATTGAGTGTTGATCTTTCTTCACTTGGTGTAGTCCTGAAGTGCGACATCTGTAGTGGTCGAGCCGTTCAGCAGCATGCCTCGGGCTGGCGAGAGGTCACATACTGAAATCGAAACTATCCGTCCTCTCTGCGAATCCAAGTCCAATATGAGCCTTCTCCCCACTATCCTTGACTCGAACAACGAAATATCGGGATGAGTCCAGTACTGCTTCGACACAGGGCTTAGCGAGGTCGTATTTCGCACAAGCAAACACTAGATGGAAACGGCTGAGAAATATGGGTTCATCTATTTATTGACGAGTCCTTACGCTCTCCTGTAATTCATACAAGTCAGTTCTAGCAGGTGGAAGCTAACCCAACAGCGTCGTTACGCGGACTTGTCGGATGAGAATAGGCTTGTTGGGACCCAAATCGTGCATCTGACCGTGGGAAGTAGAGAAAATGTGAGGGCAACATGCGGATACCGCTCGCGTTGATTTTGAAGTTGTTTTGGCACATTTCGAGTTCTAGAATGAATATAGTGAGTTTCCAGAGCAAAAATCATAAAACTATGAAGAGAAGCGTACCTTGGCAAAAGATTGTGGTGGTGGTTGCGGAGAGACCGTACCCACCGGCGCCTGTATGCTGAATGAACACAGCGCACAGCCACTCTACGCCTCTTGCTTTTCTTCCACCACGACCACCACAATTCGACGTTTTCGAACGGAATTCTGCAAACAAAACACCCCAGGTGAGCTCTTTGTACCTCTAGATATTCTTTATTTTTAAAATCTGATTTTTTCGTGGTACTCTTGGTTGACCTTCCAAATAAGGAAGTGCCAGCACCAATTGGCCCTCTGACTTCCTTTTAAGGAAGGTGAACGATATGGCGGTACGTTTGAGCTTCTCCGCGGTCTTGGGGGAGCACTTATTTCTGTTTAGCATAGCGGAACTGTAATCAAAGGGATCCGTGGCCCCAAAACCACGAAAAGGAAATCCAAGTCTGGCGTTGAAGTGACGCTCGACAAACATATATTCAAACAGATCCCGTTTGAGACGGATCCGGCGCACTTGCTTGACGCTGACAGCTGCCCCCCCATCGCCAAAGTCAGTTGTGCTTTTTATACCAGTGATATTAACTTATATTGCATACTAGAAGCTGCTAATCCAAGCGAAGATAGACCTCGAGATTCTCCTCTCGTCTGAAACGGATCAGGACGATTTCGACGAATCGGTCGACTCACTCGAGAACAAGGAACTTGCAGAGAACATCTTCATGCTCCGATTAGTGGATAAGCTGAAGGAGGTTTATGGAGGGGACAAGGTACCCCGTAACAAAGAGATGGGCTGGACTGCAATCCCTCCCCAGTCTTTTCGCAAGATTGTAAGTTTATTAGTTGTCTACCGCACAGTCTCCTGGTTCTAATCCGTCTCCAGCCTGCTCTATCCCTGTTCAATAAAGAGAATGGCTGGGTAGATGCCCTGCAGACTCTGCAGCGGGGCTGTGTGTCTGAGCCAGAGCCTGCAATGAGGAATTCAAAGAATTCAAAGTCGCCAAGAACGGTGATGCGCGGGATTGTCGCAGGCATTTTGCAAGCAGAAAGCTCAACTGCATTCCAAAGTGCTGTGAAGAACTTTGGTTACCTGGCACTTGCACTCACCTACGTTCTCAAGGCAAGTCTATTTGTCTGGCTGCGTCTTTAATCACTCAAATGGAGTTCTAGACGGGTAAAACAACCTTTCCTCCCAAGTATGAGGACATGGTGGGCGAGATGGATTCCCTCGATGGGTTGAGCTCGAAACCATCTGAACTTCGAGGGGGTCTCAACGCTACGATGATTAGTCCCTTTACCCTTCTTTCACCACGAGGATGCAATGCATTTCGAAACGACAACTCCGCCCTCACCATGCTTCGTGTGCGTAACTGTTTTTTATTGATGAATCGCCTCTAAAACATGGCTTTACAGTGGCTCACGGCATTCGGAAATATCAAGCCCAAGGAGCTTCTCCGAGTGGAACGCTTGTTCTACACTGAAATTCTGTCAATCGTCGACGGCTCGATTTCCCCTTTCACTGCGGTGGTGAACTTCCTTGATGCTGTAGATGAACTTGACTTTACGGAATGTGATGACTTGGGGTATTTCGACATTGGTATGTGTTATCCATCACTATATTTCATAGTTTTCTCTGAACGTTCAATAGTAGGCAACGAGGAGGAGTCCGATGACGACGATGAACTCGAGGAGGAGGAACCAACCACCACCAGGCGTTCCAAGCGGAAGGCAGGGTCGGATGCTGATGAAGATGAGGCTCCTCCAGAAAAGAAGAAACGCGGCGGAGGCGGATGGTTTGGCGGTGGAGGCGGCGGCGGCGGCAGTGGGAACAAGCAGAAAAGAAAGCCTTCTGTGTTTGTTGTCAAGGATGATGAAGGCTGGAAAAAGGTAGAGCGGTTAAAGGCCAAGATGGGAGATATTCCCCGCTTGAGTATTCTTGAGGACTCACCGGTAAGCCTTCTATCTCATGCCTTTTCGCTCAGAACTGATGGTAACTTCAGCGAGCAAGGGAACCCCGCAATACTTTTACGTTGAGATGCGTCAGGAATGGTGAAGAGTATCAATACACCCCGGCTTTCTATGTGAGTTATCTTGTGCATTCGTCATTTACTTTGTTTGAATAGACTTCATCAGCCACAAAATCCAAACTCCAATTTCTCGTTTGACCCGCACACTACTCTGAAGAAGATCTTGGAGGACTTGGTCTGGGTTCAAGCCAGTACCAACCTGGAGCATTCGGGCGATATATTGGCTTTCCCCTACGCCCAACTCAAGAATTTTGGCAAGGAAGAGCTGTTGAAACGGTTTGGGAACACATTTGGTATTGTGTTGACAGAGCGCATACTGGAGAACAAGGACGAATTCTCCGAAAGTGTTCTTTCCAAGTTGGGTCTTCTGGACGATATGAGGCAGATTCACGGTACGCGTTCCAATGTATTGTTTTTCTTGGTTACTGACACGTGCTCAGACGCCTCTCTCGATGGCGAACGCGAAGATGGAAACACGTATATCCAGGCCAGTCTTAGGGAGATGTATGAAGCCAGGGATCGCCGCGGACACATCATGAACCTACTCGACGTTCCTTCTGAGTCAGGCGGCACCTGGGTACCACTTGATCTAGCAATTTGTCGGCAGGCATGGATGAACATCCAGGATGATGAAGCGCAGTTGGACTTTGTCTTTCCAATGCGCGACATGTGCTGGTACTTGTGCGGGTTAACGGATGCTCTCCACGACTGGCATGTTGATGCTCAAGGTCTGGCCACTTGGATCACCATTCTCACTGGGAAGAAGTTGTGGATAATCGGTGCTCCCAGTGCAGCTGATCCCCAAGAGCACGCTGGAATCGAATCGTTCAACACCTGTCAAGAGAAGAGCGTAGGTTGGAAAAAGTACGGGATTTTGTTGGAAGCGGGCGACACATTGTGAGTTACACCGTATTCTCTTTCTATCTACCCACTCATATACTTCCAGGATAATGCCTCCCAACACACCTCACTTTGTTGTGACAGTTGTTGATTCCGTGGTGGAAGGGGGCCACTTTTACTGCTCTTCAACAATCCAGAAATCGTGTTTTGGGATCTTTCACGTCACTGCATCATACCGACACGTTACGAACAACGACCACTCCAAAATCCGATATGTGCTTGTGAACATCCTCAACTATTGGTCCCGGTACATGATGAATTCTCCCAAATACGAATCGAATCTTCACGACCAACACTTTGACCCCACCCTCGATATCCCTATCGTCTCCACGCGCGATGGACTTCTCCAATTCCTATCCCTGGTCAACATCGTCTATCTTGGCACTGTACTTTGCCCCGAGCGCTACGACATTGCAGTACTCAAAGGTGCAGAAAAGGCCAAGGTAGAAAAGACGTTATCGGAGTTCCTAAACCCCCTCTACACAACCTCCAGAATATACGCTGATGCTGCATTGGACTGGCTACAGACCAGATACTCTGTGGTGTCGACTGAAACTGGAGAGGATTGTTGGGACGAGGTACGATATGGCTATCTAGTTGATCAAGCTAGGACCCTGGTTCACCATCGACACTTGTGGGAAGGAGAAAACGCGGTTGCTGGAGTCTCTCCGAACCTCACCGCTGCAGCAATAGAGGAGAAGATCACGAGCGACTTTGGTCAGTACGATGCAACGCTGAAGAAACTTTGGGATGATGCTAGCGATTCAGAGGCACACAAAGACTACTTTTATCACCGGTGTAACTTTACTTTCAACCGCGTTGCAACAGACGATTAGATACATATTTATTCCAGTGTCAAATCAATGGGATTTTCTTTCGATGACCCTTCATCATTTTCTTTGTTGCATTCTTCCACATCCAACGGATTCTCCTGAGTACCATCCACTGTGAGATCAATAGGTAGAAACTGTGAGTCTCCTGGTGGTACAGTTAGGTCAATGGGTTCTTCAGGCAGTGCGGCTGTGGGTTCGCCTATATTCCATATCAAAATCAACCTGGCAGATAACTCGAAGGTAATTCGTACGGGAATACTGGTCAAACCGCTCTTCTATGAAATATGTTAGCCTGGTTGTGGTCCATTGGCAGTAAGCAGTTGTACCTTCCATCAACCAGAGGAAGTTCCCATCCGGATCATAATGAATGTATGCCCCACCATCTTCCACGAAGACACCTGGGTCATTCTGAAGCTGTTCAAGAGCCTGTTCGCACTGAGTAGGGGAGGTCTCCATGTCTATTTCTGATACGATAGCACTATCTTATAGTCTGAGTTCATCCAATTTGGTATCGCGATCCATACTTTTTTTTCCTGATTATGACAGGTAATGACAGGTACATAGAAGAGAACAACTGTCTATTTTACAAATTCTATCTCGGAGTCGGACTATCACTTTGGCATTAGAACGCATCACAGGTCAGGAGGAGAATATGACGCTCACATCAAAGTACTCGTACTTGTACCTGTACGTTTTGCAGGGATCCGTGCAGTCGCCAGAGTTATCGAGATGAAGCTGGTGCTCGGAGAAAACCCTTGCCAATTTGCACACGCGACATACATACCAAGCAGACTTGATAACAGCCCAGACGTCCTGGGGAACACCAAGCTTGCTGTGATATTCGATGAAGGCGACACTAACCCGGGATCGTGCTGTAAACTCGAAGCGTTTTGCATGGGACTTGTTGCTTTGCAAATCGCAGGGATATCTTCGGAGCGATACCTTGGGTTCACTGAGAATAGTCTCTCGCACAACTGAACAGAAATCATGAGTGCTTGCTTTGTGAAACTCGTATGAACGCGCACCTTCTTCCTTGGACTCACAATTCCCGCACTGGTCCCCAACAAGATGGATAGAGTGACCCTCGTTAGTGAATACGCAGAGACAGATATGACAGAGAACTGCATCCTCAATAAGAGCATGGACAGAGTGCGCAGGTACTCCCGCCTGTGAGCAGAATGCACGTATGACTTGTCCAAAAGCGTCAAAACTGGGGTAGATGAGTTCCCATCTGCAGCCATTGGAACCAACACGATTTGGGAACTTGTGCGAATCATACGGGTCGAGTACGCTGCACTCGCCCTCAAAGTAAGCGGGGTGATCGTATCGGGGGTCTATAGAGCTGTGAGAACAGATCTATCATGATCGCAGAATCAAACCATACTCACATTCTCCTGCGTTGGTACCCTCAAAGTCGACCATATTCCGAACGAGTTCCTTATCTAGAGGCACATCAGAGAGATTCTAGTGGGAATGATAGGTGAACAAACCGTATTGTGCCCTAGCATTAGCAACGCTGGGAGAAAACATGTTTGGTCCGCCATGTTCTCCCTCAGACTGATGGCGAGTCATTACTGGTTGCGCAACAGCCAGCTGACTGTCAGGTTGCTTGCGCTTTAGGCTCCCATGTTCATTGGTAACATGTTGCTGAGCTGGTAGAATGGTGGGCATTGAGGGGCCTGGCTCAGAAACTTCCTCCTGGATCTCCTCGAAACGACCTGGTGGGAAATGAGAACGTGATACACTCTGGCATTAAATTCGAAACCAACCAGAGTCATTGACAGGTAGATGATCGGGGTGGCAAGGAAGACCTTGGTAGCCAGCACTAAGCTTTGGCAAGACCCCTACTGAGGACATCAGCTCCGCCGAGATGAGATGAGCACTGTACTTACAAGCAACGGGGCATCCGTTCGTCTGGCAGACAAATATATCGTACTTGACTTGGTGGACAGTCTTCCGCAAGAGGATGAGGAATGGCCCAACATGATCCTGCAGTGGACCATCCACATAGCAGATTGGATGATCGAGAGTTCGCTTCTGAGGTGGTTTCTTGAAGTCGTCGATAAAATTTTGAGCGCTAGCGGGCCGGATTTGACCATTGATCTCAACGTCCTGCCTACAAAAAAACATATTCGTATCACAAGGCTGCAAGTCACGTCCCACCAACATACCTCTGCCATTTCTGAATCATTTTGGTGTCCGGGTTGTAAGTCATGATTGGTTTTCCGGCGTTTGCAGAATCCAGCGCTCGTTGAATCTTGAATTCATCCGGGGTCTGAGTAGGCTGCGAGCCAGAGGCGCGAAATTTCTTGGAGGCATGATTGAACCAGGACATATCTGAGGACACGGAGGTGGGGGGTGATGAAGGAACGATTGCAAGTCACCAATTGCCCCTTTGGCTACAAGTATCTCCTTCACAGACCTCGTCATCTGTGAAATAAAAAAAAAAAAGAGCGAGATCATCGGGTCCCCACATTCTCCAGAGTCCTGAGTGAAGCCTACGTCGCGTCAATCTTGAGGTTCCAAATCACAGAATTTTGCTGTCAAAGTGTCAAGCAAATCGAGCAGTAGTAGCACGGCTTGCATGAGTCGGTGGACCAAGTTGCCCGTCCTTGAACAACCCTATACATATGTATGTTTTCCCTGTTCACCATCCAGAGCTCTGGCAGATTGGTTCATCAAAAGACCCAATGTTTGTCGGATAGCGACAGTCCAGAACGCGGAAGAACATAGGCAACCCCGGTATTTGCTATTCCGGGTCCGAAGAACTGGAGAAGCGCCCTGGCGCCTGACATCGGAATATGCCGTGTTTCTCGACGTTTTGGGTATTTTGGGTTTTATTTTGCAATATTTTCTTGTTTTCCAAAAGGGATCATTATTATTGATTATTACTGATAATTACAGAAAACGCTCTGATTATCTAGACACAACCTGTCAACCCCTCTGTCTGTCAAGTGCCATCAATTCGTGTCGGCATCTGTCAGGTGGGTACTCATCGTCCCCGGCCCCAGGGGTTTATGTCGCAAACCTACGTCAGAAATGTCACATACATATTCGTGATGGTCTTATAAGGACAAAACCAGACGCGGGAAGGCTCTACGTATAAATGCTGCGAACTCAAACGTTCCAAATCCTCAGAAACTCTACACCCTTCACCTACACTCGACTTATCAACTCTAGAAGAAGAATGTCCAGCTCTACCAACGACAACGTCCCTCCTCCTTCTGGCAGCGACAAGCGACACTTCCCTAACGACAGCTCTCTCCACGGTGAACATTTTGAAGTTCGCCAGACGCACCCTACCGGCGATTACACCCCTGACCCATCGAAGTCGTTCCCGCTGTCGCCTGCTCGCAAGGCACTCGTCGAAGATATTCTGGCGTTGTACGAGATGAAGCCGACGGTCGAGAGGGTGAAGAGATACACGCCAGATTGTGTGTATAACGATCAGTTCGTGTATGCCAACGACCGGTATAAGATGGCAGGCCAATGGTTTGGGTTGCCCAAGTTGTTTAATGATGCGAAGAGCCATGGGTACCAGGTTGTGACGAACGACAAGGATCTGATCCAGTTCAGGCATGAGGAGGTCAAATTCTCTTTTCAATTTGCTTCGTGTTGCGTTTGGCTGACTATGAATTATCCAGGAATGGACCTTCAAGATTATCCCGAAGACAGCGACTATCAATGCACTCGTTAGCTTGTCTCTCGATCCCGAGAGTATCGATAGCGATTTTATTCGTGTCAAATACCATAAGGATCAGGCGAACGACAAGGATTACTCGAATGAAGGTCTCGGTGCTACCTTTAAGAGGTGGCAGGCAGACAACGTTGCCAAATGGATGGATAGCCCCGAGGTTGCCGCGTTCGAGGCGGACAAGGATGTGGCGAAGGCTCCTAAGCAGCAGTATGGAAGTGGCAAAGGAGAGGCTCCAGAGAAGAAGTTATAGATAGTTTTACTTGCATTGACTTATTTGTGTACGACGGACCCAAAGCAATTGTACTCGTAAATGTTGTATGTATTTTGAGATATGACGAGCTTTGTAATGAACGGATGCAACGTTGAACGTATGGCCCTTTGGGTGTGATCCGTGCGCCAGTGGTCCTCTTTCTGGCCTTCAACTTTCTCTAGCCTGGGCACCAATGCCAGGGGGAGCCAGTCGAAACACACCGCCCGGTGTCGATGTTGTGTAAAATAATCGTCATGACTCAGGCACGATGATGCAAGTGACGTTTTGTGCCAGATTGTGACAAGTAACATTGTCACCTTTTTGCTTTTTCACCACCGCCATGATCATCGTCGACGAGCTATTGAACTCAGATCACTCCGCCCGCAGATACTCGAAGCTCAAGCTACAGGCCTCAACATCGTCTGCACTTATGAAAATTCGCATCGAACGAATGAATCTATAGCAGTATCGGCTCAACATCGAATACCGGGCAATCTGAATCAAGACTCGGGATCTCAGGCAGCGAGTAAAGATAATGATGATGAGTGCAAGATAACTGGGGTCTCCGGAGAAAGTATTCATAGCAACCAAAAAAACTTCGTCAATACGATTACCATTACCAATTGGTGTCGCCTTGTTTCCATATCACGCTCAAGTGCGGCTCAACAATTCCCTCATACAAATGGTGTTAAGATCCAAAGTGTTCAACGACTGACGAAAAGACGGGCTACAAGATCGTGCTCATTCGCTTTACGCTCTTTTGTACAGCGCTGGACTTGTAGCTGGGAGCCTATGTCGATCGCAATGCCGGTCGTGCGCGTATCGTGTGATAAATTCTCGCGAGACAGCTAGCGCTGTTGACTGCCAATGTTCCTAAGACGTGCGTTATGGGGGCTGTCAAAAGTGTTGCTTGGCTCAGAGTGTATCGCTCCGTTGGCAGTTGGCATCACGATCTCTCTTTGTTGAACTTCCAGCTTGCCGGCTGGCCCGTGGGTTAGCTTCAGATTCATTCCAGGTACACATCGAGCCCCGGCTTGAAGTAGGAGCTGTGGCCTTCACCAGGGCACTTATGGCGAGCGCTCCGACGGTGATTTAGAGGCCCCGCTGGGCTTATGCAGGCACAATCACGGGCCTGATTCACCGAGCAATCCGAGAACTCCTTGTACAAGGTTTTTAACTACCTCCGATCATCGCTACGCTCAACCCAGAAATTACCTAACAAGGCCGGTGTTCGTGTGTGTGTGTCTACAAATACATGGGTTCCATTCGTCAAATAATATCAAGATAAACATAAATTAGGACTTTGCAGACGGGCCACGACGGGCGTCGCGTCTATACTATACAGCAGTCCATCCAGAATTATTCTTCAACCCGTCCGGTGGTTCCTCGTGTCCAACCACGGTAACCTGTACCGCAACCGGTCTGACAGGATGCATTACATAGCTTTCCGACTCCCGCTCCGATCTTCCCGTCGTATGCGTGTTCATGGTGGCCACAGCGAAAGGTGATACGACGTTCGCGTTTTGATATGTGCGTTCTCTGTGGTCTGGGCTCCATGTGGAAAGGTACATTCGTGCGTTGATGGACATGAATGAGATCCCTGCGATTACTGGGTAACCGTCGACGAATGTGAATTGGATGTTAGAGCGTAGGAATAGGAGTATGAGGAAGACGAGCTGCCACAGTCTAGTTATTGGGGAGGAATGATGGTGAGTTTTGCTGTTGGACTTGGAGGGTCAGGAGTCTTACGCGTATAGTGCTGCGCTTTCGATGAAGACGATGAGTACTTTCTGTTTCATTGCACCTGTCAGTCCGGAGAACAGCATCTTCGGGGAAGGACGAAGAGGTTACTTACAGATAACGGCCTGTTCGATGAAGCCGGCGACACATACGCCGATGATTGACGCATTTGTTTCCAGATTCTCCAAGAGATGAGGGCTAATGTGTGGTTGAGTTTCAAGCACCATGATAACGACATCTTCCAGCTTACTACTGCAATAGACATTGATACTGCTCAGAATCAAGTCAGAAAGCTTGGCTCAGATGGAGAAAATCTTTGAGAACGCACCAGGTAGACGTGATGGATTCTACTATGATCCAATGAGCAATCCTCCCGCTGAAGACGATCGTACCGGGCGGGGATAGTCTATAGAAATACGCGACGATGATTCCAGAAGCTCGAGGGAGGTTAGCACCCAAGGAATCTTGTCCTAGAGATAACGGTGAACTCACCAGTCGTCGCCAATAATGATACGATAGGGAACACGACGATGTAATATTTCCGGGTCCAAACTATCCATAAGCGGTATATCTTCAAAGGACCTTAGCCGTTGCAGTTCATCCCAGCGGTCGATGGACTCACTATTAAGGCGTCGCCTATGACGGCCGAGGAGGAGAGAAAGATGTTTTTCGCAAGCTGCGTAGGATGGGAGATATCGGCGTAGTACGCTTCGGCATTTCCAGATTGAGTGAGAGCATCGAAAAGCCTGATGATGCCGCAAAGCCAATGCTACGGGACATATTAGATTTTCAAGCTGAATCTGGCGAAGAGATGAATCATACGCACTCCGCTAACTGTCATCACAATCGCAATACCACCAACAAAGATAGGCCGCCTCAATGCTTGCAGTACTGGGTCAAAGAGCCGAAGTTTGCTGTACTTGTAGTGGGAGACAGGCACAGTGTGTCGTGCATATTTGAACGAAGCAAGGAGGGAGATAATACTTAACAAGAGGAAGAGACCGTACAGAGCACTTTCAACGGGGAAGGAGGCAAGATTTGCTTGCACGAGACTAATCCCTGCCATCAGGACCTAAAAACTTGACCTAGGCCTATGGATCATTGGTGGCGGCGAGTTGCAACCCTCGAAGCAACCCTGACCATGCATATATATACGCACTTTGCGCATTGAATTGCCTTTATTCCATCAATGTTCCCGCTCTTCGGCAAGAGGGAATGATTTTTGATTAGTATTCAAACGGTCCGGGATTGTTCGTCGAGTAGAAAAGGCTACTCAGGTATGCTGAACCTGAGACGGAGTGGGTCAAACTCGCTGCGCGATTACCCCAGGAACGACTCGCGGATACGGATCTCTACAAACTAAGTCCCATCCTTTGACGAATGTCGAGCTGCCTCTTGCCGAGCAAGTGGTCCGACCATCGGAAGCTCAATCGCTCATGAGTGATAAGTATCATCAAACGATTGATTATTGATTGTGGAGCATGCGTTTGAGTTATGTAGTTGTCTTGGAGAAATCATCGAGGTGAATCTCCATATGAGCATTCCCCACATTCCAGCGATAGTACCTGTGCAACCTTCAGCAAAACATGATGAAAAGAGATTCAGCAGCAATCCCGACGGATGACGGATCTTGCCTCGCAGAATATGAGTAGCATAGAAATTGATCGATATTGCCCGGCTCAAGATCCACAAAGTTCTGGCCCGCTCACATTTTAACCGAGCCGCTGAAGTTGATGTACTATGAATATATCCCCCTCACTGCCACGTTTTGATTGCGGCGTTCAGAAGAAGGACTGCATCTCTGATATTTGACACCTGTTGATGCTTCGATTGTTTTTGGGTTCTGCGACGTCATGCTTGGGCTGGAAGGGGCGATCAAGCCAGACGTGCTCGAAGAGGATTTTGAGTCAAACAAGATTCAAGTGAAGGAGCTTCAGAGACCTGCTCTTGATTCTCGAAGCTTGGCTCGACGCCCATGTGAGGAGTCTTAGCCTCTCAGACCTCAAGTATGAGGGCTGACTTGAACACCCGAATGATATATCCGTGAATCGGTCTTGATCTCGATCGAAAGCTATGAGACTCGGGAGTCACCATTGGACACCGTGCGTTTTGGACTGACCCAGGCTTTTTTAAGTCATAAATTCGAACCAATCAAGTGCAAAATCCGAGTATCGTCATAGAGATTGAGCTGGGACTCAAAAATTCCCGTTCAGTAGACCGGAGACGGCTTCAGAGGCTTGATCGATCCGACGTCGAGATGAAGGGGTAAACTCAAGCTGTTAGCCTGCTCCGGTCGTGGGCGTGATCCAGATTCGAACATTAGCTCTAGCAACGAAATGATCGATAGCTATATTTCGGGAGTCGTGATGAGCTGGGCTCAGGACTCTGGGCATATTTACTACTACAACTCATATATCGACGAGTGGACGATCTGATGGAGGTGCTATTTGAGGAAGGATGCACCCTGATGCACCCGAGCTCGTTTCGGAGCCTCGCAGAGCCTGAGCCCGGTGATGATGAGATCCGGTTAACACAGCATTAAACTCTGGAGAAACCTCGGGACGGACTCTGGGTCTGATCAGCTCTTAAGTGCGTCCCCGTAACACCCTCAGCGTCCGATATACATATAATAAGTGCAACCGTCATCCGAACGCCGTCGGCGAATGGCTCGAGCCACGGGGAAGTGATACATCATGGAGGGGTAACAAATACAAGGCTTGTGGTGACGATTCATAATCTAGACTTCGGTGATGTAAAGTATGAAGCCGACCGAACTTAGACCATTGCATTCGGTTTTGACTGTGTCCATTGGGTATTATTCTTCCCGGGCGTTACGTTCTCCTGTTCCACCGTTATTTGGACTGCAACCGGTCGGACAGGATGCAGCACAAGACCTTCTTCTCGCTCCGGCCTTCCACCTGTACTTGAGGCGACGAAGCCTGCCACGAAATGTGAGCTTTTGTCGGTGTTTGGACTCCATGATGAGAGATATATTCGCGCGTTGATGGACATAAACGCAATCCCCGCTATAGGTGGGTAGCTGTCGACAAATGTGAATTGGATGTTCGAGTGGGCGAAAAGTAGCGTCAGGAAAATGAGCTGCCAAATCCTAGAGTTCTCTGGTCAACATTTGCATTTGAGACGAGGTTCGGGGGTTGGTCTCACGCATATAGTGCTGCACTTTCGACAAACAGAATGAGGACTTTCTGTTGGTGGTTTCAGTCGTTGAGTAAGTATTTCATCCACGATGGTTGAACCACTCACGGCCAGCGGCCTATCAGTGACCGAAAGGAATTCCGAGGTTTGTCGCATCTGGTGCCAAATCCTCCACGAGATGAAGACTGGGAAGATGAGTCTCACGGGAGAGTTGAAATCGGACAGACTGCATGCTCACTACTACAATATAGATTGGTGCTATTTTATTTCACAGGATAAGAAATAAGAACGACCTAGAATCAATAGAGACATACCAAGTTGAGAGTATTGACTCGACGATAATCCAGTTAGCGATGCTTCCGATGAAGACGACCGTCCCTGGCGTGGACGCCCTGAACAGGTATGCGACGACGATACCAGCAGCTTGTGTCGATTCAGTACCAAAACAGTCTTCCAGGCAGAACTCGCAAGGCTAACCTGTCGTTCCTGCAAGCGAAATAATGGGAAATACAATGATGCGGTATGCTCGACCCCACACTACCCACATACGATAGATCTGAGCGAAGCTTCAGTTTCGTCGATGAATTTCATTGAAGGCTATACTTACTATCAACGCATCTCCAATCACCGCTGAGGAGGACAGAAAAACATTCTTCACGAGCTGAGTGATGTGGGAGGTGTCGGCGTAGTATGCGAGGGGTACTGGAGCATAGACAAAAGCATCAAAAAGTCGAATGATTCCAGTGATCCAGTGCTGTTTCAGGGTCAGGAGGTTCAATGTACGCTGGAACCTGGAACTAAGATTTGCGCACCCCGGTAACGGTCATCACGATTAAAAGTCCACCAACGAAGATAGGCCTCTTCAAGACACGTAGTATTGAGCTGAAAAACATCCAGAATGTATTTCGCTTGTATTGCGAAGGTGGTATTGTCGGTTCCGCATATTTGATCGAGCCAACGAGAGAAATGACACTGAGGAGCAAGAAAAAACCGTAAAGAGAGCTCTCAAGAGCGACGGAGGCCAGATTTGCTTGAACGAGGCCAACCGTCATCAGGAAAAGAATGTCGAGCTTCCCTGAAAGTCAAGGTAGGGTCGGGACTCGCAAGTTCGAAACATCACGACGTTCCCAAGACCTTGATATATATGTGAACACCCAGATCTGCTCTCAATCTGCTCCAAAGGTTGCAATCAAAACATTACCACACGGTCGCTAAATGCATGATCATTGATCTGAATTGTCGAGGCCAGTGCGGACCGTGTGTCTAGCACGCGACATAAATTCCCATAATGGTTGAGTGAGGTCGAGCAGAAAAAAACCAGGAAAAGACTCCAGTTTCTCGTTGTTAGATCCTACGAGCTTTGTGTAGCACATTGAGCTAGTCTCAGGAATTTCAAAGGCTTGGTGCATTGAAACTCCCGAGAGCGGCCAGTCCGGAGTTTTCAGCATGCTCGGCTGAACGGCTGTGAAGGCCATCAGATGGACACAATAAATGGTGTACTTGTCAACGTGAGAGCAGAATGACCAGCGCTCCGAGTTCAATTCAGAAGTCGATACATTCAGAAAGGTAGAAATGTCGCGAGCGTTGTGGGGCAGTGATAGCCGTTGGATAACCACGAAACTCGACCAGTGGTTGCAGTACAGGGCACACCGTATTCGAGGATACGACGATCGTGCTTGCCACCCGTACCGTCTAACTTCTAGTTAGTCGGGGTCCGGTGTTCTATTTGCCCGTTCATTGATAAACCCTGCACCAGTCTAACTCTGGAAGGCAAGATAGGACGATCGAAACTGGGAGCATTGGAGCCTGCAGCCTGTGAGATTATTGAGCAACTCTCCCGGCCGTACGATTGCTCGCTTGACAGAGAAATAAGATTGTTCTCTGGAGACGATAGCATCTGCATCGTGCATCTGCAAACCGCTTTATGGGGAGAAAAGGTTCAAATTGTACTGGAGGTACAAAGATGAGATTGAACGACCCATTTGAACGACTGCGGTGTCGAAGACGCCCATCTTTATGAAGAGATCAAAGAAACGAATCCAAATACTTGCTTGGAATATGATCTCAATTCACTGCCTGGCTCTGTCGCTCAGCTTGGAGAAGCAGCCACGTCGAGTCAATCGATCGCAGATGAGGCCAAGATTGAAGAGAGCAATGTGCCACGGGCCGGTGACTGTGCCTCTTACATAAACACCGCCCCACTGAGAATTTCGGCCGGCGGTTGACCGAGATTCTTTTCGTTCCCCTTCGAGCTGTTCTCGTTATCGCTTCAACAAGTCCTTCGCGTTTCTCTGAGCTTCCAAGCTCACTGTGAGGACCACAGGGATCAAGATTAACATGGGATCAACTCGTGACGAATTGATCGTATGATTCTATATCGACCCTTGTCAGTTTGCAACCGTTGACTCATCCAGCAGGCTTGTCATGAAAGTGGCCCAGAATCTATCGACGACATATAACAGACCCTCCCGTCAACTTACAGAATGAGGGCTTTGTAACGGTTCCCTTCAGGCTCCGCAGGCCGCGCTGTTTCTAACATTCGTCGAGGCTGAGGATCGCAGAATGAATGTCCGAGCACCGTGCATCATTGCTATGGGAATTGCCAACTCAGGTCCTCCCTGCTGTGCGCATGATGCATTTATGATTATCCCAAGAGGAATAGCACGGGAGAAGAAATCTGATGGCGTGCAGGATCACAGACTTCCATGAAACTTCATCCCATGCATTCCTTCACACCCATCGCTAATAGGGTTATCACCGGATCTTTGGATTGAAGTGCTTCATGACACGTGAATCGGAGGTAGCCTTCGTCATCACGATTTCAATTTCCGTGAGCGCTCGGATTGCTGCTCAAGCCGTTGACACACCTCGGATCGCCCCCGGCGAGCAATGTACTCTTAATCACTGGTATCCTCATCGTCTCCGCACCTTGTCCCTGTTTCAACACCTCAATTTCCATGCAAACCCACGAAAACGGCTTGATACCTCTTCCCTCGAACCTGAAAGATGTATCCAGCGCGACATTCAAGCGGCCTCCTCTCGATGGATCGATGTCATTGACCCAAATATTCGACTGGCAGGCTCAGAACTCTCCGAATCATCACCTATTCATCTACAACGACAAGGATGGCCGTGTGCAGTCTATCAGCTGGAGGGAGGGAGTTGCTGCCATCTATAACGGTGCTCGTTTGATTCACTCTCAGACGGCCAACATCTGCCTGGGAAGGCATGGAGTTCCGGTGATTGCTATTGTATCGTCTACAGGTCAATTCCATTCGTGATCGCGTTGAAATCTTTGCTAATTAGAACTCAGACACGATCACGTATTGTACCACAATAATGTCCATTCTGAGGGCGAACTGCATCGCATTCCCGATATCTCCAAGAAACTCACCTGCTGCTGTCGCCCACCTGTTTGAACAAGTGGGGGTCGATCACGTATATGTTGGAGAGCCCGCCACGCATGATTTGATCAAAGAAGCGCTTGCCATCCTGAAAAACCAATCATCTCCTCGGTCGGCGCCCTCATTCTCGCAAATGTTCGTGTTCGAGGACCTCTTTCTCCCTGCACACGAAGACGCCCTTATTACGATCCCCGGAGAACTGCCACACACGCTCTCCAATCACGATGTTATTATGTACCTCCATTCCTCTGGTACTCGACAGCTCAGCTACTCAGATAGAAATCACTAATACACGTTTATCTTCTAGGCTCTTTGGCGTTTCCTAAGGCTATGCCTATGACGGATCGGAAATTAGTTCAAGTTGGGCAGATGCCGTGGTCGGGGGAACAAGAGTTGACGGATAAGGTACTGGCCCTCCACGCCACGCCCATGTTTCACGGAATGGGCATCTCGCAGCTTGCTTGGACGGTGAGTTTCGTTCATACTTGGAGATCACCAACGCTCATTGGTGATGTAGGCTTGCGCTGGAGTCGTTCTTGCCGTTTTCGAGCCTAAATTCCCTGCAACATTCCCGACACCCGAGAACCTGTTCGAGGCATCACGCGCGACATCGAGCGATGTCATCATAGCTGTCCCATCCTTCATTGAAGTAAGTTCCCATGCTCGTATCGAGCTCCTATACTGTTCTCATGATCGCCCTCGACAGGCATGGGCTCGTCGTCCAGAATATGTTGAGTGGCTGGCGGGATGTTCCGGTGTGGTAAGTAAGTTTACTCGAGTAGAGACGTGCATCTCACGTGTCGAATTTGCTGGTCTTCGTTAGGTTTATGGTGGAGGCACGCTCAATAAGGAGGTCGGAGACTATATGACGAGTCAGGGTGTTCCAATCTTCAATCTATACGGAATGTTAGACTTGAATTCCTATCTCGGCAATTATGACTTCTCATTTTCTAGCCTACTTCAGGACGGAGGTCGGCACACTCAGTATGACCCTCCCAGGTGAGTATCAGTATTCTAGGCTTTCGTTGAAGACTCACTTGGGCGGCAAGCTAAAACTCGAGACAACTATGACTGGCATTACCTGCGGTTCTCGGGTCTGTTCAGGGAGCATTGGAAGTCTCACGGAGATGACCTATATGAGCTGGTCATTGTCGTAAGTAGATCATTTTCATCAATCTTTGAATAGTGCTGAAGGATAATTTCATGGTCTCCAGGACAGCCCTCAGTGTACCCCAAGCGTGTTCAACACCGAGGTCGATGGAGTCAGGGCATATGCAACTTCTGATCTTTTCACTCGACATCCTACTAAATCTGGATATTGGAAGATGTATGGTCGTGCAGATGACCAGATAATTCACAGTACGGGAGAAAAGGTACTGCCTGATTCTCAGAAGTAGAAGTAAAACACTGACCATCAACAGACGAATCCGGTACCCCTCGGTAAGCTCATCAGGCTCCAATGATAGCGGCTGATACCAAATTGAACACGAAACAGAGAGCTTGCTCGGTCAAGATCCACATCTTACGGGAGCAGTTTTGTTTGGACAAGGCCGGTTCAACGCTGGAGTTTTAGTTGAACCAAAACCTCCCTTGCGATTTGATCCCGTCGACCAAGCGAAGCTGGCAGAGTTTCGTAACAAGATCTGGTAAGTCCATTGTCAGATACATTCTCGACGAATCACGTACAAACCCCCTTGCTAGGCCCACAGTTGAGCAAATGAACGCTCATGCGCCTCGACATTCGCGCGTTTTCAAAGAGGTAGTGTGAAACCAACCGAGGTGTCAAAGAGAAAACGATATAACTTCGTTCACCCTCATAGATGATTCTTGTCTCATCTCCACAGAAGCCTTTCAGCTACACCCCAAAGAATACCCCGAAGTGAGTGCTCAAAATGTAGGAACTCGCGAATCCTGGTATCAGGTTGGCTGACTTCAAAAACACTCAGGCGACAAGCCATACTTCGAGACTACGCAGAAGAGATTGCGGGACTATACGATGCTGTCAGTGAGACTACACAAATCAACGTTCCGGCCCCAACTTCTTGGGATATTGGCACAACCAAATCGTTCGTCCGTGTAGTGATTGCGACCATCTTGACTCATTCCGTGAGAGACGACGACGATCTCTTCCAGTACGGCTGTGATAGGTGGGTGTACCAGACGTTCGTATCCTATGGTACGCTGATCCCTCTTGAGTCTCCAAGCTACATGGATCCGAAACGGGATCCTTCGTGGGTTGAGGGAGTCTGCGGACCTCGACACTCGGATCTTGGCGAGTAACTTTGTTTACGACCACCCGACGATCAACCGCCTGTCATCTTTCGTTTTGTCGCTCGCTGTCTCAGGGATGGAGCCAGGCAACACGGACAATACCTCGGTGAAGGTGCGAGTTATGAACGATCTAGTGGCTCAATATTCGAAGGATTTGGCCTGTCCGGAGAAACACGATGGACCGAAGAGTTCCGAGAAGATCGTTTTGCTCACGGGTAGTACTGGATCCTTGGGAAGTCATATTCTCTCGGATTTGATCCAAAATTCGGAGATCCGTCATGTCTATGCCTTGATCCGAAGCGAGGGAGCGCCAGACGTATCACAGCGTCAGCGAACCTCATTCAAGCGGCGAGGGCTGGACCCTACTATGATCGCAAATGACAAGGTCACCCTGCTTGCGGTCGATCTCGCCGACAGCCACCTTGGTTTGGGGGAGGAGTTATTTATTTCAGTGAGCTCTTTTAGTGACATCGACCAGTTTTAGTATCTTATTCCGTTCCTTCAGGTTCAAGGGACCATCACACACATTATAGACGTCGGTACGTTGTCTTGTTGCTTGATTGAGCTGAAGAGAGTTCCCTAAATACCCTACTCTAAGCTTGGCGCGTCGATTTCAATCTCAACGTCGTGTCTTTCCAGAGAAATCTCAAGAGTGTACGAAACCTTATTGATCTTGCTTTGCGGCGGAACGCCCATTACACCTTCGCCAGTACCGTTGCCGTTTGTCGAAATGGTGCGTGAAGAGTCCTTATTCATTGTCCAGCGGTTGATTAATTGTTTTGAATCTAGCTCCAAGTGGTCATGAAGAGCTCGTCGCAGCCGAGTCCGCCTTGGGGAATGGGTACAGTGAATCCAAATGGGTTGCTGAGCAAATTATAGCATGCGCTTCCGACTCTGGTCTTCGTGCCTCAATCGTCCGCGTTGGACAGCTTTCAGGGGGAAGAAACGGTTCCTGGAGCACGAAAGAATGGCTCCCCTCCCTCGTTCAAGCCTCAAACGTCCTCAAGAAGGTTCCTGACGATAATCGTGTACGTCTTAGCGCGATCTTATAATCTCAGGTCCCGTTGCTCATGGACAGTTGTGATAGATTGCGTCATGGATACCTCTTCATGTGGCGAGCAAGACATTTGTGGATTTGATTGATAGTCAAGCCACTCCCGGTGTTCCTGAAGTTTTCCATCTAGTACATCCCAATCCGATATCGTGGACGACGCTCGCCCAGCCTCTGAGCAAGATGCTGGATGCGTCGGTAGTCTCGTATGCGGAATGGCATCAGGCCCTGGAGGAATTAGCTCGTAGTCCATCCGCGTCCAGCTTGAAACTGAATGCGTTCACGCTACTAGACTTCTTCAGAATCATTTCGACCCAGGATGACAGGAGAGAGACGGAGGCATTTGGCATGCCGCTGCTTGTGATGGAGAGGACGCCACCGCAGTCGAAAAGCCTTACTTATCACAAGTCTCGTACGCTAGGAGAAGAGGACGTTCATCGATGGGTGAATTATTGGCAGAATGAAGGTATACTGTAGGCTCCCCGATATAGGTGATTAAAAAAGTTAGTTCGTTATTCGGTAGAAGCTCTACTACATTTGATTTTACAAGTGTACTACATAGCCTGCATTATATGTTTTCGGTAACTCACATCGACGATCAGACCCAAAAGTATGATCCGCCCGATGTGTGTCGTGAGTAGGAAGAATTCTTTACATTCGTCCGGGGCATCGATATTGGTCTTGAAGAGCTGTCTGAACAACAGATAGGCAGCATACGTGAGGCTGAGGAAGTAGAAGAGGCCCTGTTCGTTCCGGAGGCCGCTGTACGCCATCAGGGTAAAGAACAGCGCGCCCGTGACCGTACAAACGGGGATGGTTGCATTTCCAACGTATAGCGCCGGAGAGTGGAGTTTGATTCTTGTGTCGTCCACTTTATCCTATAGAACGTAGAGCCCGTGAGTTCGGACTTCAGATCTCTGAATCAAAAAACTGACCTGATGTTGGTAAACGGTCTCGTAAGTGCATGTCCAGAAGCACGCCCCCAGATACGCGGGGATCAGAACGTCCCATGCGACTGTGTTGGGCCTGAGGTAACTCCACCCCATGAATATCCCAATGTTGAACATGATACCCTACACCAGGGGTGAAACAACTCTTCGGGGGCATCATCTCGTCTACACTTACAAGAGGAATGGGCGCAAAATTCATCCAGCGCTAAATATTTGAGATAGTGTGAACGGCGCGCTCAACGGGGTATTAATTCGACGTACCTTGCATGTGGGATAGATGACATACAACGGGGATACCACTGTGACAACACGAATGCTAGGATATGGCTATCAGTGTGGAATTGATGATGGTAACTGACTCTGAAACGCACGATGTATCGTCAAGGATTTGTGACGCGAGCAAGACGCCCATAGCCACCTGGATGGCGAAGAATAGCCATGCGCGCTTGAGGGAAATAGCCCCTCGGGGAATCGGCCTTGCCTTCGTCCGCGTAACGAGGAGGTCGACGTCTGAAATGCTATCAGTAAGAGATTGAGAGCCTTACAGTCTACTCAGAGCCTACCCCAGTCAAGAATGTCGTCGATAGTCATAATCTGTTCAAAATCCACCATGATTTAGGTTGGATTCTGGCGGTTCGACTGAAGGTTGACTCACCAAGGACTTGATACCAAAACAGAGGGGCACGAAAAGCATTGCAACGACAAGGGCCTCGGAGATTGTAATGTCGTCTCGTGCATTGTACGCCATGGCGATTGACCAGGCTGTTCCAATAGGCGTTGGACATTAGTTACTAGGGAGTCCATCAGGGTGATGCCTACCTGTTGGGAGCCATACGACCCAGAATCCAATATTGTTGTGGAGCCGGCAAAGTTCCCAGCAAGCTTGAAGTTCCGTGGAGGTGGGAAGTCCGAGCAACGCATTTTTCGAAGGATCCAATGCCGGCTGAGGAGGCCGTCGAACTTGAGTATCACCATTCTTCATGGACCCCATATCGCTGTTTGTTCAGTGATGCGAGAATTGGAATCAGAAGTGATGGTCGGGAGAAGGCTGCGAGCGTTATAAATCTTTGGAAGGGAAATAAATAGAGATTGATCTCACCACACTGGTTAGCTCCGTATGCAACGTGAGCAAGGACCTGCGATGTTGGTGCCCAGGCGTCGGGAGGGACTAGTGCCTATCGGAAAGGTGGTCGAATGGAATCTGTACTTGGTAGCACATGTTTTGTAGTATTCGGGGCTATCTTTCCGGACGCCTTTTCCCCGAAGCCCTCGGCGTTGAATCAGGTTGAATCCATCTATATATGTATCCCATTCAGCCGGCGGAAAACACTGTGATGTGGTCCCGCGTTTCGAACCCCAAAACCGAAGATCGGCTTCGTTTGATAATGTTGCTACGAGGAAGGACACTCAGGAACCAATGACCACTCACTGAGGATGGGAGTCCACATTGATACGTAGAAGGGTGAAATGAGCTTACTCTCGGATCGCATTTTGAACTGAGTGGCGAATATTCATAGTATTCATAGAGACTTGGTATCTGAGTTAGAGGATAATTTCCATCATCACTGGTACCACAGTAATCCTGAGGTCATCGAAGTTGTAGGTCAGGGAAGCAGGCCGGAGTTCGGGAACGGTCAAACTCAATTGGCCCTCGGCGATTGCCGACATTGCTTATCTTCCGACACTTTCCCTGAAGATTCAAGCTCAAGAAGAAACATCTGCAAAAGGTATGCTCACAAATTTCACTACTCGAGCTCTCTTCCCTGATGAAAATAGGTCTTTTACATCGCCTCTTCAGATACACTGTCCTAAAGCCCTTCAAATACGAAAAAGAGAAAATCTCCGTTGGAAGAGGGTTGGAAGGGGGTAGTCAAAAAGCGGCAAGCGTTCGGAGACCGTGTCAGGCTTTGGTTTTTGGAAGAGGGCAAGAGTAAGACTGGCACGCAGTAGTGACTAAAAAGAGATGGGGAGATCGTACACTAGAGGAAGCCGGAATCTCGTGACAGTGGTGAATGCGACAAAGGCATCTGAAAGGGAGTCGGACCTGGGCCTGAGGACTGAGGATGATAGTCGCTCACGATAAGTTGCAATGCCCCTTTGGTACGTTACAATCAGCCTCAAAACCGCAGACATTAAACTTAAAAGCTCCATTGCCTCCTTCAAAGGGTACAGAGACAAAGGATGCAGTGACACCTCCGTTTACTGGATAAATGGAATCGTCAGCAAACTTCCCCACAAATACGATCGCATTCAGGCTCTTCATGTCTTCACCAGTCTCCCCACCCAACTCCTTCCTTGAACTACCATACAAGTTGATCACTGAAAGCCCGTTCAACGATCCATCTTCGGACGGTGCTGCACTCACTTCCGACGACTTCGTGATTCTGGTGGATAGGAGGACCCTCGTCTTCCAGTCGTCCTATTTCAGAGTCAGATTCAACGAGGCAATGGGCCCTACATCTGACCCCACAATCTATCGCTTTCTCTACACCCTCCTCTCCTGGTTAGCTCCAGCATTAGTCCCTCCTCGTTCTCCACGCACGGTCTTTGACGTTAGCGCGAGCCGTTTGACGAACTCAGGTCCTGGTGTACCAATCATACCAATTGAAGAGGACCATGTTGTCTTCTCAAACACTCTGCGCCGCATCTATCCCTCTTTTTCCGCCATCCGATTATACTCCTCCCGAAGACCTTGGGCCAGTCCTCGTCGCGATCGTTCAATATGGCCTCGAAAACACTCCCTGGGAGATTGTATCACTCGCTCAGCGCCCTTCTTTGGGTTCCCCTTTACGCATCTTTATCGCAACCTACCGGATCAGACAAGTTCTTCCCAGCTCCGTTTTGAAGGACGTAGTTGCGCACATACCAAAGATGGATTTGTGCGATCTGTATGCACACTATCCCGAAATGGATCTCGAGCCTCCCTTCCCCGCCTCCCTATATGCCAAAATCCTCAACTATACTCAGCGAGTTCGTAATGCGATCAACGATCATCCCCTCGATTGGTGGAAAGAAGCATCCGAGGTGCTATATACCTGCTCGTCGACTTATCCCAGTGGTCGAGTTGGGTTCGCAATGAGCGATTTGAGGGATATGTTTGACTATCTTCGCGAAAAACGGTTCAAGGACCGCCCGCTTGCGATTAACTCCCTCGACGAGCATGGAGTTGGTGATTTGTTTACGAGTGCCCTGGGAGGACCCATTCTCTGTGGACACTGTCGGACGACGGGGTGTGGGGATATGATTCGACACGTACTGCAGATTGTAAAAGGAGAGGTTGAGACACTGGCTCGAGGGGTGAGCCCATCATTACTCTCAATATCTGATCCGACACACTGACAACACAACTCGTAGGTAAGCCTTGGTATACCTGAGCCAGGGACGGACCAGGATACGGATGTTTAATGTTCGTACTTGGCCTAATTACCGCGCCCCGCCTCCACTGTTTTCAAATATCCGCTATTGACTGCAGATTTTCGCTTGACCACAGTACCTATTTTCATGATATCGATCTTGAAGCCCCAAATGATGAATGCCGAATCTCGCTTCGCAGACGCTCCATTACACTAGGTTTACATTTTGAGTCCTTATCGTTTATCGTCTAATACAACTCATTTGCTCATGGTACCTGACCCCACAACCAGTCTTGACTCTCGATGTTCCAGATCCAGAAGCGGAATTTGCCGCCATCTGACTTCGACGTGGCTCAATCAGGGACAACTTTCGAGAATCACGTCCTACCTCGAACGTCCAACTTTGGCTCGAGTTCTAGATGATGCAAGAGCGAATCGACACACATACCTTTTCTCCAGAACGACGGAGATCATGAGATCTATAACCAGGCGACGAGGCGGCACTAAATCCAACGCCCTACTCAGCGCGAGAAGTGATCCTGTTCCTTTTCGGTCGCACTGAGTTGCCGCTGGTAGACTCTTGAAGGGATTTTGCTTGCTGAGTTCCCTTTGTGATTGACTGTCTCGTGGGATTGTCAATCTTCCATTGCAGCTATTGTTTGGTTCTTGAGGACCATCACTTGCCATTATCATTCAAGCTTCAAGTCTGACGAGGAGTCGGTGTCGCGGACTCCGGAGAGTGGCAAGATAGAACAATTAAAGCATCCTCGAGAGGCACAGCCGTACATTAGGGATGTCCACGCGGGTTTGGCTGAAATTCGAGTATACCCGTAAACCCGCTTCGAGTTCAATTGAAGGGAGTGTGAACCATTCCTAAGACTGAGTCTCCTGGTCTTCCTCTCGTTCTTCTCCATTTCGATTCTTGTTTGTTCTGATAACGAACTCGACGGAACTGTCCAGTCCGTTCACTCAAACCCTACAGTTGTCACCACTACACAGTCGGTTAGACGAACGTTTGGTTATTGAAGACATCAGCCAGTTCGGGAGATGGGATTCTCCAGGGATTCCCTTACCCATTTTGATTCAGTTGAAAAACTGTATTGGGGCCCCACGTTGCAATACGGTCAGAGATCTCTACTCAGGAAGCTTTGGGAACCGCAGTCTGGACGTGACAAATTCATTGGAAATTCAGTACCGTCTTTTTTCTTCAACCACTACCTACCAACTATCAATCGTGCACGTCTCTTTTTTCATCATGGGCTCATTCTGGAAAGTCCTCGACACAGGCGAAGAGAATGAGACCGAAAACTCAATGCCAGGGTCTGATTACATGGAGTCGTGAGTCGCCAATCTCTCCCTTTTTTCTCTGCTATCGACGCCACAACGCACTTGCCCTGCGGACGCTACAGGGGTGCTACTACGCCGAGACATTTCAAGTCACCAGTCCCACCTGCTTGCGAACCGAGGCAAGAACAGCTTCACACTGGGGAGCGAGAGCGCAAGAAGTTCCAGGAGGAGGAACAACCCGTCACGGAAACAGATACGGACAATCAAGTCGACGAACTCGACAGTTCCGAGGTTGAGGACGAACTATCGACATTGAATGAAATGGTACGTACCAATCCAATTTCTTTTGTTGATCTGCCACCTTGCTCCTGCTTATACTATTACTCATGTCAATCTTATAGACACTAGACGGGTTGTTCGCTGTGAGGGGAATGGAAGTTGAGGATCGTGAGAGACATTGACCTCGTTGAAGCATACTACTCCCTCTGATTTTGTACTCCAGCGTGCGTTAGGTGCACAGCGCAGAACTTGACGTGCTTAGCACAAGTTGGAAGTACTCGAGGGTCGTGCGTGGAGTATCGAAATGATAAGACCAAATGTTCGTTGATGATGACGAACCCACTATCACCTACGAAGCAAAAGAAGGAAGAGGAGGAGGAAGACGATGAGCAGAAGGAGCGGCAAGACGATCACGCCCAAGAGCTGGGAGCTGCGTATCAGGAGTTCTGGGCTACAATAAGTCCAACATTGCTTGCACTTATTGTGATCGAGCGAGACTTTTCGTAGGTCTCTAAGCTGAATAACCTAAACTGGCGGATATACGATATGACGAAGTTGGTACAAGACCTGATTACCTCGCGGAGGGCCAGTTCACAGAAGTTGGTGAGGCATCTAAAAAAACGGAATGATCTCGCGCAAAAGGCTCTGGATGGTCTTGGGAAGAGGCGTTTTGACATGAGGGAGCAAGACGATAGGTAAGTCTTCCCCTGTTTGACCTTCATATCACATTGCAGAACTGATGAGTCACGTCCTTAGATCAACGTAGATCCGCACTGAAACGAGCGTAAATTTTGGGTCGCACCACTCGATCAATAGCACTGAAGGATGTCGAATGGGACGGCCAAGGGGGCAATCAATCGTTCAGACTTGTGTATGCAAAGATATCTTGAGCTTGTCCGCAGATCCGTTTTCCTCGTGAAGTCCCAGCACCGGCCAAGACGTCCATTTTTGATTAGACGAAACGCAATGCTCTCGGACAGGTGTACATTGTACTAGACATGAAGTGATCTAGGGCGCAGAGATTCGCACAAGGGATCGAAAGGATGGTATGTGTATGTGAGCGTGCCCCCTAGGCCCATAGGTGGTCTGCGAACCTTTGGGCTTCAAGAAGGAATCGGCAGTAAACCTCGGCAGCGGAATACACGGTAACCGCATGACAGGGTTCGGAACACAAACGCGAACGTCGGTATTGAGAGTCATGGCCAAATCAGTATCCAATATATGCACCGATGAAACACGAACCGTAATCGTACTCATACATGGTGCAAGGGGAGCCAAGAAACCAGTCGTAATAATAATAGCCAATATAATCGACACGATAGATTCCAATCCAAGCTGAGCAGGTCTGACGCTTCGAGTTTGGCAGTAAACAAGGAGATAAAAGCTTCCGCCATCGGAGTTGTCAGCGGCGTACTCAATGATGTTGACGTGTAGCTTCTAGGTAACCACTGCTGGGTTGTTTCTCCATGATCAGCCGAATGAATTCGTGACACGGTAGCTGGAGACGCCTCACTATGATGGCCATAGCGCGGCGTATTGTCATAGCGGCGACTAACTGGCGAGACATCGTCAGGAAATCTGGCGTGACTACAAGAGATTGCCAGAATTCGAATGGCCGATGGGCAAACTTCTAGCCGCTTCCTGTATATCGGGCATGGAAGGACAGTTCTTGCAACCCCGAGGCGACATTTTCCTTCAGTTCTCGATGGTAATTGTCAAGCGTAAACGCAATAAGTGACTTCATCTATCTTCTACCACCGCACCTAGAAATCACTCTGTATGTCAGAGAAAAAGACTCTGAGAATGTGGTGGGTATTGCATAACGCACCTTTGATATGGTTCCCCGGATAACTGCCTCTCTAAGATAGCTTCAACTTAATCCAACCTCAATCGGCCTATACCAGCAGAAACAGGCTGATTGCTAGCAGGCCAGCAGCAAGGTGTTGATCTGTTCCCCGCGATAATTGTCATCGATGGACGCTCGCATATTCTCTATTCACCAAGATCTCTCCATTCTCTATACGTCCATCGTGCTGGAACTCGTCGAGATGAAGCGCCAGTTGTGTCGTGTCGTATCAAACAAGCCCACCTTGAAGCTTGAGGCTTGATTCCCAACAATGAATAGCAGTAGTGGTAGACGGGAGTTTCCAGAATTGAGAATGATAGTAGCATGAGGCTACGCTAGACAGAGGTGAATGAAATTGGTGCGATGAAAAAAGATAGGTTGAAGAAGACCGCGTGCTGAGTCACCCTTTTCGGAATTTCGGGCATCGGCCTTTCCCGGGAGAACTTTGACTCATTCGGTGACTGTGGATCCATCATCGGACCCGCTAACACCATCACCTCCTCTCCAATCGATTCTTTGACTGCCACAAGCGCTGATCCCCTATTAGTGTATAGCAGATTGTTGAGGTACTTGGTCTTACACAACCTGAATAAGAACGAGCTGACTTTAAACCCGTCCGTCTTTATAGGTTCCTCGTATACTCGTATGGAGGCAGCAAATAACGATCAGCCGTGATAAGTACTCTGTTACCCCCAACTTGGGCCACAAGCTTGGCTATCCTGTCCTACCATACTCTACCTCGTACTTCCCTTGGTGATATCAAGGATACCGTCGAGGATTCCGTGGAGCATGAAGCCAGCAGTAAGCTGAACGGGTTTTCCCCCTTCGGTGGTCTCTAGTGTATAGGATTTACTGGATATGTTAGCTTGATGCATTGATAGATGGTCTTCGCAATCTTAGCCGCAACTGGGGATTTGTACCTGTGTGAGAGGCACTCAGGACACGCGAACAAGCTGGAGAGCAGATTTGAGCTCGAGAAAGTGGGTAAGCCGTGCAAGCAGCAGTGAGAGAAACAACCTTGATGGTATCGAATAAGAAGGCAGTTACTGCGCCTCTATTAACGCTGAGAGGCTTCGCAGGGAGATAAAGTCCCTTACTCCCCGGAAGGAAAAAAAAACAAAAAAAAAAAAAAACAAACAAGAAGGCAGCCAAGGCAGGATGTTTGCCTGGAGTCGTCCCTCGTATGACCTAGTCAGAGATAATCGAATGAGCGAGGTAAATCTACCAGAAGGGAACTCAAAAGACAACGTATTCCTTGGCTAATATAGGGCTATAAATAACATTTAGAACGTAGTAAAACGAATTTGTACATAGCAGGCATCAGGGAAGTAAGAATGGTTGTTATGGCGCAAACTAGATATCGACCTCTTCAATGTCAGACTGCACTATCTCGACTAGGCCTTGGCGTTCCCATGTTCTGAAGAGCTCCTTGGCAGCGGCGGGTGTCCCGACCATCACAGTCACCTCCCCACCACGCCATTGAAGGCCGTACTTCATCATGTATCCACTAAAAGTTTTGGTTTAGGAGGGTGCATCATATCATTCAGTAGTTCAATTCATACCGTTGAAAATACACCCCCGGCTGCACCCCTCGGGTGACTATGTAGCATTCCTCGGACGATAATCTCGCTGTGTTCAGGATATCGATGACGCCAGTGTCGAGGGCTTCCTGATAGTACCGCTGAGCCATGTTCGTATCCCGAAATCCCTTGAAGACGGCATCGTTGATCCCTGACGCGATGGCGGCTGCATAAGGGACATTCTGGTCTTGGCGGGGTCCCCTACATGTATCCTGGTTATTCAAGGCGGCGACAGCATACAATCGATTGAAATTCTTACCAGGAAAAGAAGACACCATGCTTATTATTAGCACCGTGGTATACAACGTATGCTGGAACACGACTTCCTGGATGGACTACTCCTATGATTGGGGTCGAGGTTGCCTGAATGATTACTCCTCCGGGAGACTGGGATGGAGTAGTAGCGCCGGACGACCAAGACCTAATAGCCGGAGGAGTCGAGGAGGCTGATCTGCCATAGTATCCTGGGCTTCCAGTCATAGGAATCGTGCGGTTGGGTGGAGGAGTTGCTGGCGCATAAGATCCGTACGGCGAAGAACTTGTATGCGTGGTATAGCCACGGGTGTCCGAGTCGTCCTCGTACTTAATCATGTTCGGATAATAAGCATCCGAAGATGTGTTATAGGAAGACTTAGAGCGCTTGGACTTCCAAAACATGAAGGGCTAGTACTCTTAATGACGCCGGCTGTTGGTGTTGAAAAAGTCGGGGGGATTATCGGATGTGAAAGAGGTGTGAGTGAAGGCAGAAGGTGAAGCGATCACTTCACATTTAACTATTTCAGCGTGTCCCGCTATAGACACTGAACCTGAGCCGGTCAGGCCTGAGGGCCCCGAATGACAGAACCTTACGAGCTGATTGTTGCGCGTTCATATACATCGAACAGCCCTTGTCGCGAAGGAGTTGAGAGGAATCAATGCTTCTGGACAAGGTCGTTCACACGTCAAGGCAAGCATAACGAGACATGGAGGAAATAGTTACCTACCGGTCCATTGCACAGTTTCATGTTACCTCTATCTTCACGGCTGCCAGCCTCTCGATCTCTACAGTCCTATGGCTCGTTTGCAACCTTGACGGTGATTAATGACCCGAACTGCTCCTCGGACATCGTTCGAGCTTCTCGATAGTAGTAAGGAGTGGTCTGACTGGAGGCGGAGCCCGAGGTACAGGTGTCACTGTCTCGTAGAGACCACAGTTTGAAGGATGCATGAGTCATTCAACGTCCGGCAGGGTTCTCAGTCGGCCCGCTGCCTCCATCAGTGCCAAGCATTCCCGCCTTCACGCTTTGACCTTTGAACCGAGTCTCACAGTGCGCATTCGTATTGATTAGACGGACTTGCGCTCAGGAACAGAAGACATGAATTTCGCCTTATGGGGCGATCCCTTGTTGCCGTCGAGCTCTTTGGCACGAATATTCCTTCACAGGGGGGGGGGTGGTCGAGGAAGCTAGGGCTACAATGGGTAGGTGAGTTCCGTCGAGATTGGATGATGGTAATTTCTAGCTGAACCAGAGCGACAGAAGTAGTAATTGTACCGGCCCATGTGTCGGGTCTCCAACTCTCTCCCCATTCACTACGAGCCAACAAAGGCATGGAGGCACCAGTGGCTCCGTGAGCAATGTAACATCACGTTGAGCTACCTTATCATGATATCGTAAATGCCTGGAGTGATCTCGAAGCCAGAGTCAAAGCCAAAGCAGGAGAGCCCACAGAACACAACTTCGCCCCTTGTGCAGCCTTCGTCACCCAAGTCAGCGGAACCCATCACCAAAGCTGGTCGTACGGTTGACGGAAATGTAGACGACACGGTGCAAACCTTAGGAGGTGGAGTCCGTAGAAACGGGCGTGAAGTTGGACAACATATCCATATCACCGATCAACGTTCATCAACCTCCGTGCATGGACTAGCATGTACCAACGGCCGATTTCTCCCGCCGAGAGATTATCACATCCTTTATCCTCATTTGCGAGTCGGACTGCGCCTACACATGCCCGAGTAGTGGCACGGGGTCAGTACAGTACTTTACAAAGAAGAGAAAGAAACCGAGCTGACACTAGCGGCTTTCTGCATCACATAGCCCTGGTCGTTGCCTCTGAGTTGATGCTAAGGGTTGATCGCTCTGCGATGTCACGGTGGCTCTGAAGAGCTCCACCTCTCTGATCTTTACTTCGACGGCAACGAACCTAGTGCATAATCGGGATGGAACGCTCTAGTATGTTCTGAATCAGCCGAGGTCGAACGTTCGTCATCGGTATCAGATGCTGAGGTTTAAGTCAGAGATGAAGAGGCGTTTTGAGTGGCGGGCCAAAAACCTCTGTCAGCGTTTTTGAGTCACGTACCACCTGCGCCTTCTCCCCTTTTACTGTGCATGGCTGCAACCCAGTCCCGGCCCGGGAGAGCTGGCGGAATCCGGGGAGCTGTAGTTTGAGTCTATAGGCGCGACAATATCAAACCCAGTCTCCCGATTCAGTGACATGTCATGAAAGTGTTGACGGTTGATAAATAGCGACTCAGCGCAGACTGGCATTGACGAGGTGACTGGAGCGGACTGCTTGAGGTAGGCCTACTCTCGAAGTGTTGTACGGCAGGCAATTGCGCACTTTGACGCAGGAACTTTCATTGTCAGGGACAGTGGAAAGTCGACCGAAACGGCCAGCAGGAAGCGAGGCTGGGCGAGCAATCTTATGGTCATAGTGTAAAGACACTTCCAATCCGAAGCTTAATCGAGGAGCTACGAGTAGTCGGAGGGCCTTTCGATAGCACCGATTCCTGTCAGGGAGAGCTTTGTCGGCTACTTGATACGAGAGGCAGTCTGGGAAATTGGGTTGAATCACATGATGCTAAAATACAGACTATGCAATCATACACTAAATGAGGTAGAAATAGCAGACGATGCAAAAGAGAGTTCGACCTCAATGAATGATACGGCAGCCGCGAAGGGGACCAGACATAGAGTAGCAACGAGGGCGAGGATGAGGATGAAAAAGAGAATGAGAATGAGAAAAAGGGCTAGAAAGAGGACGAGGGTGATTATTGTTGAGCTGTTGAGGTTCCGCTGGAAGGTGGTCAATACGAGGCAAAACCAACACTAGATAAGATGAGTCTCACCTGCCACCTCTTCCAGGAAAGACATGAGTTCACTCACTGACTCTGGTAGCCTCCACACAGATCCTGTTTGAGTGACACGTAGCCCCACATTTACAAGATCAAGAATAACACGCGCAGATTCGGGATGTGTCCTTGTATGGTTTTCCATCTGGGCGGGGGGGTATTGAGCCAGCATAGTTAAATGCACAGTGAGATGAAACTAAAACCTCACATATTGACTATAAGAGAATTCTTGTGTTCTTGTAGATGCTTGCTAGAGGTGATAATCGAGTAGATTGTCCTAAAGCTTTGAGACGCAAAGTCTCCAGCTTTTATACAAGAGTCCTTGTCTATCTACAAGTCATAGAACATAGGTAAGTGAGAATATAGCATATGGTACATATTGCATATCAGTAATCATAAGTGCTCGAAGAGCAGAGTGAGTAAGTAGGCATAGTCATACTAGCTTTCTATCTAAGTAATCTAGAGAGAAAGCTCAGTCAGCTTTGAACGCTATTGGGTGCAAAGCTGAACCTTGTTATAAACCATAGAGATAAGGTGTGAGTACTGACTAACTACAGAGTCTGTCTGAGTAAGTACAGGATCTTTCATACGAGTGCAAGTGTCATAGTGAAAGAGTCTATAAATAATAGACGCGTAAACAACACGTCAATAAAGTGTATCACATGGTATTCACATGTTCAACAGGGGGGGGTGGGGTGGGGTATGAGAATGTTATGGTTGTTGAGTAGGGAAACATGGTGAAAGGCTGTCGTGAGCCACGAGACCAAAAGTAAGAAAAAAGTCTTGGGAAGGGTGGGTGGTGGTGGTCAAGAGCAAGGAGGAGGAGGAGGAGGCATTGATCGACCTTGTGTTGTCCGCGTTGTACATTTTCCACATTGAGATCCACGCCGGCGCTAAAATTATCTGACGCATTGTTTTTAGTGCCAGCGACCAACATCCAGCAATAATGATTCCCACAAGATTTCCAATTCCCAATCTCCCTCCTAATTGTGTTTGTGAGTCCTGTGATCCGTTTCGATGTCGCATCAAGACTAGTGACCCGTTAAGTGAGGGTGCGGCCATCTTCCAACTGCTTTCCGGCGAAAATGAGACGCTGCTGGTTGGAGATGCCCTCCTTGTCCTGGATCTTCGCCTTGCCATTGTCGATGGTGTCAGACGACTCGACCTCCAAGACGATGGTCTCGAATATCGTGAAGAAAACAAAGGAAGGAGGGAAGAGTGGACTCGTTCTGGACGTTGTAGTCAGAAAGAGTTCGCCATGCTCTAGCTGTTTGCTGGCGAAGATGAGACGCTGATAGGGAGGAATGTCATAGTCTTGAATTTTTGCCCTGACATTGTCAATGGTGTCCGACGACTCGACCCCGAGGAGAAAATCTTGCTGGCGGGGGGTCTTCATAAAGATCTACAGGCTGTCATGGAGAACTCCAGAGCCGGGTTGGAGGACCTGTTCAACGGGCATTACGAATTTGACGTGGAAATTTCTTGTCTGAGCAGGGTGGTGAGAAGAGATGCGAGAGATTCATGGGTGTACATACCTCCCCAAAACCCGAAGATAACATTTACTCGCCGAAGGACCCACGGTCGCATCGAGTCATTCCCGACCCTACTTTCCTGCACAAGTATGTCAAATACCGCCGCTATTCACCATTATTTTGGGTTTTTGGGTGCTATGATTCAGAGGTTGAAGGAAAACGAGAAAGAGAGGGCTGATCCAGATCTGCTGGCGGAGGAAGGAAAAGGCAAGGAGTAGGCGGAGGATGTGAAGATGGATGGCACAGAGGGTGAAAGTTCGACACAAACCTCGACAAAGCTATTGTTTGTTGTCATTGTCCTTGTCGCCTTCGTCTCAGCCAAAGATGACTAAAGAGCTGACGTATCTTGCGAGGGAGTGGAGGAGCTCATTATTTGGTACATTGGTGGAGTTTCAAAGGATGGAGAGTGATATTGGGTGTCGAGAGAGACGGAACGGAGTGAAGGTGGTTTTGGAGATGATTTGGACAATAATGAGGCTGATGATAGTGTATTTGAAGGAACAAGTGCTTCAGGCCACAGACATTGGAGTAGGGAGAGAAAGTAGTCACATTGTTGCTGGCACTTATATTTTCGTGTCTGAAATTTTAAGCAGCCGCTCACAACAAAGCTGCCAACGCCTCGCACAGTGATAAAAACATTGGCATCCAGTGGGGACTATCGTCGTCAACGACTGCAAGCGACTGGCACCATTAACGAGGAGATATGATGGAGTATCAAGATGACATGGTCATCAAAGCTCGCTGCTGTCGACCAATCCAACTCAATCCAACCGTTCAGCCCACCAAAAATCATTCTTCCACTACCAAGATTCGACAGTTGAGCTTCAAACTCAGAGAGCCAGGGCTGTGAAGATTCCAAGATGTGGTTTGGAGGTATGGCGTCTGCATCGACGACAGACAAAAGTCAACAAATGGGGGATCTAGGTCAGAGACGAGGTCACGTAGGACTTGTTGAACATGATGGAAATCATGTGATACACTGTTGACGTGTTGTTTACGCGTCACACTATTTATAGAGCTACGCCTCTAGAACACTTGCGTCCTCATGCAAGTACTACGTCTCTGTCTACGTATCTTACTACGTACATCTAGTTTCATCATATATGACACTGTTAAGAGTCGCTATCCAATAGCATAAGTAGAGCCTCCAATACATGAGGCAAACACGACTATGCTCACCAAGCATACTACCATTCATGGTAGAAGTACTTACACAGTACTAATGTCTTTTACGCCTTTAGGGCCGAATACCTACTTCTAGTAGTAGTTTCAGTTAGTGTAATACTCATTACATGTACCAGAAACTTATGTATAAAAGACTGGATGAAAGGCCTTAAGCCTTAGGACAATCTACTCGATTATCACCTCTTCGCAAGCATCTCAAAGACTACAAGAACACTCTGTGTATTACCCATGTGAGGTTTACTTCGTTATACCCACTGTGCACTTTAACTATGCTGGCTCATCAGGTTATGGGCCCCGCAAGCGGTGGTCAGGTCGATGTTATGATCGGAGTAGCCTAGCTCCCGTGTGTGGCCACCATCCTAGCGGACGACCTGTAACCTACATGGGTTATGGAAGTCTCTAGCGATGTCGGGCTTGTCATCATCTGGTGTCAAGGTCAAGGGTTGTTAGTTCCCTTTACACCTATCCACTATGTCCCTGTACTGTTGCATGTTGCACGAACGCATGTACATACTGTTTTGGCTTCATCTTCTTCGGCATAGACCTATCCGCGCATGTGGCTCTGTCTCCCTGCTGATAACCTGGATTGGGCTTTGATCTTATATTATCACTGCCTAATGCCGATGAAAACCAATGGTTGGCGATGATCCTCACCATGAGGCATCGTTTAGGGGTCTATGGGGTTGTGCTTATAAACCAACTCGCCATGATTCCTGACGGTCACAAGACCGGGCATGACATACATGCTGGGAGATGTGATCTCCTTACAACTAGGTTTTGATACTATACAATTTTACGGTATCACATGGCCATTTTAGTATGTACAGGGACTCCCTTTCCGATGACCCCTCTCTTCCACGTTATTGTTAAACTCTAACTCACCTATGATTGCTTTCTGGTCACCGACATGCCTAAGGCAGAGGGTGCATGAACTCAATTCATATGGATGATTAGGTTTAATAATAACTTTCTATGGGTCATTCGGACAGTATGAGCTGATCACTCATACTTTTGCTAGTCTGGGGTTGAGACCAGATAGCACGATGGGACACCAGACACCGATACACACTGGGAACGTTGTAAGACCCTAGCAATTGGGCAGGGCTTCGTAACCAGATTAACTCCCCTGCACTACCTGCACGTGGTACACCCCATGATCTGTTTGACGCATACAGCCTGTTAAAAGTCCTAGATCTTTGGAGCATTTCTCGGTGTGCATCGAACCCTATTTATTTATGGGTGCTTCTTAGAAGCCTTCGTCGATTGACACTCTCTTGGCTCCACCCTTCTATATTTGAAGAGTATGCTCACGGGACTTTTGGCAGACCTCAATATGTCTCAATCAGGATCTAGGTCTCCTTCTCATTCCCCAAGTGGTAATCCTCCAACAACGTTTGTTCGCAATACGCCGGGATATACTCTGGGAACGGAAGTAGAAAATTCTGTAGAAGTTTTTAACTACAATATGGAACCATTGTACTCTCAGGTTGCGGACAGCAACTTTCCTGCTGGGTCAGGAGGAATCAGTATCATTCCAGTTTTGCTAGATGATGGTTCGAATTTCGAAGACTGGTACCGATTACTTGAAGGTTACCTCTTTACCCAAGGCATACCTCAAGCCTTGGATGAAGAAATGCCTGAAACATCCTCTCCTGCTACTTCAGGGGAAGCTACCGCTCTAATTGAGTGGACTTCTAGGCGTAACAAAGTAATTGGTATTATCAAAATGCGAACTCGTCGTGCTCACGACGCGCATGTTGATAAAACTTCGGTAGTTTCAACCTTATCTAAACTCAAATCTACATTTGGAGTTCAATCCTCTTCAAAGATGATGAATCTATATACGGACTTGCATAACGTCCAACTTCCTGAACACCTTAATCCAGTCCCAGGAATCAGTTACATGCTGACTGTTAGGGACCAACTTAAGGATCATGGAGTAGATATTTCGGATGATTTGCTGTGTTTAATGATCACAGCCAAGCTTAATGAAAAGCGCTGGCAGCTTTTCAAGCAGCAAGTATCCCGTATGAAGAAGGAAGAACTTAAACCTACCGATTTGATTGCTGCAATAACAAATGAATGGAATAGAAGGAATGGGATTCACTCTGGTCCTGCTGCCTACACCGCCCATAACGCCAAAATTTCTGGTGTTAATAGATTTAACTCTCCTCCCAAATGGTCTGATCAGTCTTGTTCTGGTACTTCTGCGAATCAAAAGAAGAACAATAATAAAAACAACAACCAGAACCAGAACAATCAGAACCAAGGTGGATCTTCTTCCAAAAAGGGGAAGAAGAAAGGAGAAAAGGGCAAAGGAAAAGGCAAAGGAAAGAAGAAGGATACTCAAAAAGGGGGGCAACAATCGCATACTGCGGTACTTGAACCTTCTGAGAAACCTTCTGAATACCAGAATCGAATTAATGCAGTAAACGAGCAAATTAGCTCAGTTTTTGAACGAGAAATGGCTGGGCCAGTAAACGTTCATATGTCCTACCACTACCCCACTGGTAGCACATCTGCACCAAACCCATTCCAAAACACGTATGATCTTCAACAAGCACGCCTAGAAGAAAGAATCGCTGCTGACAGAGAAGATCGTCCTGTACGACACATTTCTGTACAAGAATGGAACAATAGACGAACTGTTCAACTAGATGAACAAGTTCGACAAGTAGAAGAAGCTATCGCTTCAGCTACTATTTCCAATTCAAACATAGACAGCGATGGAGACGAGATACCATCTTTGGTGTATATCTCTGATACTCCAACGGAACCTGATAGTGACTCTTCATCTGATAATTCATCAAATGATAGTCATACATGTTCTGAATACTCTTATGGTGCGCATAGTAATGAAGAGATCATCTTCACAATGCCACGACGAGAGGCGACACCTAATCATACTTTGCCTGCGGACGAAGTTGACCAAGGTGAGAATCTCGAAGTAGCATCACCCACACAAGAAAACATACGTGTAACAGTTTCATCACCTCCTGATGATTATGGACCATGGGCAAATTCTATGTTTCCTAGGAACCACGCCGATTTTGTTCATCTGTTCAGACCAGAAAACTATTCTCAAGATGGAGATGACATCATAAAGCCACCTCTCATCAATAGAAAAGTTGAATGGCGATTCTTACAAGAATACAAAGAACAACATGACAACATGATGCGACGAGTTAACCTTAGGAATAATAGACCACATATAATAAATGGGATTAGACTCCCAATTCCTGTCGTTGAAGAATTCCGAGACTTCGGAGATCAGATGACTAATGACATAGCATTGAAGGCATCCATGATCAGAATGCGTTATAAATTAATACGCAACTCTCCAGACCATAATCTTTGGATCTGGATTCTGATCAGGACCAGAGAATATGTCGTTATGTATCCTATCAGAAAAGATGCAGTGCATAACATGACACCTCGTCAAGCTCTTCATGAATTGCGTATACAACAAAGGATATTACATGTGGAAACAGTAGAAGATACCAAGTTTACGCTTCATTACGAATACCAAACCTGGAACCTTCAACACCTATCGACGGTTATAGCTGAGATCAATAATAAAACTTGGATCAGCACCGTTGAAGATTTTGTTCAACGAGTGAAAAACCCTCGTTCAACTTCGGTGGATGAAGTTTTCCGAGTAAATAAGAAGAACTTCACACTTCCTATACAAGTGATGAATCCTATCTTCTGGCATTCGTTAGTCAAGCTTGGTCTTGAAGGAAAATGGTTATTCGGAACGACAGACATAAGAGCGAGTCAATTTAGAACATCTCAATGGAGACAACCAGGGTTTAATAGGCGCTGGGTTCGCTTTATCCCTCACCTTAGTCTTCCAGACGTTCATAAATGGCATACGCACTTGTACAAATGGATGAACAACATTAGAATGTCTGTTCCCATGACTCAGGCTGATATTCCTCGAAGAGAACTCGAGGGTGGTCACTTCAATGAACGACCAAGAACATACCCTGGAGATTTCATGGAATTAGCCGAGTCACTAAATCGTTCCAAATCTCCAGTCCCTACTACCCATGAATACATAAATCGCCCCGCAACTACACCACCTCGAGTACGACAATGGCAGGACCAAATCGTTCACACACCTCCAAGCTCTCCCGAATCTTTTTATGGCATACAATCCTTAGAGGAGGATTACATTGAAGTACCTTCTCGCCCAACCACTGCTCCACCAGATCAACCGGAAAGACTTAGTCCAGTAGATGAACAACCTGAGGTTGATCCCTGGGTTACATCTTCAAGTGATCCCCGACACTCTCAATTCGAGAATTACGGACCTGCAGTAATTGGACTAAGGACCAATGGAATGCCCTTACATGTTGCTAATGGCACAAGTATTGGTAATATTACTATGGTTGTTAATGACAATCAGCCATATCAAGCCACAAGATTCGTTCAATGGCAGAACTATAAACGCCAATTGGAAGCTTGGATAGAAGTTGAAGATGCCGCTAATCAATGTTATCAAGAAGAACTCAGAACAAGACGAGAGATTCTTGTTCGTCAAGGATTCCAAAGTCAGAATCAAGAACCGCTTCAATGGCATGAACGGTACTTTGATGATAGTGACTATGGAGATGGACTTGAAGGAGTTGATAACGATTGGGCTGAAAGCAACGATCGTGGAGACTGGCAAGTTTTTCAAAGTTCTAATAGTCAAACTTTCACTAAATCCTTGATGCAGAACTATCATATCCTAAGGAACTCAGTACCAAGGAAATGTAGTATTTCTTCTGTATATGCAACGACGAAATACAAGTCGTTTTCTGCTGCATTTTCGAGTGATTGTGAAGTGAGAAATACGCAAAATGCCTGGCTACTTGATAGTGGGGCATCAGCGCATATGACTCCGTATAAAACGGATTTCTCAGACTATCAGACCTTGGAAATGCCAATAGGTCTTACTACATCAGCGGGTGATAAAGCAAATGTGCAAATAGTAGGCTATGGTACTGTCCTCATCCGACACACCAATAGCGCAGGAGTGACGCAAGTCACAAAGTTATACCCAGTGATGTATAATCCCGACAGCCCACATCATTTAATCTCTAGTGGGAAGTTCCGGAGTATAGGTTACTATACTATACTGGACTCTCCAGAGACTTTGATCCGGAGCAAGAAAGATGGTTCTCTTTTAATGAGCTTTTACCCAAGCCATAAAGATGATCCTTTACGATGGATGAACGCAAAGGTTCTTGTGGAAGAAACTTCCTTCACATCTGTTGTATCTTTCAATACTTCTGAATTATGGCACAGACGTATGGGACACTGTGATCCCAGAGTCTTAGGAAAATTAATGGATAATGTTAAAGGGCTTCCAACGAAGTTGGTTACTTCGAAGGGAGAAACGAAACCATGCCGAGGCTGTGCCAAAGGCAAAATGGTTGCCAAATCGTACCCTTTATCCTCAAAACAAGCTAAGGAGCCTCTTGAGCTCGTGCACGGTGATTTGATAGAATATCCAACTCGCTCTTACTATCAAAACAAATATGTTTTAACCTTATTCGATGATGCAACATCATACGGATGGGTATATCCAATTCGTAAAAAGAGCGATACAGATCAGAAATTGCGCAATTGGCTAGCTCTTGTAGAGCGCCAGACTAATAAAAAAGTCAAAAGTGTGCATTTTGATTGAGGGGGAGAATTCTTTTCAAATGAACAATGGGATTGGTATAACTCTCTAGGAATATTTCCACAAAGAGGTTCTCCCAACGTGCATGAACAGAATGGACGAGCAGAAAGATTTAATCGTACTTTACGAGAAAAATCTGAAGCTATGCGCTTTCAGGCTTGTGCTCCTGAAAACTGGTGGGAATTTGCAATTCTCACAGCCGTCCATATCTACAATAGAACTCCTATTCGTTCAAGGAAATACAGAACTCCAGTTGAGTTGTTTGAGAATAAGAAGCCTGATATTTCATACTTCAGGATGTTCGGATGTGGTGCATATGCATACATACCGAAACGTAAAAATAAGCTTGCTCCACACTCTGAAGCAATGATCTTCATTGGTTACGAGAGCGGATCAAAAGCTTATCGATTCTTTCGAACAACCAACAATTCTGTATACATTACTCCACAAGCAGTTTTCGATGAAAACTGGTTTCCTAAATGTCAAAAAGAAGTGCCCGGATCCATAGAGTTTGATAAAACCGACAAACCTGTCCGGTCTATACCCTTTCCAACGTACCCATATGATGGCCACGAAGATCATCACAATGATGATGATTTCTTCAATCCTCCACCTCCACCAGGATCAGATGATGACGATCATCAGCCTGGGGGAGATCCTCCCTTGGATCCTATCCCGGATGATAAAAGCGATGATGTGCACAACGGCAATCATCCAAATGCTGATGGATTCGGATCACCGAAAGGCTCCGATCACAATCCTAATCAGTATGGTCCGGATCCATGGTCTGCTGGTTCTTCTGGATGGACAAATCCATTTGGATTTCGCCAGGCTGACTATGATGAGTGGTAGAACTTACGAGCTCCTCCACCAGCAGCTGCCAGAAGAAACCCTCCAAGAAATAGAGTAACTCCAAATCGTCCGTTTAATGTTTACGGAAATCGACATCCTGTTGAGATCGAGCGCGATATCGATTCTCAAGCACGCTGGCAAAGTCAGATTAATCCGACAAATGAACCTGAAACAATACCAAGTAGGGTTCCTGATCCAGCTGCCCCTATGGACACGGATGACGATATGAGCAATCTTGCTCAGCAAGGGGGAGAAAGTTACTTGGTTTACTTGCTGAATAACGGTCATCAACTATATGGTCTTCAAGCCAGTAGTTATGATAACGTTCGTGAATGGACATACAAACAAGTCCAGAAGCGTCCTAAAGATGAACGACCATCTTGGGAAGCAGCATGCAGACTGGAATTACAATCACTCAAAGATAGAAACGTCTTTGATGTGGTCACACTACCCAAAGGCCGAAAAGCGGTGAAATCCCGCTGGGTATTTGACATCAAGTCTGATGGCCGTAAAAAGGCAAGACTTGTTGCGAAAGGATTTTCGCAGAAACAAGGGATAGACTATAACGAGTTGTTCTCTCCTGTAGTACGATTTGAAACCGTACGACTTCTATTGGCACTAGCAGCGCTTGAAGATTGGGAGATCTCTGCGCTAGACATTGAAACAGCATTTCTTTATGGTGCCTTAGATGAGGAGATTTACATGGAACAACCCGAAGGCTTCGTTACAGACTCCAGCAAGGTTTGGAGGTTACGCAAAGCATTGTACGGATTAAAACAGGCTTCTCGTGCCTGGTGGCGTCAATGTACTGAATCCATGAAATGTCTGGGATTCAAACAATGCTTATCCGATGCTGGCGTATATGTCTTCAACAAGAATGGCAATATGGTCATTGCCGTCGTCTATGTCAACGATGCTTTATTTATGGGTCCTGATCGCAACCTTGTCAACAGACTAAAAAGCGAATTCATGAAAATCTGGGAATGCCGAGATTTAGGCGAGCCAACAGAATTTCTGCGAATGCGAATTACTCAAGATCGGAAGAATCGCAGACTGATCCTTGATCAGCGAGACTATCTTGAAAAGATAATTCGTAAATTCGGAGTTCTGAACGCCAAGACGGCATATACGCCTTTGCCAGAAGGCTATAACCCAACCCAAAACCAGGGGGAGGTTAATCCCGAGATTAGGCATAGATTCCAATCGGTTATCGGATCATTACTTTACTTGGCTCTCGGAACGAGACCAGACATATCCTTTGCTGTAATCAAGATGTCACAGTATGGAGCTAATCCTAATCAGGAACACCTCCAGAAGGCACTTTACATCGTGAAATACCTTGTTCACACTGCAAAGTACGAACTCATTTACGATGGTAGATCCAACCAAGGACTACTTGCTTTTGCTGACTCTGATTGGGCAACTGATAAAGATGATCGTCGATCACAGACTGGATATATCGTAAAGCTTGCTAATGCACCAGTTTGCTGGGTCTCTCAGAAACAGAAAACGGTTGCATTATCATCCACGGAAGCAGAGTATATGGCTCTATCTGACTGTACACGTCAGGCTTGCTGGATGAAGTCGTTAATGAACGAATTGAACTTCCCTATTCGATCAGTTCCATGTGTTAGCGACAATCAAGGCGCTATCTTTCTCAGCAGCAATGAAGCTACTGATAAAAGAACAAAACACATCGACAATCGATACCACTTCATCAGGGAAGCAGTGGAACACGGAAAGACTCAAATCTATTTCGTTGAAACTGCTAAACAACCTGCTGATCTTCTTACGAAGAATCTTGGCAGAACAAAGTTCGAATTGTTCAGGCAATCTTTAGGGTTAACATTTCACTAGTTCCATGATCGCATGATGAACTTAGTGAGGGGGAGTGTTGAACATGATGGAAATCATGTGATACACTGTTGACGTGTTGTTTACGCGTCACACTATTTATAGAGCTACGCCTCTAGAACACTTGCGTCCTCATGCAAGTACTACGTCTCTGTCTACGTATCTTACTACGTACATCTAGTTTCATCATATATGACACTATAGACAGTCGCTATCCAATAGCATAAGTAGAGCCTCCAATACATGAGGCAAACACGACTATGCTCACCAAGCATACTACCATTCATGGTAGAAGTACTTACACAGTACTAATGTCTTTTACGCCTTTAGGGCCGAATACCTACTTCTAGTAGTAGTTTCAGTTAGTGTAATACTCATTACATGTACCAGAAACTTATGTATAAAAGACTGGATGAAAGGCCTTAAGCCTTAGGACAATCTACTCGATTATCACCTCTTCTCAAGCATCTCAAAGACTACAAGAACACTCTGTGTATTACCCATGTGAGGTTTACTTCGTTATACCCACTGTGCACTTTAACTATGCTGGCTCATCAGGACTGTTGGTGAGAGACGAGGTTCGGTGACGAGTTTGAGGGGTCGATGCATCTCTGGGGTACCAATGCACCTCTTGGGTACAGTCGAGTTGGGGTCCACGTTGTTGCGCTGGCGTAAGGACACATGCGCCTCCAAGAGACTAGGGAGGTGAGACCAAAGCTGGTCTGATAGAGACGTAGCGCTGTCGGTAGAGCTCAGAACATATGTCTTGCTGCAGTTTGCGTGGGGAGTAGGTTGTCTGGAATCGAAAGGGGGATGTATGGTGTTTATGGTGGATCTGGGAACCATCACGGCTCTCATAGCCTCTATTTTCAGGAGGACTAAGGTTTCCAGAATAGTCAAGCACCGTCGGGTTCTTCACAGTTGAGCATGTTGATTTGAGCCCAATGTCGTGGCCACCGAGGGGATTTACGATGTACGAGGGGCGGGTAGGCCAGGTACAAGTTCTAGCACTCAACCTTCATGAAGCACCCAAATTTTTCATGTGTTCAGCTGGTTGATAACACATGAATCAAATAAGAATTTGCATACCTTTTATCCAGACCTGAGACAATTCATTTCCGAACCATTTTTCCACCGCAGTCACAAGAGTTTTCAAGACTGACACAAGAGGGCCTTCGGGTTCAAGTCTTATTAGCAGGTGAAAAAAAAACCGGTATGAGTTGAGTTTTACGCACCTTCAAACCCATATGTATTTTGACAGGTGGAAGTAAGAGAGAGAGAGGGAATTAGTGACTAAGCAAAACTGCCGGTCAGTATGTTGAACAGCCGGTGACGTCGCTGGCGCTAATGCTCTGGTAATAGGTGCGCAGTGGCCAGTACATTCATACAAGGGTCAACGACAGTCTAGATATACAAAGTAATCAAGTTAAAAATATTATAATCCCTCCTGACTGGCTAGTGACTCGTCCTCTGCTTCATTAAACCCTTGTAATCCCAAAATTGTGAGGCCAGGCTTCTCAACCATAAACCAACAGTTGTTCTCGGAGCCGTCCTGAATCCTGCATTTATAGTGAGGATCTGGTGCCATGATGACAACCGAGAGTATGGACTTGACCTCAACAACGTGAACATCAATGTCACGATGGTGCTCCATTGTGCTGTAGGTCTTGCTCGACCTCTCGTAGAGTTCTTTATTGGGTTCCCCAAATAGCGACACAACGGCGAGATGCTTTTCCTTGCCGGTGATTTTGTCTACGAAGTAAAAGTGAACCTCTCCTACTCGTAAAGTGTCTTTGTGCTGCAACTTGACGCAGAAGAGATAGTTAGCACTCAACTATGTTTGCAGCATGAATTCAACGTTACCTTGACATGACAAGACATATGCACATGCTCTGTTCCCTTAGGTTCCTCTTTCCAACACGCTCGAGTGTTCTGGCCGTTAGGAAGACGGAGCTTTGCCCAACGACGAACTTTGTGTACATCTGGCAAATCTTCCTCAGACATGCCTTTGGAGATACAATACAATCTCCAAGCCTTGTACTCTACTTCCGCTAAGCGACGTGCAGTTCGATCTCTAGCTCATAGAAGGGGATAACCATCACCAAGATCAAGAGCACCCTGAGGGAGTGGGTTGCTGGGAGGGTCTAAATTGGGTATCAGGGCCTTCAAAGCATTTACCTGACATCAACGGACACCTCTCTGCTCCAAGTTCGCATACAGACTGCAATGGTTTTTGACTTCCTCTCCGAGGTTTCCAATAGTGTGTTCCATGACCCACTGAGAGAAGATGATATATGGTCCAAGGCAGATAGTCTCCGCAGGGATATGACAGATGCTGTGTATACAAGGTCGTACGAAATGGATTCATGAGCCTTTTCATTGGACGTAGATCTTCTCGAAATCATTCGAGAATGAGCTAAAAAGTTGAGAGGCTTCCTTTATCTCCTGTACTGTGATGCCCTCCTGCATCATAAGTCTAAATCCCCTAACAAGTTTGCAGTAGTGTTCCCAAATGTTGTCAGGAAGGACGCCATAGAACAGACATGGTCCAAGGTCGAAGAAGTAAATGAGACATTCCCAGGCCTTGTAACCACTGTTGATCTTCTCTGCTGGATTTCTGGGTGGATGATCAAAGGATCCCGGTATGTATGGGGTACACATAGCAACCTGCTTCCCATGCTCCTTCCACACATCTCCTTTCAACACCGACCAATACCAAGAATCCTTATCATCACCCAACTTCGTATCACAATCTATCATACCCCGCCAGAGGGAAATCATCAAGTCAGGTATGTTGAGACACAGCAGATGCATGATATCACCAGGGAAGCATGTTGGAACAGGGAGGGAATGGTTTCTGTTCAGGCCACTGAAAATGGAGGGTTTCAATATACCAGTTTGGAGGTGTTTCCGGTCGTAGTCGGTTTTGCCTGTGGCAAGGCACATAGTATTCATGTTCGAGTCGTAGCGCTAAATGCAATCTTCTACTGTAAAACCTCCGAGCAGAGTCGCCAGTTTCACATCAGGATGATCGCAACTGGGAGTGTTATTGTCCTTTGGCTTCATCTGTGCAGGATAGTACATCGATGCACCAGGTCTGTACCTGCCTGTCAATGGGCAATAATAGTGACAGTGGACTTTTCCGTGATGGCCTATACATGTGCTAAGTGAGGCCATACATGGTCCATCTGCACACGCCAGGGTGAAAAACGGGTTGATGCTGACGGTGTTATCTTTATAGGCATCCCAGATAGTAAGGCCCTCTGCCTGTAGGGCAGAGAGGTGGTACAAAGCACTAAAGATAAAACTATCAATGTGCTTTGGTTTGTTGGGTCCACCAATAAAGCCCCCGGGAAGTACATGCTTCTTTTTGTAACGTAGTTGGGGAGAGTAGTTGTAGATGATCCAAATGTAGATCCAACAATCTGACGACTTGTTTCGATAGAGCTGTGCGCTGTCTATGGATAGGACAAGAACCATGTCTTCTTCCTTGATTTTTCCTTCCTCAAAGGCAGCCAGATAATCCTCGCGGTCAAAGAAATTGCTTATAGGAGTGTTTCTGGTTCCTTGTCCCTGAACGAGCTCCTCCATGACCTTTTTCGTATAATTACAACAGTAGTGCAGTTTTTCCGCGTTGTCATGATTTCGCCACAATGCCTGCAGCTGCAGTCCTATTGGTATCCAGGTGAATGTCTTTTGCGCCTGACCACCACTGTCAAATCTTGGTTGCTGACAGTATTCACAGCTCAGACAATCGTGAAATGGTCCCATATAGCCCATACATGAGTTCACACACATGTCGCGTTGAATGGCTGTGACACTGCTTAGTTCAGCGACAGTGTTTTTCACTTCATGGTAAGAAAGCATCTTGCTTTCAGGATAGCATTTGTGTATGCTCTCATGGACCATGATGTTAGAGACTGCCAGAAACACCTCTATTGAAAGGTGTTTGTCGCCTTCAGTGAGCACCAGTGGTTCGGTTGGAGGGTTTCACAATCGGTGTACAAAATCGGAGGGTAGAGGTTCTATGTCTGCCTTGGGACCATTGATTGTGGCTGCCTGAAGCATACGAACAAATTGATCGGCTATCCGAATTTCCTTAACAGATGACTCGATTGTGGGCACAGGAGTAAAGTCTGTTTCTGTCGTAGCCCCCGTAGGCTCTGGCTGGGGTTGCTGGGACTTAATGTCATTCAGGCTATCTGGATCGGGCGGATCGTATTCTTCTTCCTCTGCAGAAGGGGTATTGGTAGAGTGAGGGGAAACTGGGGCGTTCGTGGGCATATCATCGATATTATCATTGTGTGGATTACTCTACAACAAGTTTTGAATGTTAGTACCTGATCTGTTTGTAGACGAACCCAGGATACTAACAGGTACATTGGGATTGATCAAGTCATCTTCGTTATTGAGCAGAAATGGCAGGTCCTCCCCGATGGGGGTGAAGTGATTGGGAATTTGGGTGATTGAACCACCCTCAATTGGGTTGGATGGAGGTATTCCTGAGCCTGATGCGGTCCCAGCGAAGTTAAGTGAGATTGTGCCTGCCCTAGCAAGGTATGTCTGATCCCGTTTTTTGTGCCGGCTCTTCTGTGGTCTAGAAACCCACACCCCAACTCTGTCTGGTCCACCACACGACTTGTAGCATTTGCAAATGGCCTCTTTCCCGTCCGATGGGGAAGGCTGATCTGCAGGCACACCTTCTATCTTAGGTTCTTCGGGTGTTGATTTTGTCGAACGTGATTTCTTTTTCGATCTTGCTTTTGGCATGGTGTTGGCAGAGACGCTTAGGAAGGGATGGAGGCGAGGTATCTGAGAATATTCAGCAGTATTCAGGGGTATGCTCGGCTACAGCTGCAGGGGCATGTCCAGGTCGCCAAGGGACTGGTTGCATAATGAGAGTAAAGTGATACAAACATATGGTATCATTTTCACCGGGGGTTTCGTCCCAAAATATTCTACAATAGCCAGGAATATGCAGGAACGACAAAAATGACGAAATCCCGAAGATAAAGTACCCCACAATACCCTGGAATACCCAAAAATTTTTGTCAGTTTTCACTGGGAATCAGGGACGGTGGGTTGGCGTCGAAGGCAGTGGATCGAGTGGGCGTGGACATAGAGAAGGGCTGTTCTGTGTTCGAGCTCAAAGTCATGATCGACAGAGAGAAAGATGCGGTACTGGAACAGGACGGTGAGCAGCATATTAATACCAACTGACATCTGTGCCACTCTTCTTTTTGGGCTGGGCCATTTTCCATGTTTTGAGTCATCAACCAAGCCACGCCGACTCAAATTGCGTGCTACACCTGAAATTCCTCGGCCACTTCTCGCGTGGCATGGTCAGTGCATTCATAAAACGACAAACACTGGGGGCATTTTGATGTCAGATTCCACCTGTATGTAACATGTCATATTGTAGTCATATCTGATAGGACACTGTGACCAAGTAAAGAGTTTTTTGTATTAAATTACAATCATTCTGAGCGGTAGGTAGTCAGAAATAATCCCGCAGGCACAAGCATCAACATGAAGTTATTGTCTGAACTGTGTTCAAGCCGATGCCGGGTGATATTCTGGGACAAAGGGAAGTTGGGACTGGTCATACAGGAATGAGCATCAACGTACTCCGAATTCTTGGACTGTAAAGGCCGTCCCCTCGGCAGTGGCATTGGGTCCAGTCCGCCTCAAGACTGGCAACCTATCAAGCCCGTCTTTTTGTCCAAGGTCGTGAGACTCGGCTTAAACATGGTTTTTTTTTGGTGAGCTTTGGAGAAACGTGAAGGTTTAAATTAGGTTTAAAGATAATAGATACATTGAAGTCGATGCTAACGTCTAGTCTCCAGATAGATCTTGTGAGGTTAAAACGTTAAAAAACAGTAGGAACCTGGTGCCGTACCGGATTGTCTCCGGCATCAACATTAAATCATCGATGCCATCGTGGGGCCGTCGCATCAGGATACTCGCCACCGTGGCTTCTCTTTCAGTTCCTGCCAGGAAATCCGGCGGAGGGGGGATTTCAGGCGTCAAAACCACTTACGGGTTCTCAGGCTTGTAGCTGTCCTCATAGTTTGCCGCTGAGTGCCGACGCAGGCCACTGATCTTGTTCTAAAAGCATTGGGCCGCGCAGCCCGGTGGCCAGTGTAACCTGAAACCAATCACATTGGACCTAGCACCAGGCTCAACCTTGTTGTGTTTACATCAATGCTTGTCCCACCTTCTACCCCAAAATATCATGCATATTAAACTATAGTTTTGGGTAGAAAGTGGGTAGAAAGTTCCTGTTGTGTCCTTTTTTTGGTCATGGAGGTCCTATTGTATATGACTACAAACTGACATGTTACATACAAGTGGAATCTGACATCAAAATGCCCCCAGTGAAAGGCTCCCTAGATCCCAATTGGGATAGCCTGCACTGCTTATATATGCTTGTGGCTTTGAGTAGGGATCCAAGAGTCAGAAAAATCGGCGGCAATCCGGTGGTGACTCAGAATTCGGGTATTCGACCCGCATCCTCATCGGGCAAAAGGGCGCTGGCCCTGGGACAACGGATAACAGGTCAGACCGAGCCACTCGGTAGCTTTTGAAGTGGAATTTTATTCGGCCCCGAAGCTCGGCTAGCTGAGGGAACAACAAGGGAACAAAAATCAAAAAATTTAATTGCTATGAATGCAACTGGTATCTGATTCCGTACTTCTCCATTACGAGCAAAAAATGTAAGATTTGAGGAATCTTAGGCCTCGGCAATTTTCTCGGATGAAGAAACCATCCAAGCTCTAAAGGAATGAAGATAGACATAGGCTTCGGTTTGGGAGGAGAAACCCCGTTCGAAGCCGAATCGGTATCGGGTTCTTCCCGACATCCCTTGATGCGTACCAATAAAGCGATTGAGCTACCTATCGACAATACAGATTCGTTGATTGAGGGCACGGACTCGGCCCCAGACTCAGAGATCTAACGCATGAACAAGGACCTCGAGGGGAGTGGCTTTTGGGAAAAGCTAGAGGAATACCGTGATGGGTAAACTGATGTTGTAAAACCGTTACTGGAATCCATACTTTGTAGTCAGGACGATGACGCTCCTCACTATGACCGATTTGAAAGGATCCCTCCAAAAGAAGTTTCTGGAGAGTTCTTCGTTCACCGGTCAAGTCCGTGTACTTCCTGGTGGGGTTTCGCCCACCCCGATGACTCACGTATTCCTCCTGGCTCCCTCACACTCTTGGTGCGCCCGACGTATCTGTATGCCGCTGTGAGAGTTGCATTTGGCAGAAAACAGGTTTCGGACAAGTTCTCCTTTGGCCGTTCGACTATCAGAACAATGGTTCCAAACGAAGAACAAGTCGAAACCTTTTCTAGCTCCCCGGCTCATCACGCGAACGACAGATGGCTTCCCGCTGACTTCGAATAATCAATTCCCTGTCCCAATTTCCCGTTCGAGGTTCATGGCTATACTTGTTTTACTTTTAGTCGGTGAGCATTGCTTTTGGTCATTGTTACTTTAGAGTACAGAACTACGCTAGATCTACCCTTTGAACAAGTGTACAGCTCATATTATCCCCAGTTTTTGTGTGGTGGAAGTTCTTCGGTGGGGAATTATCGTGCCGTTTGGTTCGCACTGTCCCACTTCAGCTCCATCATCATGGATAAGTTCCCAAGGGCGCCCGATCGAGCTGTCAAGGAGTGGTCTAGCTGTAGTGATGATCAGTTGAATCAACACGGGCATATCACGAAGTACCCGTATTATGAATGTGATATGCCGTCTGCATCGTGGGTGGCTCAGCGCTCAAAGTCAGTCTCATGAGTATAAGAGGGAAAGGGCAAGCTGTAGACTATGTTGCCCAAGACCCATCTCCTGCTGGTTCTTAAGTCTCAGTATCATTCTCAATCCCTCCACAACTCTTTTCCCCGTACCAATGTTCCGCCAACTTGTCTCTGCGGCTGTCTTTCTTACCGCGGCCGTTCACGTTGCCCTACTTTCTGGGTGAGTAGACGTTGCACAAAGGAGCGCCGTTCAGGAATGCTCATGACCATTTTCTTGTTTGTAGGACCACTGTAGGCGCCGTTCCCTTGGCGGATCCAGCATTGGTACGTTTAATCATGTCAGCTCTCTCTCGTTCCAAGACTCACATACCCGATAGGATTCTCGAGCGTGCCGCAGAAGCGACCCCCTTGATCCGGTGAGTCGCACCGTTTCTCCCCTTCGAGAGCATTGAACAGAACACTGAATATTCACCCTCGACTCTGTTGTTGCAACAATTAGCACTGCTGCGGTGGGGCTGGATGTTAGGCTCAGTAATCTGATCAAGAGACGGGTGAAAGCAACCCATTGGGAGCGACGGTGCTATCTATTGATACACTTCCAAAACCGTCAAGCTCTGAGTTTGAGTCATTGTTTGTACTTTTATGCTAGCTTGCATAGTCTGAGATTTGATTTGAGCTACCTATGGCGTCTTTTCTTGGTTTCACTGGTGATGACGTACGGTTGTTACGAGCCGAATTGTCGGAGCTGCATGGAATGTTTGTATCATGACGGTATAGATACAGAACTATACTTGAAAGGGGGTTACTCAAGTGCAAGCGAGCCGTTTCCTCATCATGAAAGCTTCCAGCTTGATAATATTGATCGCGTTTGACTTTAGGTTCCGGGGTGCGCAGAGTACAGAGTGATGATCAATAAGTGGACGTATCATGATTGTGATGCACCATCTACGTCGGGGGATGGCCAGGAGTTGGTGGAATAGGTGGACATAGAAGCATTTTAGCTGTGGACTCCGTTGCACCAATTCAAAGGCATATCTCGCACTGAAACTTGAGTCTTGGTCATCGACACCCACCGCAACAACCGTCAACATTGATATTTGTTGGCTTGTCGAAACCGCATTCTCATCGGGAAAAAGCGCACTAGCCCTAGGACAACGAAGAGCAGGTTAGACTGAGCCACTCTGTAGCTTTCGACGTGAAGTTTTACTTGGCCGTGAATTTCGGCTACGAGCGCTTCCTCGAAACCATGGCGCAAGTGCCGAATTCTGTATGATGTTCGTTTGGGGTCTTCGTGAAGGCGCAATAAGCTGAAAACCTGTCTGAGATCCTCCGAGGGAATAGAGACCTGGGTTATAGGGTACGAACAACAGTAATTTAATCGACTCGATTCCGTAGGCCAGTCCAGGAAAGTGGGAACGTGAGTGAGAACCGCATCAAAATGTTTCTGGTGATGTTTGAGCAGTTCGTGGAACGTTCCGAGTGAAAGACCCGTCCGCTCAATATCGAGGAGTATGTCGAAGCCAAATTGCTGAAAGGTATTGTGACAAGCTCTGTAATACCTTTATAAAAGCACAAACGCGAGCTTCATAGCCGATGTGGGACCAAAATTGGTGCAGGAGCGCGAACACAAGGAGCTTCTCCGAGTGATTGCTGAACGAATTATATGCCACAGAGTTACACAGGTTATCGAGGACAGCGCTGAGAACTGGGGCTTATGTTATTGACATACCCAATCATTGCTTCGAGGGCTTCAGGCAGCCTTAAGAAAGTTGAGATCAGTGGTTGAACAATGAATGGAGACCGAGATGGATGTACGCGAGGACATGTTTGAACGTGCCACCGTCCTCTTTGACACGAAACACAGGTAATGTGTGCACATACGACTCGATACCACCATGTTTCTACCCCGTCCCAATACATCTCCGGTTCATTCCCCAAATAATCTCTCGAAGTAAGTTGAGGCGAGTGTGAAAACCGTTCGGTGGATGATGAATACTGTGTTATCTGAGGTTAGAATCATGGTATCTCCTTTGAGGATGTTGAAAGGCTCTTCAGTAATCAGGAATGGTTGCTTGGTGTCCACGAGGATAGACTGAGTAGGTGTAGAGGAGGACAAACCTGGATTCACTCTCATAGTCATGGCGAACGATGAGAAAGCCATGACTGTCCGGGCCTTTCCGGATTTCATATTCTGACAGGGCTTTTTGAAGGATTGACCGGGGCCGAAAAGGCCAAGTAAATACCGTACTGATCCGGACACTCTTTGCGCTGATAACCGGCCCTAAAGATATGGTCAATGCTGACAATCTGTCGACGCAACGTCGATGTCACTGTCAAGGCAGTGTTCAAACCCTAGTACGATTGCCATAGTCGGCCACTATCGCCTCAGCAGCTTGCTATGCATCGGGCTCTACATTACCTTTTCTGCACAAGACCGAGCAAAGAGTTTTGGGTCGTAGCAATGTCGAAGGGTAGAACAAAATGAGGGCGATGGAGAAACCGTTATGTTTTCAATTCTTCGTTTTGTCGCTTTGACGTTTGATATTCGCAGTTATCTTTCCCTCAGTTCCGAGAAAGCTGTTCTTCATCAATGTTGAACCATGAACGTCCGACAAATTGCAACCAACAATCACCCTGTAAGGTTCTGTCATCCAGAATCCCTTGGCTCGATTGATATATGAATCTGACGAACGAACCTAGGCGGCCTGTCTTTTGTCCTCCTCGGATGCACAAACTGAACCCGCTAGAAATCGTATGGAGTGGGTATCCCTTTGTTTCTGGACTGGCTGGGAGAGTGGACCTACGATTGGGCGTTGCTCTGGTAGCTTTGAACATAGTACTAACGTCGATTGGGATGGTGATTGCATTGGTGAGTTGCCTGTATCAATCGGCACTCGTGCTCGTGCTCACTACCATTATCGCAAGCTCCTCATCAAATTTGTGATTTCCTGTTGGATACGATGGTTAGTCAGAGCCATCGTTATGTGCGTTCTTTTGACCGATGTTTGGCAGATGTTTGCTGACACGTTATACAGGCTTTGGATAAACGAGCGCAACATCATTCACCGGAGAAGAAGGCACACTCAAGACAAGTGTATCGATACGTCCGACATCAACGCCATTCGCGATGGCGTTAAAACTGTTAGCCCGTCACAATCACAATCTCCTGCGAACATCGCATCGGCGACAATCACCATTGAGTCAACATCGATCCCCATCTCGACCTCTGAGCAAACGCAAGCCTGGGTCACCACACATAACGAGATAGCAGACTCCTGCATAGCGTCTATTGCGCCCATGGCCGCGAGCGCAAATGAATCAGTGGAAGGAAATATTGGTGCGTATTGTAACATTGGTTCATCAAAAGCCTCGCAGCTGACAACGCATGCACGAACAGGTTTTGGAGAGCCAACGTCGACTACAATGACATTGACTTCTCCTGCTTCGAAGAAACCTCGAGCAAGCCCGGACGCAACAGAAGGAAGACTTTTGACGGCTGGGAGACATACCCCGATGACTTCATCGTTGGCGTCATCCGAGAATCTAATGCTCAGTGGGAAAATCCCGAGTCTATTCGTGTTTGGGGCGACCTTCCCCTCTCCCACCTCCAAAGCTCAGACTGATCCTTTGTCACCGAGCCCCAGAAGTCGATGCCCGTTTTCCATCTCCTCTCCCGCGCCAATCTACTCGGCTTGCCATAGCAACTCTGGTCGCCTGTGTTACTGGTGTAAGGAACAGCTACGGGAGGTGGCCGCGGGAAACCATACTCGATGCTTAACGACCCCTGCGGGTGGAGAGTTCTTTGGAGGTCCTCCTATTGGGGATGCGATACGGACGGCTGCTGTGATTGGAGGGGATCCGAGTAAGGTTTTGGTTTGTCAAGGAGAAACCCCGTTTGAAGCCGAAGCGGTGTTGAGTTCCTCCAAATGTCCTTCGTTGACTACGAATGGAGCGACTGAGCTACCTCTCGATGCGACAGGGTCTTCAATCAAGGGCGCAGACTCAGACCCGGACATTCGACACATGAACGAGGATCTCGAGCGGAGTGGTTTTGGGAAAAGCTAGAGAAGTACCGCGACGAATAGCCTGATGTTGTACAATCTCTAGGATTCTAAGTCTTGTAGCCATGAGACTTACGCTCCTCATTACGGTCGAATTAAAATGCTCTCCTCGGAAGGGATTCCCGAAGATTTCTTTGTCTATCAGTCAAGTCCCTATACTTCATTTGGGGTTACACCCATCACGACTACCCGCTCATCCCTCCTGATCCCTTCGCGCTCGGCGTACCTGCGAGTTATCAGAGTCGCATTCGGTGAAAATAAAATTCCCGGAATCATTTTTAGCTTCAATCGTAAGATCAGAACGACCCGTGAGAACGTAGAACAAGCCCAAACCGTGTTGAGCTTTACTTCTTTCACATTCATGGGACGTCGTGCTGTAAAAATAATCCAATCTTCTCACTTCCCCGTTCGATGTTGATCATGATACTGATTCTGTTCAGATCCACGTGCAGCGAAGAAACACTTTTCTCTACTATGGGGTTTCTAGTATCGGGAGAAGCGGGTGTGTTTGATTCAGAGATGCGCAGCGGGCGCTGATTTCGCAATGGGCGAGAATAGATGAGGGTAGGTCGGGATCCTGTGATCTTAGTGCATGCAGTCCCGCAACTTGCTTGCAAACCGTCCATGCCTCCTGAAAAAGCACAACGTTTGGAATTCCCCCAAGCTCCTTGAGTGGCGTGCGCATTTCGATGGTGGCGACCTGAACGAACCATTACACATGAATGATCATCAATAGGTTTCAGCTCAACAATCAAAATTTTCCTGTTTCTCATTCCTGAGTGAGAGCTAGCCTCACTTTACTTGATACCCAGTGCTGATCCACACGGGTACATATCATGATTCTGATGTGCTGCTCGCATTATAGGTGGCTTAGGAGTCAATGGACTGGGTATAAGAAGGAAAGGTGTAGGCTAAAGGTCACGTTCCAAGGCCCACCTCATACCGGTTCTTGACTCCAAGCGCCGATTTTGAGCTCTCCATAATTCGACTTGACACCCCAACTCTATTTACATCCTCATTAATGTTTCGTCAACTTGTCTCTGCGGTCGTCGTTCTCACCGCGGCCGTTCATGTTGCCTTACTTTCTGGGTGAGTAGACATTCTACAAAGAAAAGCAGATTGCTCACAATTGCTCCTGGTCACTTTCTGTATCGCAGGACCACTGTAGTTGCCCTTCCGTTGGAGGTTCCGGCGCTTGTACGTTCCTTTTGGGCTAGCCTTCTTCTTGTATGGAGCCTTACATGTCTGCCAGGACTCGCGAGGCTGCCCAGCCCTTGGCTCAGCCTCTCCTGATCCCTTTGATCCTGTGAGTTATAGGTTTTTCCCTTATCACATCACACAGAACACTAAATGCTCACCCACGAATTTGTCGTTGCGACGCTCAGAGTTGCTGCAGTGGAGCTGGATGTTGAGCTCAGTACTAGTCAGATAGTCTGATAACAAAGCAGACGACAGCGACTGACCACAGATTATGATACTTTGTTTATCGTGCTCCGAAACATTTGAAGTTTTGAGTTCAAGTCATTGTTTATATCTTTATACTGGCCTGTGTGGTCTTGGGTTTGATTTGAGTGCCCCATAGTACGAATCCTCTCAGCTCAATCAACAATGTTTCGCCGCCGATACCGGTCGACTGATCTGCGAGCAATCTCTAAATCACAGTATTGATCTCGGCTATAATATGAAAGGGGCTTTCGGTGTGTAAGCGAGCTGTTTCCTTTCGACTGTCAGCTTCCGGCTTGATGATGATGATCACATTGGGCTTCGAGTTCTGGTAGAAGAGAACGGAGTGATGATCTGCGATTGCGCGTATTGCGACTGTGATGTTCTACTTCGGGGGTGGTCAGGAGTTGGTGGAATAGATGGGTATAAAAAGGCAGCGTTTAGGCTGTAGCCCTCATTGCACAAGGCCCACCTCGTCCTGATTCCTAAGCCCTAGTCACCGACCCGAGCCTTTCACGACGACACATCAACTCCATTAGCCGTTGACATCGATGTTCCGTCAACTTGTCTCTGTCGTTGCTCTCACCGCGACTTTTTATGTCTTCCTACTATCTAGGTGCGAATATTATTCAATACTTAGGCAGATTACTTACGGGCCCAGTGTTCTTCAACCGTAGAACCACTGTATTCGCACTTCCTTCGAGTATTCTCGAGTCAGAGGACCCCCTCCAGGTCGACGTGTTGGTGTGTTCCTTGTCAGGCGGGCTTTTTTCCCGTCAAAGAGACTCAGCTATTTACTAGAATTCGCGAGCTCCCTCTTGCCCCGATCCCCTTGATCCGGTATTGTTCTTCATTTTGAACACGCCAAATAAACTACTAACTGTTCACCCTCCACCTGGACCGTCATTTTGCCCCCAAGAACTGCTGCCAGTTTGAAGGATGTTGAGATTAGTGAGGGATCGCAGTAGTCTGAAGTCGGTCCGCGAGTGACGATACTATATTTCCTTAAAAACCATCCAGTCTCGAGTTGGAAACACTTTCGAGCTAGCCTGTATTACCTGAATTATGATTTGTTTCCTGTTTCTTCCTTCTTCTTTTTTTGATTTTTGTAGCGAGATAGGTTTGTTGCGATTCGGATCCAAGTCAGAAACGACAAGAGTCGGTTCTAGCGCTTGACTGTTGCGCCAGTGAGGGACGTTAAGACTGATCAAAGAAGTCTCAGTAATCTGATGTATGAACTTCCTTAGCCTAATCAGAAATGAACAATGCTATATTATCTCGAGACTGGATGCCGTCCTACGCTTCTATCCTAGCATGCATGACCTGAGATTTGATTCGAGTTCTCGGCAGTGGTCGCGATCCACAATTACAACGATTTGGAAGTTTTGGCGTAGCAACGAGGCCTGACTCGTCGAAGGGATCACAAGGCTATAACGGAGGCCGTTTCCCGCGCATTTGACTCCCTAGCCACTTCTATGTGCCGTTTAGTAGAAGCGTTTCCTCAATGTTTGAATTTGGCCGCACATACAGCCCCTTATTGAAGGGTTGTATGTGGATACTACAGTTTACGAATATAGGACCTCGACGATACAGACTCTTGTGTCGAGGGCACGGACCCAGTCCCAAACTCGGAGATTCGATGCATGAATGAGGATCTCGAGCGGGTGGCTTTTGGGAAAAGCTAGAGAAACACCGTGATGAGCAGACTGCTGCCGTCTGATTGTGCTGGGAATACAAAGCTTACGGTTGAACAATTATGCTCTTCATTATGGCCGATTTGAAATCTTCCCTCCGAAAGGGGTTCCCCGGGAGTTTTTTGTCCACCGGTCAAGTCCACATAGTTTTTTTTGGGTTTTTACTCACCACGACCACCCGCTTAATCCTCCCGGTTTCCTCGCGCTCTTGGTGCGCCCTGTGTACCTGTGTGTTATCAGGATCACATTCGGTGGATATATAGTTCTCGCAAACATTTTTAGCTTTGGTCGTTCGAAGATCAGAACGGCCCGAAAGAACGAGCAACAAGTCAAAACCTTTTTGAGCTTGTGTCGTTCACATTCACGAAACGGCCGCCGGGGACGTGTCGCGAGCCTTTAGGAAACAATTTAATTGTCTCACCCTCCCGTCCAATGTTGAGCATCGTGCTGATTCCCATTTGTCTGACTTTAGAGTTGATGGAAAACGCATCGGGAGAAGTCGACGTGTTTGGTTCAAAGACGTACTGCGGGAGCTATTTTCTAGTTAGCACCGGGAGAGAAGAGATAAGGGCAGGTCGGAATCTTAAGATCCTGCTGCACACCGTTATACCTTGCTTGAGGACTGGCTAGGACTCTCGAGCGAGTGGACAGGTCGGAATCTCCTCAAGGCTCTTTGAGTGTTGTGCATCTTGCAATGGTGACGACCTCAACGAACCGTTGAATTTTCACTGACAGATTTGAGCTTGATATTGGGCCTTGATGGTTCGAAATCTTTATGCGCAGCAATAACTCATCCTCGTCTGTGATGCATCGACGTCTCTCGTGTCTATCTGGCAGGCGGCTTTAGCTGAACTCACGGAATATCACAATTCTACCATCATAGTGCGTGATAATGGCGAGCTTGTTCCTGGGATGGTGACCCTTTGAGAATACACACCATGGCTGGCTTAGTATGCGACGGGTTGTACGGTAGGATCATGCCATTTATCTATCTGTCCAACGAGGGGCGTATAATGAGTGATGTATCATGCGCATTGTGAGTGGCTTGGTGGAATGAGTATAAGAAGGAAAGCACCAACTGCTAGTTCTACTTCTCAAGGCCCGCCTCACACCGGTTTTTGGATCCAAGGGTCAATTTCGAGCCCTCCATAAATTAACTCGACACTGATACACCCAATACCCTCATTGATGTTTCGTCAACTAGCCTCCGCGGTTGCTATCCTCACAGCAGTTCTTCGTGTTATTCTACTTTCTGGGTGAGTAGACGTTGCGCAAAGAAAAACAGATTATCAACGGACGCTCATAACCATTATCTCGATCGCAGAACTGCTGTAGGTGTACTCCCTATGGAACTGCCAGCGTCAGCAGACTCCTCCCCAGCGGACGCGTGGGTGCGTTGTTTATCAGGCCGGCTCTCTTTCCCTGGACGGAACTCACTTATTTTCTAGGAAGAGCGAGTCTGCGTTGATCCTCTTGATCCGGTGAGTCACTGGTCCTACTTCAGCATATAAGGTAGTGTACTGAATATCCATTGTTGACTTTGTTGTTTTGACACCTAGGACTGCTGTAAAGATGCTGGTTGTTGTTGAGCTCAGTAGTCTGGTAAAGAGATGTGCGATAGCTACCAGTGAAGGAGCTTTTTATACTATATCATCCTCTCACATATCATAAGTGTTAAGTCCGGACTCCGGAGTTCAAGCTGCCTTAGGCACCTTGTTCATCTCCTCTCCAATTCAATCTGGACCATTCCGCGACGTGTTGGAACCTGTTGGAATTTGATTTTGCAAGTTTGGAGTAGCAATGAGAAAGCAACCACGCCAGAAAGGGACAGTGATAGCGGGTCGTTATTCTTCTCTTGATACCTTACTGATTATCCTTATAAGGCTAATCATGTCACGTGACATTACCTGATATAGTTTATCAGTAGGTGTCGCGACAGGAATAACGACCCGTTATTCAGGTCCCTTTCTGGCGTGAACTTAGACCATCTATCATGCTGAACGTTTTCACTGACGTTCTCCGTCTTCTCGGTGATCGATAGACTTTGGATCGCTTTTACCTACCCCAAAGGTTTCGGCCGCTGCCGGCGATCTGTCGCCAATGTCATTGTCAAGGTGACGCTCAGCATACATCACATAATCTCAATCGGCTCGCCTTGGTTAACCACCATCATCACCTTCACTATGTCTCTCCTTCGATTTCGAACGCCTCTGAACAAGAAGTAACGGCCAAGGAGCCGAGCTAGCCAACTCCCCCTCTCTCCTAATTTCAAAACGAAGCCGTTGGCCGTTCTCCACATCCGCTTCCACGCAGCAAACGCCAACTTGCCATAACAAACTTGTCGTACGTGTTATTGGTTTAGAAAGTGGAGACAGGAGGTATCTGTAGATACCCTCATTCATCACTTGATAACCCCCGCGGATGAAGAGCTCTTGTGGGGGTCCACTCGTTGGGGATGCGCTGAAGGGGACGCTGCAATGAGGGGGAATAGTTCTCGGTTTGGAAAGGTGAAACTCCGCTCGAAGTCGAATCGGTGATGAGGTTCACCTTCGGCGGCTTTGGGAAAAGTGCCTCGGCTACCTCTCAAAGCTTCAGGTTCTTCAACCGACGGCTCAGACTCAGACTCGAGAATTTGATACATGACAAGGATCTCGAACAGAGTGGCAATGGAAACAACCCTGATCATGTGGAAAGCTAGAGACTTAAAATACCGTGATTAGTGAACTGATGCTGTATGATTGTTCTGCGAATCCAGATCTTATAGTTATGAGAGCGGTTAAGTCGCCCGGTACGTACGATTCGAAGAGGTCTCTCCAGAAGGCCGTCTGGTTTCAACCTACCATAACTATTTGCTAATCCCTCTCAGTCTCCTGACGTTCTTGATGTTGCCGCCGTATCTGCGTGTCGTTTTCAAAGCTGAGTTCGGCGGATACGAGAACTCCTGAAAACATTTCCTGCTTTGATGAAAAGATCAGAATGACGTACAAAAACGAAGAGCGGGTCGAAACCTTTTTGAGCTTGCGCAGTTCATATCATGATCCATAGAATGGGGCAAAAGCCGTTGTGCTATGAGCCCGTATGGATGAGTGTAATTCATCATCCCATCCTCCCGTCTAATGGTTAAGATCATACTGATTCCATTTGTCTGATTCCAGAGCCAGCAAGAAACATTTTCGGAGGTTTCGGAGTATCGGGAAAAGAAGATGTGTTCGACCCAGAGATGTTCCGTGGGAGCGATTTTGATATTGGCATCGAGCGAGAAGATGCAAAGAGCAGGTCCGAAGAGTCTCGAGATTTCAGTGCATGAAGCTATCGAACCCGTTTGTTGACTGGATCCGCGCCTTGAACAAGCATATAGGTCCAAAACACTTGGTGTTGAACGATCCCCCGTCTGAGACGCTATCACCAACGTGTAATTCAATTTTCACCATGAGGATTCAGCTCAATCATAGAAAGTTCCCGAGCTGTCCCGAGCTGTCAAGAAATGGTCAAATTGGAGGGATAATCAGAACAACTAATGAGGGGCGTATCACGGTTACGATATGCCGTCTACAGCATGGGCGGCGGCTCGCGCTACGAAGCTAGTGCAGTGGGTATAAGAAGGAAGAGTGACAAGCTACAAGCCCAGTCCCTAAGGCCCACTTCACATTGGTTCCCGAGTTTAACTGCCAATCCCGAGCCCTCTATAACTTGACTTGACCAACACCATCAAATACCTTCATCGATGTTTCGCCAACTTGTCTCTGCAGTTGCTATTCTCACTGTGGCTGTTCATGTTGTCCTACTTTCTGGGTGAGTATCGGACGTTGCACAAAGAAAAGTAGAAGGCTCACGAGCGCTCATGGTTATTTTCTCGATTGCAGGACAGCCGTACTTGCGCTTCCGTTAGAGGTTCCAGCGCTGGCATGTTTCCATCTGACTAGCCCTTCTCTCTTTCGATACTCACACATATATTAGGAATCACGATGTGATCCCCTTGATCCTCTTGATCCGGTAGGTCTCAAGTTCCCCCTGCGAGTCAATCGGACATATTGAATGCTAAACGTTCACCTTCGACTCCGCTGCTGCGGTACCCAGAACTGTTGCCAGAGTGCCGGATGTTAAGCTTAGTAAACTGAGCAAGAGACGGGTGAAAGCAACCCACCGGGAGTGAAAATACTATATATCTATATACTCCCAAAACCGTCAGATTCCGAGTTCAAGTCATTTACTTTGTTCAATTGGTTTCACTGGTAATGATTCACGGTCGGTAGGGCCGAATTGTCAGAGAGCATGGTATTTTCGCATCGTGACGGTATTAGTACAGAACTATACTGCGAAAGGGGCTACTCGAGTGCAAGCGAGCTGTTTTCTGAAAGAGCTTGATGATCTTGATGTCAGGATTCCGTGTCCTCATGATCCTTTTTCCGCCTTTTTCCGCCTCTTTCCGTGTTCTCTCACTTCCTCACTCTCTTACTTCCTCGTTTCGAGACACCCGTAGCTTATTGGTTATCATATATTTCATATCCAGTTATAGTACTTAAGTCTAGTTGATTCTCCTGTATAGTCCAGTCGAATCAACTCCTTTATTCGCTCTCACAGTTCCCGCGACCTCTCAGTCTCGAACACAAGAGCCCTCTGATCACTGTCACGCAGCTCAGAGTCCTCACAGTTTGATTCGACTGCCAAACCCGATAACACCGAAACTCTATCACTTTTGATCCCGTATATCCGACATGTCTCAACCCAACCCTCAGGACTTCGTTAACCGGAACATGTCTATGCACGCGCTTCCACCGCCACCTCCGCCACCACCACAAGAAGAGGAACAGTACATTGATCCTGTTAACCGTGGAAGCCAACGGATGGAAGACATTGACGAAGATCAACAGAGGGCTGGTCCTTCCGGTCCCACTCAGAACCCGGGATTATTCAATTTAGGTCAATTCAACCAACCTTTCAATGCCGGTATGAACACTGGACGTACCTACGTGCCGGGCTTCACTGTCCCCTCCCCTCGTTATATTGCCACTCCCCCCGGTGATGCCCAGAGAGAGTTTTTCACTACTCTCCTGAAAGATCTCAAGAAGCTGGATGCTCGCCTGGACAGGCTCGAGCAATCCCCACCCAAAGATCACTCCAACACGGGTGGGTCTCCTAAAATCAGGGACATCAAGGGCTTCGATGGGAAATCACAGAATATCACCCGTTTCTGCCAGGAATCCCGTAATGCAATCTATTTGCTTCGGAAGACCCTCCCCACCGACCGCGATAAATCCCTCTATTTCACCACGAATTTTGACGGTACCTCCCCGCACGAATGGTTGAAAGCTGTTCAGCTTACCAACCCTGATCTCCTCGACGACTTCGAAGCCTTCGTTCAAGCTTTTACCGACCATTTCGGAGATTCAGACATCGTGGGAACCGCCCTCAGAAAGATTGGCGAGCTTCAACAAACAGGTTCCGCTGCCAAATATGTTGCCTCATTCAACGAGTGGATCGTACATGTGGACTGGACCGACGCTTCAAAGATTGAAGCTCTCAAGAAAGGTCTTAAAGCGGAGATCAAGGATGCTCTTACCTATGTGAAGAAAACCGACCGCCCAAAAACCTACAAGGAATTCACCGACCTCATTACTGAAATCGATGACCGCATTCACGAGCGTGAGATCGAGAGGAAGGCTGAAGCTAAACGTGTCAAACCCAAATCCGGTAACGGTAACGGGAACAGTAACGGCAACGGTCATCACTATTCACCTCCCCCTGCTCCTGCTCCCACGACCTCCACAGCTCTCCCACCTGGAGAACCAATGGAAATTGACGCTACCCGTGTCCAGCGTCCCAAACGACTCTCTGCAACCGAACGCCAGCGCCGCAAGGACGAGGGCCTTTGCACCTACTGTGGTGGCAAAGATCACCAAGTCAAGAACTGCCCCAATATGTCAGAAGCCGCTAAGAAAGCCTATAAAGATCGCATGGCTAAGCGTGCTACCATTGCGGGAAAAGCTTGACCGAGTGTGCCCGAGTCCCCGCGCATTCGGTGAACGATGGGACTCGTTCGCGAGATAACAGACCGGATGCTCACTACACCCGACGACTAGACGGCACTTACATTCCCATTTCCACAATCCCACCCACTTTCATTCACAGCCTTCTCTCGGACTTTCGTCACTTCACTATCGCTGTAAAACTACAAACATCTGACAATAAATTCATTTCCACTTATGCCATGGTCGACTCGGGTGCCACCGATTCCGTTATTTCCGACAAATTCTCTTCTCGCCACAATCTCCCACGACGTTTCAAAGACGTTCCCTCGGCCGTCACTGCTGTTGACAGTCGTCCTATAGCCTCGGGATTGATCACTCAAGACATATCCCTTCCACTCATTATCTCATCTCACTCCGAGTTCATTCAACTCTCCGTCGTTTCTGTGGATTACCCGATTATATTGGGCCTCGATTGGCTACAACGCCACAATCCAAAGGTAGATTGGGCTGATAACTCATTAACCTTAGGATGCTGTAACACGCGCACCCCAGTTACGGTATACGCGAAGGGCTTTGGTTCCATGCGTACAACTCCGTCTACAGCTCTAGACTCTTTAGGTACCAGAGGCTTTGGTCTCTCTGGCGCCTCTCAGCTCACTTGGTTCACCTCGAAATTCAATAACGCGATTATCCGCACCACTCCCCAATTCTCCGAACCACCTCCCCCGAAACACCGCAGCTTCCTCTCGGTGTATATCAACTCTCTTGACGTCGCTACGGACCTACCTGGTCCCACGTCATTTTTACAACCTCCGACTACGACTGAACCCAACGTCAAAGTCATTAGCGCGAGGAAATTCTCCAAACTCACACGAAACGACCCTACCAACGTATTCTTACTCCAGTTCCACAACAACAAATCGAAACTTTGGCTCAACTCATTCAAGACCGAACCGCCGATTGTGGAACCCCCGGATCCTATCCCCGACAAACCCCCCGACGACGAGGATCTTTCGAACTACATACCTGATCGGTACCGAGAATACAAAGACTCGGTGTTCAATCCTCAGGAATTCGAAAAATTACCGCCGCACCGTCCATTCGACATTGATATTGAACTGGAGGATGGCACTTCACCTCCTTTCGGTCCGATGTACCGACTCACACCTCAGGAGAAAGACGCCGTAGCCCAATACGTCCATGACAACCTTAAACGAGGTCACATTCGGCGTTCCACATCTTCTGCTGGTGCCCCCGTACTCTTCACTCGGAAGAAGACCGGAGAAATTAGACTCTGTGTCGACTTTCGCAAACTCAATGAGATCACAAAGAAAAACCGGTTTCCATTACCCCTTGTTGACGACTTGCTCGACAGCGTCCAAGGATGCAAGAAATTCAGTGTTATAGATCTCAAGAGTGCCTACAGCCACCTCCGTATTCGCGAAGGGGATGAATGGAAAACCGCGTTCAGGACCCACCTCGGTTTATTCGAACATCTCATCGTCCCTTACGGCCTCACGAATGCCCCCGCCGCTTTTCAGGCTTTCATTCAAGACGTTCTAAGCGACATCTTAGGTGTCGTTTGCGTCGTTTATTTGGATGATATTCTCATCTTCTCCAAGGACCAAACAGAACACGAGACTCACGTCAAGATGGTCCTTGACAGACTCCGCAGAGCTGGACTATGTGCGAACCCGAAGAAATGTGAATTCGATCGGGACGAAGTTGAGTACCTGGGTTACATTATTGGCGCTAACGGCATCTCCATGAACCCCAAGAAACTCGAAACAATCACCTCGTGGCCTGAACCCGAGAAACTGAAGGACTTACAGTCTTTCCTCGGCTTCACAAATTTCTACCGGCGCTTCATCCACGACTATTCACGCATCGTAACTCCTCTGACTTCACTCACAAAGAAAAATGTCAACTTCTTATTCTCTGATGAGTGTAAGTCCGCTTTCGCCACTCTCAAAGAACAGTTCACCTCGGCCCCTGTACTTCATCATTTCGACCCTCGCCTACCTATCACGGTCTCTACCGACGGCTCCGATTACGCCCTTTCTGGCATTATTCAACAACCCGACCCCGACGGTCACCTCCACCCGGTATCCTTCTTCTCACGAAAATTCTCGCCAGCCGAAATCAATTACGAGGTTCACGATAAAGAATTGTTGGCCATCGTGGAAACGTTCAGGGAGAACCGCCATTGGCTTGTGGGATCACCTCATCCAATTTCGGTGGTTTGCGATCACAAAAACTTGGAATATTTCATGACTTCCAGGTTATTGAACCGCCGGCAAGCTAGATGGGCAATGTTCCTATCCGAGTTCGATTTCAAACTTACTTGGGCCCCCGGGAAGGACAATGTTGCAGATGCTGCTTCCAGAAGGCCCGACTACTATCCCTTGAAGGGGGATGAACGGCTTACTGCTCAGCACCAAGTTATTTTGGACGACTCACGCACAAATCTACTATTTGACCACGGGCGCTTACCTTCCGAATTCGGAACCCATGAATTTCAAATCCCTTCGTCACTCGATTCTCTTTCAACTTCCGCTTTCACTACGCTCTCTATCGATAACTCCGAGATGCTAGAGAAGTTCAAGAAAGGTTTTGAGTTGGATAACTCATGGAGGACTGAGATTGCGTCTGGAAACACGGATTATGCGGTCCAAGATGACATTGTTTTTCACAAAGGACGATTATATGTCCCTTCCTCGCTACGCAGAGATATCCTATTCTCTCGTCACGACTCAGTTCTAGGAGGTCACCCGGGCCGCAGAAGAACCCTCAACTTCGTTAAAGAGGACTATTCATGGCCGGGTATGGACAAATACATTCGGAACTATGTTACGGCTTGCGATGGTTGTCCCCGTACTAAGGACGCCCGACACAAACCGTATGGACTATTGAAGCCACTCGAGATTCCGGACCGACCCTGGGCTGCAATCACCATGGATTTCATTGTTAAACTCCCCGTCTCACACAGCTATGACTCAATCTGGGTTGTATGTGATCGACTTACCCGGGCTGCTCATTTTATTCCCTGCAACGAGTCGATTACCGCCCCTCAACTCGCGTGGCTGTTCCTCGACAGAATATTCCGACTCCACGGCCTTCCGTCAACTATAGTCTCTGACCGAGACAAGCTCTTCGTTTCCAATTTTTGGAAAGAGCTCATGTCGCTTTTGGACACGAAGTTGAAACCCTCAACCGCTTACCACCCGCAAACTGATGGACTTACCGAAAGGACAAACCAAACACTCGAAACATACCTCCGAGCGTATGTCTCTTACCATCAGAATGATTGGGTTGACTACTTGCCTATGGCAGAGTTCACATTCAATAACCTCGAGAACTCTTCCACCAAGCAGACCCCATTTTTTGCGAACCTCGGTTACCACCCCACGTTTGAGCCTCGGATCACCGAGCGTTCTTCAGTCCCCGCTGCTCACGACCTTGCTACACGTTTGACTCACATCCACAACGAGTTACGTGCAGAGTTGAAGTGGGCACAAGAGCAACAAACACGGTTCTACAACCAGAAACACAAACCAGCACCTGAGTTTCAAAAGGGCCAGTTGGTGTGGTTACTACGTCGAAACATCAAGTCATCACGTCCCAGTCCGAAACTGGATCACCGAAAACTCGGTCCATATAGAATCAAAGCCCGTTTACATGATTCTGACGTGTATCAACTCGATCTACCCGCCTACCTTTCACGTTTACACCCCGTGTTTCACGTCTCGCTACTCGAACCATATGGCGACCCTTCTGAGTTTCACACTCATTCTGATCCCGTTCCCTTTGAGCTCGAAACAGACGCCGCTACCACCATTGCTTCGATTCTCGATGCTCGGAAAGTGGGTCAGACCTACGAATACCTTTGTCACATGAAAGATTCTGATGAATCGGAGGACGCGTGGATCCCTCTCTCGGATATCCCAAATACTTCCGATGAGCTTATTGATCGGTTTCACCGTCGGCATCCTAAAGCACCTCGACCTCACCGGGAGTTGCTTGATCGAGCGCGTAACGTGCCTGATACTCCCTCCATTGCCGAAGAGCCGACTTCTGTTACCACCGTCGATCCTATTGCTATTCCACCTCGACCACCATCGCCAAAACCGTTATATGAGGATCCAAAACGAAATTGGACCCCTCCGGAAGTTACAACAACTCGTTCTGGTCGAAAGGTGAAACCTCCGCACCACAAACAAGATCTATAAAATCTCGGTGCATGGCTCGACTTACTACAACATCCATATCCCACTCAATGTCTCGTGAAGACAACCAGCGCAACCCTGTCGCTTCTGACCTCATTTTGCCTCTTTCACTCGGTTGGGAACGTCATTTCGCGGATGACAGTTCATTCACAGACTTCGTTCGTGATTTTGCCCTGACTCACTACGAACTCCGCTATTACGGCGACGCCGTACCCACTCGGGACTACGATGACACTTTAGACTTCTTTGAAGTCCCGGGAACCGACTACATGCCTCACCGCTATCTTCACACCACGCACCTCACGGAGGCTCCCAACCATATCACCTACGGTCCCCTCAATCCATTCAGCTTCTTCAGCTATTTCGACGACCTCTACGTGGATTCCCGAATTCTATACTCTCGTTCCACGGATCTACCCATTAGGGAGCGCCGTCCCTTTATCAAATTTCAGCAGAGCCATGACGAGATGGTACGGGATGGATCTTTTGCAGGTTGTACCGACATGATGGACTACATCCAAACTGTCGAAGTTTATTCCGGATATAGCTTTATCGACGCTATTCCCTACGCTTATGTGTTTTTTCACAACTATGAAGTTGGAGACCCCGTCAAATTTGGTCTTCTTAGTGGGGGATCTTGGTTTGATTGTCCTACCTATTGATTTATTCTTCTTCCCTACGGACTCTTCATCCTTTCGAGACTCACTCCTCATGTTCTTTATGCACACTCGTCCTTGAAGGGGGATGATGTCAGGATTCCGTGTCCTCATGATCCTTTTTCCGCCTTTTTCCGCCTCTTTCCGTGTTCTCTCACTTCCTCACTCTCTTACTTCCTCGTTTCGAGACACCCGTAGCTTATTGGTTATCATATATTTCATATCCAGTTATAGTACTTAAGTCTAGTTGATTCTCCTGTATAGTCCAGTCGAATCAACTCCTTTATTCGCTCTCACAGTTCCCGCGACCTCTCAGTCTCGAACACAAGAGCCCTCTGATCACTGTCACGCAGCTCAGAGTCCTCACACTTGATCACGTTGGACTTGGGATTCCGGGGTGCGAGGAGTACAGAGTGATGATCAACGAGCGACATATCATGATTGTGATGCACCAGCTACATCGGGGGTAGGGGGTGGTCAGGAGTTGGTGGAATAGATCGATATAGAAGGAAACGTTGTAGTTGCGGGCCCGTTGCACCAGTTCAAAGGCACACCTCGGACTGATTCTTGAGCCTTAATCACCGATACCCACCGCAGCAACAGATAGATTCTAACAGCCGTCGACATTGATGTTTCATCAACTTGTCTCTGTGTTCACTATTTTCACCGCGACGATTCATGTTGTCCTACTATCTGGGTGAGCAAAATTTCTCCTACACTGGGGCAGCTTACTTACGAAACGCTCCTCATTGCTCGATCGCAGAACTGTCGTAGCCGCACATCCTCTGAAGCTTTCCGCGTCGGAGGTTTCCTTCCCGTTAAATATGCTAGTGTGTTTTCTACCAGGCCGGCGCCTTCTCTATACGGAAACGCAATTCTCTGCTAGAACTCACGAAGCATACTAGCTCCTTTGTATTCTGATCCCCTTGGTATGATACGTTTCTTTGTTTGAGCACATCAAATACAATGCTGACCGTCCGCTCACTTTTTGGACCATCATTTACCGCAAAAGGCTGCTGCACGGGTCAAGAATGTTAGTCAAACCGCGAGTAATGATACTATATTTCCTTGGAAACCACTATGCAGCCTCGAGTCAAAGGCTCTCTTCTCACCATGGACAAATCAGATCATAATTCAGGTTATACAGGCTGGGATAAGTGTTTGTTGCGATGTGATCCAAACCAACAACACGACAACATCCATTTCCTGCGATTGAATTATGGGCTTTGCTGAAATGGGTTCCTCGGTCAGAGGCTTGATTGAAAACGAGAATTGAAGTCCCATTTTCATACAAGAACAGCACCCTAGAAGATTCTGAACAATGTTGTAGTGAGCATGTTGAGTCCAATTCCAAAAGCTTGGTCACAACTCACCTTGACTGTACCGACTGAAGGCTTGAAATGCCAGGACCAGTGGACAATACTCAACAGAGCCTAATGCAGGTCCAAGAAAGCGCCAACCTCAGCATCCACTGTCAGAGGATTGGTCTTGACCACAATATCTCCCTTGGAGAATATGGCGTACATTGAATAGTAAGGGATGGGGTTGGAGAAAGTTGGTTCCTCTTTTTCCAATGATATGTTTCCTGTTACGAATCCACCTATTGTTTTCCCTTCCCTTGGTCTCTGGGTACTTTTTCCTCATGTTTTTCTCTTTATTTCCCATGGTTACATGTTCTCACCATTGCATTCTGGCCCCCATATCATTACCTGGTACTACCTGGTGTTCCACATTGTTTCCAAATATTTTCCCAGCATACCATATGGTTTCCATCATGACAATGTTTTCACATGTATCCCTTATATCTCTACAGCTTGGTTCTGTCATATATAATCATGGACACTTCTAGATAGTTCTCCAGTCTGACAACTTCATCTACTAGTGCTTGTTTCCAGCATGTACTATCTTACACTTGCCCTACTCAAATCTATTCTCTAACTTTCACACTCTTGACCCTGTTGGTGGCCTGAGGGGTTTCCCTAGTCACTGGCCTCATTCTTGATATTTCCCTATAGAATACCTGCAGGTTACAACAACAGTGGACAATGTCACCAGTCAAACCACTGCTATTGTCATGGTCGAGTTCCAATCTGACTAACTGATCCCATGCCATTTCCAGGATTATGTCTGATATTCTCGAACCTGGTTGGATATAACAAGTTTAATACCCATTTAGTGTGCAGATGCTTGACGTTCAGCTTCGCCATCAACATTTTCTGCTGCGACTCAGATGTTTTTCATGCACTCATCAGTTTGTGACAATATCAGTACCCTTCTACAATCTCCCGCAGCATTTCGGACCATCCAACCACTCCTTTATTGATCCTGATGTAAACTCAACATAAATCCACAGGATGTCTGTTGAACATGATGGATATCATGTGATATATGTTGATGTGTTGTTTACATGTCACACTATTTATACAGCTACACCTCTAGGAACACTTGCGCTCTCATGCAAGGATGTATCTACATAGTTATTCCTTCACAGATGACACTGTAGATATCTACTATGTAGTTGCATTAAGTATGATGCTTATAGTCCAAAGTGCGAGGCACAACAGACAAAAGACTCCTTAGTATTGGCTAAATACCTACTTCTAGTAGTAGTTTCATAGTATTGTAATTACTCTTACATGTACAGAAACTTGTGTATAAAAGCTGGTATTCCAAGGCCTTAAGCCTTAGGGCAATCTACTCGATTATCACCTCTTCACAAGCATCTCAAGTCTACAAGAACACTCTGTGAATTACCCATGTGAGGTTTACTTCGTTATACCCACTGTGCACTTTAACTATGCTGGCTCAACAGGTAATGAGCCCCGCAAGCGGTGGTCAGGTCGATGTTATGATCGGAGTAGCTAATACTTTCCGTGTGTCGCTACCATCCTAGTGGACAACCTGTAACCTACATGGGTTAAGGAAGTCTCTAGCAATGTCAAGGCTTGTCATTGACAATTGTCTGGTGTCAGGATCAGGGTTCTTCGTCCCTTATATCCATCGACTCACACCCCTGTACAAGTTACATGTTGCATGAATGCATGTACATACTGTCTTGGCTTCATCTTCTTCAGCATGAACCTATCCGTTTTTACGGCTCTGTTCCTCTGCTGACAACCTGAATTAGGCTTTGGCCGTCTATTGCCACTGTCTGATACTGATGAAAGTCTAATGGTTGGCGGTGGTCCTTGGCAGAGGCACTATTTAGGGGGTCTATGAGACTGTGCTTCTAAACCAGTTCGCCATGATTCCTGAAGGCTGAAACATGCTGGGGAAATTTGATTTCCCTTACAACTAGGACTTTGTATGATACTACTTTTATGGTATCTGTTAGGATTGTGCAGATATGACAGCCCGGACGGAAGTCCGAGCGGAAGAGACGGAAGCTGACGTGCCGGAAAGGACTAGTCGGAGTTAGAGAGATTCCGACGACCGGAAGGCCGAACGGATGGCTGGACAATAGTCGAAGGTTTCGCCAACGACACCATTGAGTTGAGTTGTCCTTGACCGGAAGGAAAGGAAGATAAAGATGAAGAGGAGATAGAGATAAAGAGATGGAATGAGACGAATGAGATAAACGGAAACCAAGTTGATTTTAATTCTGAGGAATACAAGTCGTGAAGTATCTAGCTTATATATGTATCGATCTCCGAGACCTCCGAAGGGGTTCCAGCAATCGTAGTACCGAAGGTGAGTCAAGAGCGGGAGAGAATGTATGTACAGTACGGAATCCGAGACGGAGGGTGAAGTCCCGGAGTCGGAGATGAATCGGAAATGAAGTGTCAGAATGGAATGTACGGGATGAGTCATGATAGAATGGAGAGTGGAATGTCGGAATGTAGAGTATACGTACTACTCGGAGATGAACGGTGAATATGTATCTCTGATCCGTAAGTACCGGGGACACAACGTCGGAATCTGAAGTCATGTTCCGGAAAGGATCGTGAAGGAAGAGAAACATAAAGTAGATTCCGAGTATCGAAATCTCCGGAAGGTGGATAGAAGCCTTCGGAAACCCCAGAACCGGCATGGATGTAACAGTATCACACGGCCATTTTTAGTATGTACAGGGACTCCCCTTATGTCTGCCTTTCTCATCCACGCTATTGTTAGATCTCGTGCCAGTCTCTGGTAGTTCACTTGTTCATCATATGCTCAAGGCATCTTCGGACATAGTAACCATACGGAGTAATGGGGGATCTAGTAATAACTTTCTCAAGGCACGACATTTATATTTGCTAGTCTGGGATTGAGACCAGATAGCACGATGGACACCAGACACACACACTGGAAGGTTACTGTAAGACCCTTCTCAAGCAGGCAGGGCTATGTAACCAGATTAACTACCTGCACTTACCTGCATGGTGGATTTCTTCATAGCTTGCTTGACACATACAGCCTGTTAAAAGTCCTAGACATTTTGACGCATGTCTTGGTGTGCATTGAACCCTATTTCTTTTCTGGGTTGTCTTCCAATGGAAGACTTTATCAATTGACACTACTCTTAGCATCACCCTTCTAATATTTGAAGAGTATGCTCACAGGACTTTTGGCAGACCTCAATATGTCTAACCAATCAGGCTCTTCTATACATTTACCACAATCACCAGGGGTCTTTTCAGAACCCTCAGCAATGCTGGTCAAAAACGCATTGGGGCACACCTTTGGTGTGGATGTGGAGAATGCAGTAGAAGTATATACTATGGATCCAGTTCATTCACTTGTATCAGAGAGTAGTTTTCTGACTGGGTCGGGAGGCATTAATTTAATTCCAGTCTTGTTAGATGATGGTTTGAACTTTGAAGAGTGGTACTGATTAATCAAAGGCTTTTTATTCTCACATGGAATTCCAACCATGGTAGAAGAAGCAGCACCAGATCAGTCCAGTCCACCTACGGATGCTGAACAAACTGCGCTGAAAGAATGGAGAGCCAAATGAGATAAGATAATCAGAATCATTATGATGTGATCGAAGCGTGTTCATAAACCACATATTGATAGAACTTCAGTTCCAAACACTCTGGCAAAATTTAGAGAAATCTTTGGGACTCAGTCTTCTTCTCAGTTGCTTAATTTATATATGCAACTCCATAACGTCCAATTCTTTGACAACATAAACCCAGTTCCTGGGATAAACTTTATGTTGATGAATAAAGAAGAACTTGCTACACTGGGTGTAACAATTTTGGACGAGCTGTTTTGCCCTATGGTCACAGCTAAACTACCGGAGAAGTGTTGGCAACTCTTCAAGCAGCATGTTACTCGCATGAAGAAAGAAGAATTGAAACCAACAGATATTATCGCTGGAATCAGTAATGAATGGAATAGAAGAAGTGGAAACTCTGTACCTCCTGCTTATGCTGCACATAATGCCAAAATATCTGGTATTAATAGATATCATTCTGCTCCCAACTGGTCTGGTCAATCAAACCGTCCTGGTAACAAATCTAGTGGTTATTCGAACCAAAAGAAAAATAATAATAGAAACCAGAACCAGAACAACCAGAACCAAAGTGGGAAATCATCTTCTTAGAAGAAGAAAGGCGGAAAGAAGCAGAAAGGCAAAGGAAAACAGAAAAGTACTCAAGAAGGGGGGCAAAAATCGCATGCAGCGGTAATTGAACCTCTTGAGGAACTTTCATCCTCTGAAATTCATACAAATGCAGTTAAAAAGTTGACAAGTTCAGCTTTTGAGCGTGAAATGGCTGGTCCTAAACACATCGATATGTCCTATCATTATCCAACTGGTAGTACTACTGCACTGAATCCATTCCAAAACACGTATGATTTACAACTTGCACGCCCAGAAGAGAGAATTGCTGCCAATAGAGAAGGACGCCCAGAGCATTTTATTTCTGTTGCTGAATGGAATGCATGTCGAACTGCTCAAATAGATGAACAAGTTCAACAAATTGATGAGGCAATTGCTTCATCAGCTTCCACAGCTTCCACAGAACAACAATATGACAGCGATGGCAATCCCATGCCAACTCTGGTTGGGGTCTCTTCCTCAGAAAATGAATCTGAGAACTCTTACAGCGTTAGATCACATAGTAAAGAACATATTAATTTCACTATGCCTCATAGACAGGCGAGTCCTGAGACAATTCTGTCTGTGGACAGAATTGAGGAAGGACAGAATGTCGAAGAGGAACTGACAAATGTAAACATACAGACTGAAGAATGGCCTCCCCATAATGCATTTATAGAATATGATCCTTGGGCCACACATCTTTTACCAAGAGATGATCCTGATCAAATATCCAAGTTTATGCCTGAGAATTATAACTCAGACAATAAACCTACTCTTAATCCCACTAATAGAAAAATACAATGGCGGTTCCTAGAGAACTACCAATGGGACACTAAGGGTATTACGGATGAAATTAGGAGTCCTCGGCCACACCCAGAAATATTTAATGGAGTGAGACTTGCACCACCTAAAGCTCCATGCTTCTATGATATAGAAGATACATGGAGAAATGATGATCGCAAAAAAGATGTGATGGCCAATACTTGAAAATACATGATTAAGAAACAATCAGATCATAAACTCTGGATCTGGATTCTTATCGGAACTACAAATCGAATTGTAATGTATCCTATTCGAAGAGATGCAGTTCATAATCTCACTCCGAGACATGCACTCTTTGAATTAGACTTACATGAACCAATTCTACATGTAGAATCAGTAGAGGATCAAGGTTTCTTCAGTGACCATAATTATTGAAGCTGGAACATACAACATCTTTCTAGAGTCATTACTGATATCAATAATCAAAATTGGATCAGTACTGTCAATGATTACATTGACATATATGGCAGTGTTAAAGACCAAAGAAAGACAATCTTTCAAGTATTTTGCAAGTCGAGATACTTAAGGGAAGAAAATCTTCCGATAAACATTCTTAATCCAATTTTTTGGGATTCACTGGTTAAACTAGAATTGGAAGGGAAATGGTTGAATGGAATAATGAATACTCTTCCTTACTCTCATTTCAGAGCACAAGCATTTATCCCTAGACACCAAACATGGTGTCTTGTGCCGAGAATTTATTTGAGAGAAGCCATTAATGAAAATATGATCTTATATAAATGGATGAACATTGATGTTCCCATGTCTTGTGCTGATGTGCCACATAGAATGTCACAGGAAAATGAATCTCCAATTTATTATCCTGAAGACTTTATGGTACTAGCAGAAGCTAATGCATTTGAAAGATCAATCCAGGACTATGAATTTAATAGTCATTATCCTGGAAACTATATTCAAATGGCTGAGGAACAAAATTGTTCTGTTACAAATGGCCTCTGTGAAGAAACCTCTCAAGCCACCTGAACTCACTCAGAGATAAGACTAGTTGATAGAAAAGTAAAAGAGTAGATTGAGCAGCCAAAAGCTCAACCCAGCACAAGTGCTACAAGTGGTGGGGAGATAAAGTGGACAAGCTGGGAAACTACCTACAGAGACCATGAGTATATATGAGAATATGCATCACAAGGAATGAATGAAATGATGAGAACTGTCAAAAGTATCCATGAAAGAAAAGCGGAGAAGTCAAACCAAACATGTATAGCTGTAACCGATGGTAAGGTATGAGAAAGAGATCAAAAGATGATTGTTCCATGATGAAAGACCAAAATAACTGATATGGCTCAATAAGTAAATGAGGATGACAGGTGCCAATGCTATGTTGATGGGAGAATTGATTGGAATGACTCTGGTGATGGTAAATGGCAAGATCTGGGGAAGTAGGGCCGGCACTGGGGTGGACAGGACAAAAGAATAGTGGCAGTTTGTGACACATTCTTATTCACCACCCTTTCCTACATATGCATCCATCAATAGACCCGTGACTACTCCACCTGTACTTGAACGCACCCTGGAACAACCTTCACTTTCACCACCGGATTCGCCCAGATCTTCTTATAGAGTCCAATCCCTAGAGGAAGACTATATTGATGTACCTGATCAACCTAGAACTACTATTCTGACTCCTCCTATTTCTGAACCGGAAGATAGCAGTATTGCTAGATCCGGAAGAACAACCTGAGGTTGATCCTTGGGTAATGCCAGAAGATGATCCCAGAAATCCACAATTTGAAAATTATGGACCTGGAGTCAATAATAGTATGGACATTGAAATCAATAGACTTCCTGAATGTCAGCAACTAGATCCAGTTCAACAACAAATTGCAACTGGAACTAGCATTGGCAACATATCTATGGTTGTTAATGATAATAATCCGGAGCAAGCTAGACAATTTATTGAATGGCAACGTTACCATTCACAAATGTCGGAAATAGCAGCAATGGTTGCTGAACGTATGCAATTAGAAAGGGATCAACGTCAACGACAAGAAGAATATGACAGAAGAAGAGCTCATATGCTTGCTCTCTTCCAACAAGGATATCAACAGACCCAACTCCAATCAAACGAAAGATACTTCGATGATGGAGATTATGGTGATGGCCTTGAAGGAGTAGATGACGTCGATGGATGGGCAGAAAGTAATGATTGTGGAGACTGGCAAGTATTTCAATCTTCTGATAGTCAAACTTTTGCTAAACACTCAATGCAGAACTATCATGTACTAAGAAACTCAGTACCTAGAAAAATTAAAATAACTTCTGTATTTGCTACAACAAAACTAGAGTCGTATTGTTCTGCATTGATGAGTGATTGTGAAATTGGAAATACGCAAGAAGCCTGGCTACTAGATAGCGGTGCATCTGCACATATGACTCTGTGTATGATGGATTTCTCAGACTATCAGATTTTTGAAATGCCTTTAAGTCTTACAACTTCAGCTGGGGATAAAGCACAAGTGCAAATAACAGGATATGGTACTGTCAATATTCGACATACCAATAGTGCAGGAGTGACACATGTCACTAAGTTATTTTCAGTGATGTATAATCCAGACAGCCCACATCGTTTAATCTCTGCCGGAAAATTCAGAACTATAGGATACTATACCAACACACCATGTAGCATCATCATAATGATTCCAGTAATTGTACCCCATTTCATCATAATGATTGGTGCAGAGTCTCTTATGACTGTTCTCATTAATGGTATGCCTGCCTCCATTGTACCCACCTGTATTCCTCAAGATTTCATTAATGCTTGGGGTGCCTCAGGCTCTGGGTACCTCGCCAGCATATTCTCATTTTGTTAACAGTTGAGGATCATATATTCAAATGATTTGCAGGAATACCCTTGTAGCTGACTTCATTAACGGTCCCCCAGATTATTGATGCTTTCCTGCACTTCGTCCCTTCTTTCACTAATGAAATCGGTGACTAGTTAGTCAAATGATCTTTCTCATTAATGGTAAAAACCGTGTTTATTTTGTTCCGACCTGGGACTCCATAAATGGTAATGGCTAGGGCATTCAAGGTGGCTGCCTCCACCGGCACAGCTGCATAATTTGGGCATGATCACAAATTGAGCTAGCGCGCTGATGAGTTCTGACCCTACTTTCCCTCCTTTTTTTGTAACTGGTTTTGGTTATGTTGATCAGTGCTTGATGGGCTTCCACTTATCAGTACAGCTAGCTTGGATGTGTACCAATTTTCAGAAAATTCAAAACTTATATTGGAACAGTCTGTGTCTGAGACACACCATTGGAACAGCCGTTCCAATTGGTGTTGGTACTGTAAAACTAGGGGACTATGGCTACTACATGGGTACATAGTATGTATAAACAGTGTACCAACGCGTACCAACGTGTTCATTTGAAAACATTTCAATCCAATGGCCTGGTTGGTCCATCCTGTTCCAACGGCCCAGTCGTTCCAATGAAATCCAATGGAGTATGTGTTCCTCCCACACGTCCCAACATGCTCACATCATAGATTCTGTTCCAATGCGTACACAATCCAACGCGATGCAACACAGAGGGGTACTCACCCATTTGGTTCCAACAGCACTCCATCAACTGTGTGTCCCTCACACACCTATGCCCCCGCCCACTGTCTGCGAGCTGCCAAGTCCGACTGTATACAATGATGAACCACTGATTGAACCCTATGTCAGATCTAAACAGGGAATCACTTGTGTACTATATATCAACTTGTTACGAATCTACCCACTATTCTTCACTTTCCTGGTCCCTTGGTCAACATCCCTTTGTTTCCACTTCTTTTCACACAGATACATGTCCCAGCATCACTGTATAATCCCCATTTCATTCTATGATGTTCCATATCATTCTTTCCTTGATACATTGCTACCTGTGTTCTTCACTGATGTGTACATGGTCCCCCTTGATTAGATCCATAGATACATCATTTATCCCTTTCCAGTTCATTCCCATGATCATTGTACAGCTTGGGACTGTCATATATACTCATGGTCACTTTTAGATAGTTCCCCAGCTTGTCCATTTCGTCCATACTGCTTGCCTAGCTTGTGCTATGTTGAGGGTGTACTTGCTCAATAACTATCTCTTTCACCCTTGATCCCTAGTCCCAGATTGGATGGCCTGAGAGGTTCCCAGTCACAGAGGCCGTTCATGACAACCTTGAAGAAAATATGCATGTAATTTTTTTTAAGAGAGCCTCAACCAACTGACTGACTGGGATGGTATGCCAGAATGTTGGCCCGCCCACTCCTTGGGACAGAAGGCAGTAAAGGGCGCTGGGAAGTTCAGACTCCAAGAGCAGGGCGTGTACAGCAATCTGTGTTGCCCAGGATACTCTGACATTTATGATTGTCAATATTGAGTGAAGTGAAGAATCCCAGTACCCCAGACGTGAGCAGGGGGTCATGGTTATGGTGGAAGTATACTGTCACTGTCCTAGGTAAACGTGACAAGAAAAGTCCTACTTCATGATGAGCTGGCATGACGCCTAGCCCAGAGGACTACAACATGGCTACACTACTACTTACCAGAGAAGAGTTTAGAGAGGTAGAGGCGAGACGTAGAAACTCAAGCACACTGTAGATTCAAACAGAGAACTACGAGCTTATATACATGTAGAGACAATAGAACTACCATATAGGGACGACAATAGAAATTGTACATATGAGCATAATGAACAATGAAGAATAGAACAATAGCAAATGCATTGTCCTGCATAATACAATGGCAGGAAGAGTGAACCAGGACTTTGGATATACCAGGATCTAATTATAGTCCACGGATTCAACACACCCCCTCGCTAAGTGCAGCTGAAAAGCGCATCTGAGCGAATCAAGTGGACAAATAGAATTCAAGTCCAAGGTGATCTCTGAAGCGTAAGAACTTCTCATGTCCAAGATTCTTCGTAAACATGTCTGTGGGATTATAGACTCCTTCGATAAAGAACAATTCAACTTTGCCATCTTCAACACATGATCGAATGTAATGATATCAAATATCGATGTGCTTGGTTTGGTGTTCTTGAACTGGATTAGATGCAATGAAGATAGAGCCCTGATTATCTCTGCAGATTGGAATAGGACCTAAGTCGATTCCAAGTTCAGAGAGTAGCGATCTTATCCAGGAAGCTTGACAACTGCAATCCAACAGTGCCATATACTCAGCCTCAGTGGAAGAAAGAGCTACAGTCTTCTGGGCGTGTGATTGCCACGAGAAGATGCCGCCTGCTAACTTAAAGAAGTAGCCAGTGATCGAACAGCGTTTGATAGGATCGGCAGCCCAATCTGAGTCTGTGAACGCAAGAAGACCTCCATCAGAGTCACCATTGTAGACGAGTGAATAATCTGATGTGCCAGCAAGATAGCGGCAGATATACATAGCTTTATTGAGGTGTTCCTTCGTTGGATTAGAAGAGAACTGGGAAAGCTTCATAACCGCATAGGCAATATCAGGACGTGTGCCCAGCATTATGTACAGAAGCAACCCAATCACAGACTGGAATCTGGAGCGAATGGCAGGATTGACTGGACCATCAATGGGAGTTGGCACATAGCCAGCAGGTAAGGGCATAGGAGCACCTTTTGCATTCTGCATCCCAAAACGTTCAAGGACCTTCTTCAGATAATCCTTCTGGTCAATCATGATCTTATTGCCTTCATAACAAATGCTCATGCGGAGAAATTTGCTAGCATTGCCCATATCGCGGCATTCCCATTGAGCCATGAACTCGGCTTTCTTCCTGTCAACAAAAGCTTTGTTAGGACCCATGAAGAGTGCATCGTCAACATAGATGATTGCATACACAACTTCACCACTCTTCAGATCTTTGCAGATGAAGAGTCCAGCATCAGAAGTCAGGTGTTTGAAGCCTAGTACTTCCATGGACGAGCTGAGGGTTCGCCACCACTCAAGGGCAGCTTGCTTCAGTCCATATAATGCACGACGCAGGCGTAGTATGTTGAACATGATGGAAATCATGTGATACACTGTTGACGTGTTGTTTACGCGTCACACTATTTATAGAGCTATGCCTCTAGAACACTTGCGTCCTCATGCAAGTACTACGTCTCTGTCTACGTATCTTACTACGTACATCTAGTTTCATCATATATGACACTATAGACAGTCGCTATCCAATAGCATAAGTAGAGCCTCCAATACATGAGGCAAACACGACTATGCTCACCAAGCATACTACCATTCATGGTAGAAGTACTTACACAGTACTAATGTCTTTTACGCCTTTAGGGCCGAATACCTACTTCTAGTAGTAGTTTCAGTTAGTGTAATACTTATTACATGTACCAGAAACTTATGTATAAAAGACTGGACAAAAGGCCTTAAGCCTTAGGACAATCTACTCGATTATCACCTCTTCTCAAGCATCTCAAGACTACAAGAACACTCTGTGTATTACCCATGTGAGGTTTACTTCGTTATACCCACTGTGCACTTTAACTATGCTGGCTCATCAGGTTATGGGCCCCGCAAGCGGTGGTCAGGTCGATGTTATGATCGGAGTAGCCTAGCTCCCGTGTGTTGCCACCATCCTAGCGGACGACCTGTAACCTACATGGGTTATGGAAGTCTCTAGCGATGTCGGGCTTGTCATCGTCTGGTGTCAAGGTCAAGGGTTGTTAGTTCCCTTTACACCTATCCACTATGTCCCTGTACTGTTGCATGTTGCACGAACGCATGTACATACTGTCTTGGCTTCATCTTCTTCGGCACAGACCTATCCGCGAAAGCGGCTCTGTCTCCCTGCTGATAACCCGGATTGGGCTTTGATCTTAAATTATCACTGCCTAATGCCGATGAAAACCAATGGTTGGCGATGATCCTCACCATGAGGCATCGTTTAGGGGTCTATGGGGTTGTGCTTATAAACCAACTCGCCATGATTCCTGACGGTCGAAAGACCGGGCATGACATACATGCTGGGAGATTTGATCTCCTTACAACTAGGTTTTGATACTATACAATTTTACGGTATCACATGGCCATTTTAGTATGTACAGGGACTCCCCTCCCGATGACCCCTCTCCTCCACGTTATTGTTAAACTCTAACTCACCTATGATTGCTTTCTGGTCACCGACATGCCTAAGGCAGAGGGTGCATGAACTCAATTCATATGGATGACTAGGTTTAATAATAACTTTCTATGGGTCATTTGGACAGTATGAGCTGATCACTCATACTTTTGCTAGTCTGGGGTTGAGACCAGATAGCACGATGGGACACCAGACACCGATACACACTGGGAACGTTGTAAGACCCTAGCAATTGGGCAGGGCTTCGTAACCAGATTAACTCCCCTGCACTACCTGCACGTGGTACACCCCATGATCTGCTTGACGCATACAGCCTGTTAAAAGTCCTAGACCTTTGGAGCATTTCTCGGTGTGCATCGAACCCTATTTATTTATGGGTGCTTCTTAGAAGCCTTCGTCGATTGACACTCTCTTGGCTCCACCCTTCTATATTTGAAGAGTATGCTCACGGGACTTTTGGCAGACCTCAATATGTCTCAATCTAGATCTAGGTCTGCTTCTCATTCCCCAAGTGGTAATCCTCCAACGACGTTTGTTCGCAACACGCCGGGATATACTCTGGGAACGGAAGTAGAAAATTCTGTAGAAGTTTATAACTATAATACGGAACCGTTGTACTCTCAGGTTGCGGACAGCAACTTTCCTGCTGGGTCAGGAGGAATCAGTATCATTCCAGTTTTGCTAGATGATGGTTCGAATTTCGAAGATTGGTACCGATTACTTGAAGGTTACCTCTTTACCCAAGGCATACCTCAAGCCTTGGATGAAGAAATGCCTGAAACATCCTCTCCTGCTACTTCAGGAGAAGCTACCGCTCTAATTGAGTGGACTTCTAGGCGTAACAAAGTAATTGGTATTATCAAAATGCAAACTCGTCGTGCTCACGACGCGCATGTTGATAAAACTTCGGTGATCTCAACCTTATCTAAACTCAAATCTACGTTTGGAGTTCAATCCTCTTCAAAGATGATGAATCTATATACGGACTTGCATAACGTCCAACTTCCTGAACACTGGAATCAGTTACATGTTGACTGTTCGGGATCAACTTAAGGATCATGGAGTAGATATTTCGGATGATTTGCTGTGTTTAATGATCACAGCCAAGCTTAATGAAAAGCGCTGGCAGCTTTTCAAGCAGCAAGTATCCCGTATGAAGAAGGAAGAACTTAAACCTACCAATTTGATTGCTGCAATAACGAATGAATGGAATAGAAGGAATGGAATTCATTCTGGTCCTGCTGCCTATACCGCCCATAACGCCAAAATTTCTGGTGTTAATAGATTTAACTCTCCTCCCAAATGGTCTGATCAGTCTCGTTCTGGTACTTCTGCGAATCAAAAGAAGAACAATAATAAAAACAACAACCAGAACCAGAATAATCAGAACCAAGGTGGATCTTCTTCCAAGAAAGGAAAGAAGAAAGGAGGAAAGGGCAGAGGAAAAGGCAAAGGAAAGAAGAAGGATACTCATAAAGGGGGGCAACAATCGCACACTGCGGTACTTGAACCTTCTGAGAAACCTTCTGAATACCAGAATCGAATTAATGCAGTAAACGAGCAAATTAGCTCAGTTTTTGAACGAGAAATGGCTGGGCCAGTAAACGTTCATATGTCCGAGCAAATTAGCTCAGTTTTTGAATGTGAAATGGCCGGGCCAGTAAACGTTCATATGTCCTACCACTACCCCACTGGTAGCACATCTGCACCAAACCCATTCCAAAACACATATGATCTTCAACAAGCACGCCTAGAAGAAAGAATCGCTGCTGACAGAGAAGATCGTCCTGTACGACACATTTCTGTACAAGAATGGAACAATAGACGAACTGTTCAACTAGATAAACAAGTTCGACAAGTAGAAGAAGCTATCGCTTCAGCTACTATTTCCAATTCAAACATAGACAGCGATGGAGACGAGATACCATCTTTGGTGTATATCTCTGATACTCCAACAGAACCTGATAGTGACTCTTCATCTGATAATTCATCAAATGATAGTCATACATGTTCTGAATACTCTTATGGCGCGCATAGTAATGAAGAAATTATCTTCACAATGCCACGACGAGAGGCGACACCTAATCATACTTTGCCTGCGGACGAAGTTGACCAAGGTGAGAATCTCGAAGTAGCATCACCCACACAAGAAAACATACGTGTAACTGTTTCTACACCTCCTGATGATTATGGACCATGGGCAAATTCTATGTTTCCTAGGAACCACGCCGATCTTGTTCATTTGTTCAGACCAGAAAACTATTCTCAAGATGGAGATGACATCACAGAACCACCTCTCATCAATAGAAAAGTTGAATGGCGATTCTTACAAGAATACAAAGAACAACATGACAACATGATGCGACGAGTTAACCTTAGGAATAATAGACCACATATAATAAATGGGATTAGACTCCCAATTCCTGTTGTCGAAGAATTCCGAGACTTCGGAGATCAGACAACTAACGACATAGCACTAAAAGAATCCATGATCAGAATGCGTTATAAATCAATACGCAGTATACCAGACCACAATCTTTGGATCTGGATTCTGATCAGGACCAGAGAATATGTCGTTATGTATGCTATCAGAAGAGACGCAGTGCATAACATGACACCTCGTCAAGCTCTTCATGAATTGCGCATACAACAAAGGATATTACATGTGGAAACAGTAGAAGATACCAAGTTCACGCTTCATTACGAATACCAAACCTGGAACCTTCAACACCTATCAACGGTTATAGCTGAAATCAATAATAAAAATTGGATCAGCACCGTTGAAGATTTTGTTCAACGAGTAAAAAATCCTCGTTCAACTTCGGTGGATGAAGCCTTCCGAGTCAACAAGAAGAATTTCACACTTCCTGTACAAGTGATGAATCCTATCTTCTGGCATTCGTTAGTCAAGCTTGGTCTTGAAGGGAAATGGTTATTCGGAACGACAGACATAAGAGCGAGTCAATTTAGAACATCCCAATGGAGACAACCAGGGTTTAATAGGCGCTGGGTTCGCTTTATCCCTCATCTTAGTCTTCCAGATGTTCATAACTGGCACACGCACTTGTACAAATGGATGAACAACATTAGAATGTCTGTTCCCATGACTCAGGCTGATATTCCTCGAAGAGAACTCGAGGGTGGTCGCTTCAATGAACGACCAAGAACATACCCTGGAGATTTTATGGAATTAGCCGAGTCACTTAATCGTTCCAAATCTCCAATCCCTACTACCCATGAATACATAAATCGCCCCGCAACTACACCACCTCGAGTACGACAATGGCAGGACCAAGTCGTTCACACACCTCCAAGCTCTCCCGAATCTTTTTATGGCATACAATCCTTAGAGGAGGATTACATTGAAGTACCTTCTCGTCCAACTACTGCTCCACCAGATCAACCGGAAAGACTTAGTCCAGTAGATGAACAACCTGAGGTTGATCCTTGGGTTACATCTCCAAATGATCCCCGAAACTCTCGATTCGAGAATTACGGACCTGCAGTAATTGGACTAAGGACCAATGGACCGCCCTTACACGTTGCTGATGGCACGAGTATTGGCAATATCACTTTGGTTGTCAATAACAATCAGCCATATCAAGCCACAAGATTCGTTCAATGGCAGAACTATAGACGCCAATTGGAAGCTTGGATAGAAGTTGAAGATGCCGCCAATCAACGTTATCAAGAAGAACTCAGAACAAGACGAGAGCATCTTGTTTGTCAAACATTCCAAAGTCAGAATCAAGAACCGCTTCAATGGCATGAACGGTACTTTGATGGTGGTGACTATGGAGATGGCCTTGAAGGAGTTGATAACGATTGGGCTGAAAGCAACGATCGTGGAGACTGGCAAGTTTTTCAAAGTTCTAATAGTCAAACTTTCACTAAATCCTCGATGCAGAACTATCATATCCTGAGGAACTCAGTACCAAGGAAATGTAGTATTACTTCTGTATATGCAACAACGAAATACAAGTCGTTTTCTGCTGCATTTTCGAGTGATTGTGAAGTGAGAAATACGCAAAATGCTTGGCTACTTGATAGTGGAGCATCTGTGCATATGACTCCGTATAAAACGGATTTCTCAGACTATCAGACTTTAGAAATGCCAATAGGTCTTACTACATCAGCGGGTGATAAAGCAAATGTGCAAATAGTAGGCTATGGTACTGTCCTCATCCGACACACCAATAGCGCAGGAGTGACGCAAGTCACAAAGTTATACCCAGTGATGTATAATCCCGACAGCCCACATCGTTTAATCTCTAGTGGGAAGTTCCGGAGTATAGGTTACTATACTATACTGGACTCTCCAGAGACTTCGATCCGGAGCAAGAAAGATGGTTCCCTTTTAATGAGCTTTTACCCAAGCCATAAAGATGATCCTTTACGATGGATGAACGCGAAGGTTCTTGTGGGAGAAACTTCCTTCACATCTGTTGTATCTTTCAATACTTCTGAATTATGGCACAGACGTATGGGACACTGTGATCCCAGAGTCTTAGGAAAATTAATGGATAATGTTAAAGGGCTTCCAACGAAGTTGGTTACTTCGAAGGGAGAAACGAAACCATGCCGAGGCTGTGCCAAAGGCAAAATGGTTGCTAAATCGTACCCTTTATCCTCTAAACGAGCTAAGGAGTCTCTTGAGCTCGTGCACGGTGATTTGATAGAATATCCAACTCGCTCTTACTATCAAAACGAATATGCTTTAACCTTATTCGATGATGCAACATCATTCGGATGGGTATATCCAATTCGTAAAAAGAGCGATACAGATCAGAAATTGCGCAATTGGCTAGCTCTTGTAGAGCGCCAGACTAATAAAAAGGTCAAAAGTGTGCATTTCGATCGAGGGGGAGAATTCTTTTCAAATGAACAATGGGATTGGTATAACTCTCTAGGAATATTTCCACAAAGAGGTTCTCCCAACGTGCATGAACAGAATGGACGAGCAGAAAGATTTAATCGTACTTTACGAGAAAAATCTGAAGCTATGCGCTTTCAGGCTTGTGCTCCTGAAAACTGGTGGGAATTTGCAATTCTCACAGCCGTCCATATCTACAATAGAACTCCTATTCGTTCAAGGAAATACAGAACTCCAGTTGAGTTGTTTGAGAATAAGAAGCCTGATATTTCATACTTCAGGATGTTCGGATGTGGTGCATATGCATACATACCGAAACGTAAAAATAAGCTTGCTCCACACTCTGAAGCAATGATCTTCATTGGTTACGAGAGCGGATCAAAAGCTTATCGATTCTTTCGAACAACCAACAATTCTGTATACATTACTCCACAAGCAGTTTTCGATGAAAACTGGTTTCCTAAATGTCAAAAAGAAGTGCCCGGATCCATAGAGTTTGATAAAACCGACAAACCTGTCCGGTCTATACCCTTTCCAACGTACCCATATGATGGCCACGAAGATCATCACAATGATGATGATTTCTTCAATCCTCCACCTCCACCAGGATCAGATGATGACGATCATCAGCCTGGGGGAGATCCTCCCTTGGATCCTATCCCGGATGATAAAAGCGATGATGTGCACAACGGCAATCATCCAAATGCTGATGGATTCGGATCACCGAAAGGCTCCGATCACAATCCTAATCAGTATGGTCCGGATCCATGGTCTGCTGGTTCTTCTGGATGGACAAATCCATTTGGATTTCGCCAGGCTGACTATGATGAGTGGTAGAACTTAGCGCTTGAAGATTGGGAGATCTCTGCGCTAGACGTTAAAACAGCATTTCTTTATGGTGCCTTAGATGAGGAGATTTACATGGAACAACCTGAAGGCTTCGTTACGGACTCCAGCAAGGTTTGGAGGTTACGCAAAGCATTGTACGGATTAAAACAGGCTTCTCATGCCTGGTGGCGTCAGTGTACTGAATCCATGAAACGTCTGGGATTCAAACGATGCTTATCCGATGCTGGCGTATATGTCTTCAATAAGAATGGCAATATGGTCATTGCCGTCGTCTATGTCGACGATGCTTTATTTATGGGTCCTGATCGCAACCTTGTCAACAGACTAAAAAGCGAATTCATGAAAATCTGGGAATGCCGAGATTTAGGCGAGCCAACAGAATTTCTGCGAATGCGAATTACTCGAGATCGGAAGAATCGCAGACTGATCCTTGATCAGCGAGACTATCTTGAAAAGATAATTCGTAAATTCGGAGTTCTGAACGCCAAAACGGCATATACGCCTTTGCCAGAAGGCTATAACCCAACCCAAAACCAGGGGGAGGTTAATCCCGAGATTAGGCATAGATTCCAATCGGTTATCGGATCATTACTTTACTTGGCTCTCGGAACGAGACCAGACATATCCTTTGCTGTAATCAAGATGTCACAGTATGGAGCTAATCCTAATCAGGAACACCTCCAGAAGGCACTTTACATCGTGAAATACCTTGTTCATACTGCAAAGTACGAACTCATTTACGATGGTAGATCCAATCAAGGACTACTTGCCTTTGCTGACTCTGATTGGGCAACTGATAAAGATGATCGTCGATCACAGACTGGATATATCGTAAAGCTTGCCAATGCACCAGTTTGCTGGGTCTCTCAGAAACAGAAAACGGTTGCATTATCATCCACGGAAGCAGAGTATATGGCTCTATCTGACTGTACACGTCAGGCTTGCTGGATGAAGTCGTTGATGAACGAATTGAACTTCCCTATTCGATCTGTTCCATGTGTTAGCGACAATCAAGGCGCTATCTTTCTCAGCAGCAATAAAGCTACTGATAAAAGAACGAAACACATTGACAATCGATACCACTTCATCAGGGAAGCAGTGGAACACGGAAAGACTCGAATCTATTTCGTTGAAACTGCTAAACAACCTGCTGATCTTCTTACGAAGAATCTTGGCAGAACAAAGTTCGAATTGTTCAGGCAATCTTTAGGATTAACATTTCACTAGTTCTATGATCGCATGATGAACTTAGTGAGGGGGAGTGTTGAACATGATGGAAATCATGTGATACACTGTTGACGTGTTGTTTACGCGTCACACTATTTATAGAGCTATGCCTCTAGAACACTTGCGTCCTCATGCAAGTACTACGTCTCTGTCTACGTATCTTACTACGTACATCTAGTTTCATCATATATGACACTATAGACAGTCGCTATCCAATAGCATAAGTAGAGCCTCCAATACATGAGGCAAACACGACTATGCTCACCAAGCATACTACCATTCATGGTAGAAGTACTTACACAGTACTAATGTCTTTTACGCCTTTAGGGCCGAATACCTACTTCTAGTAGTAGTTTCAGTTAGTGTAATACTTATTACATGTACCAGAAACTTATGTATAAAAGACTGGACAAAAGGCCTTAAGCCTTAGGACAATCTACTCGATTATCACCTCTTCTCAAGCATCTCAAGACTACAAGAACACTCTGTGTATTACCCATGTGAGGTTTACTTCGTTATACCCACTGTGCACTTTAACTATGCTGGCTCATCATAGTACCTTACGTTCTTGGCCCTTGACTTTGAAGCCTTCAGGTTGTTCCATGTGTTGAATCCGTGGACTATAATTAGATCCCGGTATACCCGAAGTCCCGGTTCATACTTCCCGCCATTGTATTATGCGGGACAATGCATTCGCTATTGTTCCATTCTTCATTGTTCATTATGCTCATATGTACAATTCCTATTGTCGTCCCTATATGGTAGTTCTATTGTCTCTACATGTATATAAGCTCGTAGTTCTCTACATGAATCGACAGTGTGCTTGAGCTTCTACGTCTCGCCTCTATCTCTCTAAACTCCTCTCTGGTAAGTAGTAGTATAGCTATGTTGTAGTCCTCTGCGCTAGGCGTCATGCCGGCTCATCAGGTTATGGGCCCCGGTTAGCCCGACTACAATGACGAGCGCCTTAATGGCTGCTGTCAGCGACGAGCGCCCCTAGGCTGCTGTCATCGGCTAGCTAGGCTAGACCTGCATGTTGCCATCGACCTCTTAATTGAGTGCTCGATCTATGGCATTGATGTACGTCCTTCGACGACATCGGATCTAAAGGATCCAATGCTCCTCGTTGAGCATAGCGCCTTGACGGCTGCTCCCTGTGTTGATTAGACGCATACTGATGCTGTCTTTTCTAGATCCAACACCAAACAATCTAACCTCTTACTACCATGTTCGACGTTAAGAAATTCTTCTCCGGTCGCTTCGACGGCACTGGATTTCGCCAGACCTATAACGGCGAAATGGAAGCTGTAACCAAGGCTCAAGGCCTTTATCGTCACCTTACTGGTGCGGCTAAGAAGCCTACGTACCCGCTGGGGGAACCCATTGTTCCGACCATTACCGTCACTACTCCCCCTGGTGGAACTGCTCCACCTGCAGCTGGAACTGACAGTGACGACGAACCTGATCGTCACCCTCCCACCGATGCTCAGATCACAGCGTACAACACCGCGCTGGAATCATGGGAGGAGAAAGACCTCCAGCTGATGGGTATCATTCAGTTGACCTCTACGAAGGAAGTCTTTGAACCTCTCAAGGACATGGACGCTGCCAAAGCCTGGTCCACTATCGTCACCACCTATGGCGAACCAACCTTGTCTGCCATCTATGGCAACTTCGTCAAATTGGTGTCCTTCCGGCTTACTACCAGTCATCCCCAGGCTGGCATCACCAAGTTCAAGCATTACATTGAACGTCTTGCCGAGGTTGGGGTTGAACTCCCCGAGTTAATCAAAGCCCTCCTTCTCATCGCAGCTATTCCTCCCGAATGGGACGCCGCTTCCTCCAAGTCCCTTCATGACTTTGATAGGGATCCTGAGAGCTCCAGCGCCCTCACCATCGCCGACGTTCATGAAGCTATCATGATTGAATACGAGCGCCAGAACCCTCAGCTTGCCAACCGCCTCTCTGCGGTCAAGCGTGCTGGTAACCGTGAACCATCTTTTGGTCAGCAGCAGCGTCCGCCGCAGCAACGTCAGCAGCGTGGACAGCAGCAGCGTGGCCAACAGCGTCAACCACAGCAGCAGCAACAGCAACACTCTTCTTCAAACCAGAACAACGGTAAGAAGAAGAAGCAGCAGCAGTGTGGTACCCGCGGTGGTATCAACCAGCATCAGGGTCCCGGCAACGCCGGCGGTAACAACGGTGGTAACAATCGGTCACATGGTCACTCCCATCTGGCATCCTATGCATCCGTCGTAGCTTCCCCCGCTCCCATCCGTCCATACTCCTCGATCACCGACTGCAGGGAACGTATCGCGTTGAACGCGGTCAACAACTCCTTGCGCGCCGAGATCGCCAGCGCCCCTCCTGTTCGCGCTATGGGATCACCGCCCCCAGCTCACTTCACCGGTCACTGGGACAAGTCTTGCGACAGCACTGTCCCTCAACCAGCTGTCAAGAAGAACCCGGCTGCCATGCAGTCCTTCACCAGCTTCAAGCCATCTCAGTCAGTATTTGATGATGTTCGTGGAGCACGTTCCCTTGCTGACAGACTTGGTGCCCCCAAGACGGCGTGGTATCTCAAACCCTTCGAACAGATCGTCACGTCCGCCACCAATCGTTCGCTCCAGGACCGCATTGAACAACCACGTGCGTCCTCGTCCAAGCGTCTTTTGGAGGATGATGAGGGACATGAGGGAGCCGGATCTCCTTCTTCTACTTCTTCTAAACGCTCTCGTAGCGCTGATCCTGATGAAGATGTAGAGATGGACTGGGGATCTGACGACGGTATGGAAGACATGACCTCTCTATTCGGTAATGATGTTGACAACGATATTGCCGAAGCTGCAGGGGTTGAGGACGTCCCGGATGACGTCTCTCTTGGATCGTTCCACGATGACAGGCAAGTTCCTTATCTTGACCTGCTTTCCCAATCTGATGCAACCTTACAGCGATGCTCACAACTAGTTGGTATCAGTAGTTCGCGTCGTAGTCGTAGTGATCTGGCATCACTTGTATCATATTGCAATGCTATCTCCACCCACTTCGTGGGTTGTACTCAGTGCAAAGGAAAGAAAAGTGTGAACAACACACAGGGTTGGCTCCTTGATTCTGGTGCCTCCTCTCATTTCACGAATGACATGAATGATTTCGCTGAATATGAATCACTTGATGGTCCTATCGTAAATACTGCGAATAAGGGCAACCCTATACAGATCAAGGGTAAAGGCACTGTCTTCATTAAGCATAATGTTGAAGGACATGACGGGAAACTTACTGAGCGTGTTTCGCGACTCTATCCTGTCTATTACATACCTCAATTAGACATACGTCTACTATCAATGGGAGAATTCCTTCAAGATGGTCTATCAATTCGTGGAAACGCGAAGAAGTTAGCCTTCTACTCATCACAGCGACGCCAGTCGCTTGTTTCCTACCCTCATATGCCTGGTCAAACCATTTATTGGGTACACTCGCGGAAAGCATCTGCTGAGGTTTTAATGGCCAAGTCGGTCGTTTACAACGTCGACTACGATATTGAGCACAGACGCTTTGGGCATCCGTCGGATAAAGCCCTGAACAAAGCTCGGAAACATACGCAAGGTTTCCCACTTGACCTTAAGATGCCTACTAAGAAGACATCTTTGTGTTGTGGTTGTGCTGAAGGCAAGATGCATCAGAAATCGTTCCCCAACTCTACTACTAGAGCTTCTAAACCGTTTGAACGCATACATTCGGATTTGAAGTCGTACCCGGCTGAATCATATCACCAGTACAAGTACTACATCTCTTTTCTCGATGACTGCACGTCCTACGTTTGGACATCCAAGCTCAAGACGAAAGACGAAGCAGTACCTGCTTTGAGGGACTTCCTTACCATGGTCAAGACACAATTCAATGCTGTTGTCAAGACCTGGATGTCCGATGAAGGGGGAGAGTACAAAGGAGACAAGTTCGATGCAGTACTGAAAGAGTATGGGATCCAGAGGGATCAAAGCATACTGTATACACCACAACAAAACGGTCGTGCTGAACGATTTAACAGGACTATTCATGAGAAGGCTGAAGCTCTTCGTTTTGAAGCTTGTATGCCTCAGTCCTGGTGGGAATTCTGCCATGTGCACGCCGTCCATCTCTACAATCGCACTCCTGTGCAACGTTTGAGCTGGCGAACTCCGTTCGAAATGCTTTACGGCGAAGCACCTGATGTTTCACATCTCCGAGTTATGGGTTGTGCAGCCTACGTATTCATTCCTGAAGATCGTAGGAAGAATAAGCTCGCTCCTCGTAGTGAGTTAATGACTTTCATTGGCTACCAAGATGGAATGAAAGGCTTCCTGTTCATGCGAAGTAATAATTCCGTATTCAAAGGTAGCACTGCACTATTCGATGAGACGCTATACAATAAGTGTCCTGATGCCAAAACTCGTGGCTTTAAACCTGTTGGTAGTGAACCATTTACTTTGGGTGAAAATCCCAACATTCCTTCGGAAGATGAAGACTCTGATGACGATTGGGACGATACTCCGTTCCCAGATCTCAGACGTCGCTCCGAACCTTCTAAGAGATCAGAACCTCAGGTTGACGAACCTGCAGGTGGCCCTGCGCCAGGGGATTTGCCACTCCCTCAATCTGGTCCTCCGACGCCTCCAGGCGAACCCGCCGTTCCTCCGCCTGCACCAGCAGCGGATGGTCCACGTCGGTCTTCGAGGCAGCGGAAGGGTACAACGCAACCTGGTAATATTTTTGGTGAACAGCGGAACCCAAATAGACCCTCAGATATTGTTCGCGACTTAGAGAACAACAATACTTGGAGAAACGTCACTGGAGATAAAGAACCTTCACATCCAGTTGATCGTCCTAGCTCTTCGCGATCTAGGAAAGGCAAAGGTCGTAAAAAGGGGATTCCTGGTCCACTTCCGCCTCCGCCTGCTCCAGAACCTAGTGGAAGCACCACTGAGTCGCATGAGGAAGAAAGCGTAGTCAAAAGACTGACCCAAGAAGGGGGAGTAGGATTCGTGATTTACCTGCTGAACAATGCCGTTCCAGTTCACGATTCGCTTCCAATGTCCGATACTCCTGATTTATCTAACATCAGAGAGTGGACACTCCGCGATATTTTAAAGTTGCCTATTGAGCAACAGAAGGAATGGAAGACTGCTTGCCACGAAGAACTTGAGGCACTTTGTAAGCGCAAGGTCTTCGAAATCTGTGACTTGCCTAAAGGTCGCAAAGCCATCAAAAATAGATGGGTCTTCGACGTTAAGTCGAATGGTCGCAAGAAAGCCAGACTTGTTGCCAAGGGTTTCTCTCAGGTCGAAGGTGTCGACTTTGATGAGATCTTCTCACCAGTTGTTCGTTATGAGACTGTTCGTATGATGCTTGCTCTCGCAGCTCTCAAGAACTGGTACATCACTTCTGTTGATGTTAAGAACACTTTCCTTTACGGTGATCTTGTTGAAGAGATTTACATGGTGATGAGCCGGCATGACGCCTAGCGCAGAGGACTACAACATAGCTATACTACTACTTACCAGAGAGGAGTTTAGAGAGATAGAGGCGAGACGTAGAAGCTCAAGCACACTGTCGATTCATGTAGAGAACTACGAGCTTATATACATGTAGAGACAATAGAACTACCATATAGGGACGACAATAGGAATTGTACATATGAGCATAATGAACAATGAAGAATGGAACAATAGCGAATGCATTGTCCCGCATAATACAATGGCGGGAAGTATGAACCGGGACTTCGGGTATACCAAGATCTAATTATAGTCCACGGATTCAACACACCCCCTTGCTAAGTGCAGCTGAAAAGCGCATCTGAGCAAATCAAGTGGACAAATAGAATTCAAGTCCAAGGTGATCTCTGAAGCGTAAGAACTTCTCATGTCCGAGATTCTTCGTAAACATGTCTGCGGGATTATAGACTCCTTCAATAAAGAACAACTCGACTTTGCCATCTTCAACACACGATCGAATATAATGATATCGAATATCGATGTGCTTGGTTCGGCGTTCTTGAACCGGATTAGATGCAATGAAGATTGAGCCTTGATTGTCTCCGCAGATTGGAATAGGACCCAAGTCGATTCCAAGTTCAGAGAGTAGCGATCTTATCCAGGAAGCTTGACGACTGCAATCCGACAGTGCCATATACTCAGCCTCAGTGGAAGAAAGAGCTACAGTCTTCTGGGCGTGTGATTGCCACGAGAAGATGCCGCCTGCTAACTTAAAGAAGTAGCCAGTAATCGAACAGCGTTTGATAGGATCGGCAGCCCAATCCGAGTCTGTGAACGCAAGAAGACCTCCATCAGAGTCACCATCGTAGACGAGTGAATAATCTGATGTGCCAGCTAAATAGCGGCAGATATACAGAGCTTTATCGAGGTGTTCCTTCGTTGGATTAGAAGAGAACTGAGAAAGCTTCGTAACTGCATAGGCAATATCAGGACGTGTGCCCAGCATAATGTACAGAAGCGACCCAATCACAGACTCGAATTTGGAACGAATGGCAGGATTGACTGGACCATCGTTGGGAGTTGGCACATAGCCAGCAGGTAAGGGCGTTGGAGCACCTTTTGCATTCTGCATCCCGAAACGTTCAAGGACTTTCTTCAGATAATCCTTCTGGTCAATCATGATCTTATTGCCTTCGCGACGAATGCTCATGCGGAGAAATTCGCTAGCATCGCCCATATCGCGGCATTCCCATCGAGCCATGAACTCGGCTTTCTTCTTGTCAACAAAAGCTTTGTTAGGACCCATGAAGAGTGCATCGTCAACATATATGATCGCATACACAACTTCACCACTCTTCGGATCTTTGCAGATGAAGAGTCCAGCATCAGAAGTCAGACGTTTGAAGCCTAGTACTTCCATGGACGAGCTGAGGGTTCGCCACCACTCAAGGGCAGCTTGCTTCAGTCCATATAATGCACGACGCAGGCGTAGTACTTTACGTTCTTGGCCCTTGACTTTGAAGCCTTCAGGTTGTTCCATGTAAATCTCCTCAACAAGATCGCCATAAAGGAAGGCGTTCTTAACATCAACAGAAGTGATGTACCAGTTTTTGAGAGCTGCGAGAGCAAGCATCATACGAACAGTCTCATAACGAACAACTGGTGAGAAGATCTCATCAAAGTCGACACCTTCGACCTGAGAGAAACCCTTGGCAACAAGTCTGGCTTTCTTGCGACCATTCGACTTAACGTCGAAGACCCATCTATTTTTGATGGCTTTGCGACCTTTAGGCAAGTCACAGATTTCGAAGACCTTGCGCTTACAAAGTGCCTCAAGTTCTTCGTGGCAAGCAGTCTTCCATTCCTTCTGTTGCTCAATAGGCAACTTTAAAATATCGCGGAGTGTCCACTCTCTGATGTTAGATAAATCAGGAGTATCGGACGTTGGAAGTGAATTGTGAACTGGAACGGCATTGTTCAACAGGTAAATCATGAATCCTACTCCCCCTTCTTGGGTAAGTCTTTTGACTATGCTTTCTTCCTCATGCGACTCAGTGCTTCCACTGGGTTCTGGAGCAGGCAGAGGCAGAAGCGGTCCAGGAATCCCCTTTTTACGACCTTTGCCTTTCCTAGATCACGAAGAGCTAGGACGATCAACTGGATGTGAAGGTTCTTTATCTTCAGTGACATTTCTCCAAGTTTTATTATTCTCTAAGTCACGAACAATCTCTGAGGGTTTATTTGGGTTCCGCTTTTCCCCAAAAATATTACCAGGTTGCGTTGTACCCTTCCGCTGCTGGCGCAGGTGGAGGAACGGTGGGCTTGCCTGGAGGCGTCGGAGGACCAGATTGAGGGAGGGGCAAATCCCCTGGCACAGGGCCACCTGCAGGTTCATCAACCTGAGGTTCTGACCTCTCAGAAGGTTCAGAGCGACGTCTGAGATCTGGGAATGGAGTATCGTCCCAACCGTCATCAGAGTCTTCATCTTCCAAAGAAATGTTGGGATTTTCACCCAAAGTAAATGGTTTACTACCGACAGGTGTGAAGCCACGAGTTTTGGCATCAGGACATTTATTGTATAGCGTCTCATCGAATAGTGCAGTGCTACCTTTGAATACGGAATTATTACTTCGCATGAACAGGAAGCCTTTCATCCCATCTTGGTAGCCAATGAAAGTCATTAACTCACTGCGAGGAGCGAGCTTATTCTTCCTACAATCCTCAGGAATGAATACGTAGGCTGCACAACCCATAACTCGGAGATGTGAAACATCAGGTGCTTCGCCGTAAAGCATTTCGAACGGAGTTCGCCAGCTCAAACGTTGCACAGGAGTGCGATTGTAGAGATGGACGGCGTGCACATGGCAGAATTCCCACCAGGACTGAGGCATACAAGCTTCAAAGCGAAGAGCTTCAGCCTTTTCATGAATAGTCCTGTTGAATCGTTCAGCACAACAGTTTTGTTGTGGTGTATACAGTATGCTTTGATCTCTTTGGATCCCATACTCTTTCAGTACTGCATTGAACTTATCTCCTTTGTACTCTCCCCCTTCATCGGACATCCAGGTCTTGACAACAGCATTGAATTGTGTCTTGACCATGGTAAAAAAGTCCCTCAAAGCAGGTACTGCTTCGTCTTTCGTCTTGAGCTTGGATGTCCAAACGTAGGACGTGCAGTCATCGAGAAAAGAGATGTAGTACTTGTACTGGTGATATGATTCAGCCGGGTACGACTTCAAATCCGAATGTATGCGTTCAAACGGTTTAGAAGCTCTAGTAGTAGAGTTGGGGAACGATTTCTGATGCATCTTGCCTTCAGCACAACCACAACACAAAGATGTCTTCTTAGTAGGCATCTTAAGGTCAAGTGGGAAACCTTGCGTAAGTTTCCGAGCTTTATTCAGAGCTTTATCTGATGGATGCCCAAAGTGTCTGTGCTCAATATCGTAGTCAACGTTGTAAACAACCGACCTGGCCATTAAAGACTCAGCAGATGCTTTCCACGAGTGAACCCAATAAATGGTTTGACCAGGCATATGAGGGTAGGAAACAAGCGACTGTTGTCGCTGTGATGAGTAGAAGGCCAATTTCTTCGCATTTCCACGAATTGATAGACCATCTTGGAGGAACTCTCCCATGGATAGCAAGTGTATATCCAATTGCGGTATGTAATAGACAGGATAGAGATGCGAAACATGCTCAGTGAGTTTCCCATCATGTCCTTCAATGTTATGCTTCATGAAGACAGTGCCTTTACCCTTGATCTGTATAGGGTTGCCCTTATTCGCAGTATTTACGATAGGACCATCAAGTGATTCATATTCAGCAAAATCATTCATGTCATTCTTGAAATGAGAGGAGGCACTAGAATCAAGGAGCCAACCCTGTGCGTTGTTCACACTTTTCTTTCCCTTACATTGAGTACCTCCCACAAAGTGGGTCGAAATAGCATTGCAAAAATTTACAAGTGATACCAGATCACTACGACTACCGCACGCACTACTGATACCAACTAGTTGAGAGCAGTGCTGTAGGTTTGCATCAGCTTGGGAAAGCAGGTCAAGATATGGAACTTGCCTGTCATCGTGGAACGATCCAAGAGAGACATCATCTGGGATGTCCTCTACTCCTGCAGCTTCAGCAATATTGTTGTCAATGTTGTTACCAAATAGAGAAGTCATATTGTCCATACCATCGTCAGATCCCCAGTCCATCTGTACATCAGAATCAGAATCAACGCTGTGAGAGCATTTAGAAGAAGTAGGAGAAGGACGTCCAGTTCCTTCATCTTCCAAATTGTCCTCCAGAACTCGCTTGGACGAGGAACCAGGCTTCGAGATACAATCCTGGAGTGAATGATTGGTGGCGGACATGACAATCTGTTCAAACGGTTTGAGATGCTGCACCGTCTTAGGAACACCAAGTCTGTCAGCAAGTGAACGTGCTTCACATACATCATCAAATACTGACTCAGATGGCTTGAACCCAGTGAAAGACTGCATGGCAGCCGGGTTCTTCTTGACAGCAGGAGGAACGGTGCTGTCACAAGACTTGTCCCAGTGACCAGTGAAGTGCACTGGAGGCGGTGATCCCCTAGCACAGCTAGGAGGGGTGCTGGCAATCTCGGCATGCAAGGAGTTGTTGACTGCATTCAACGCAATATGTTCCCTGCGGTCAGTGATCGAGGAGTAAGAACAGACAGGAGGAGGGGAAGCGACGACGGAGGCATAGGATGCAACATGGGAGTGACCATGAGACCGATTGTTACCGCTGTTACCGCCGGCATTGCCGGGACCCTGGTGCTGGTTGATACCACCGCAGGTACCACGCTGCTGCTGCTTCTTCTTCTTACCCTTGTTCTGGTTCGAAGATTGGCGTTGCTGCTGCTGCTGTGGTGAGCGAGTGTTGGTCTGCTGCTGATACCCATGCTGCTGACGTTGCTGCTGCGGGCACTGCTGCTGACCAAACGATGGTTCACGATTACCAGCACGCTTAACCGCAGAGAGGCGGTTGGCAAGCTGAGGGTTCTGGCGCTCATATTCAACCATGATTGCATCATGGACCTTGGAAACGGTGATGTGGTCTTCATCCTTGGGATCCCTAACATAGTCATGAAGGGATTTGGATGAGGCAGCGTCCCATTCGGGAGGAATAGCGGCAATGAGCAAGAGGGATTTGATCAACTTGGGGAGAACCACTCCTACCTTGGAGAGTCGTTTGATGTAGGACTTGAACTTGGTGATGCCGGCTTGGGGATGAGAGGTGGTAAGTCTGAAAGAGACGAGTTTAACAAAGTCGCCATAGATGGCAGACAAAGTGGGCTCGCCATAGGTGTCGTTCAGCTGTTCCCAAGCCTTCTGGGCGTTCATGTCCTTAATCAGATCGAAGACCTCCTTGGTGGTGGTAGTCTGAATGAACCCCATGAGCTGGAGATCTTTCTTGTCCCAGGCAAGACTTTCCTTGACCCATGCATTGTGCTCCTCAGGAGGGACGGTGTCATGAACAACAGGAGTAACCCCTATGGGGCTAGTGACAGTGCCAAGGGGCATGGATGGACGTGGTTCATCGCCAGTGAGATGACCATAAAGACCTTGGGTCTTGCACACGGCTTCCATCTCGCCGTAGTAGGTCTGTTTGAAGTTGGTGCTGTCGAAGCAAGCAGAGAAGTATTTCTTAACGTCAAACATGGTAGTAAAAGGTTGAGAGATTTGGTGTTGGATCTAGAAAAGACAGCATCAGCATGCGTCTAATCAACACAGGGAGCAGCCATCAAGGTGCTATGCTCAACGAGGAGCAATTGATCCTTTAGATCCGGTGTCGTCGAAGGACGTACATCAATGCCATAGATCGAGTACTCAATTAAGAGGTTGATGGCAACATGCAGGTCTAGCCTAGCTAGCCAATGACAGCGGCCTAGGGGCGCTTGTTGCTAACAGCAGCCTAGGGGCACTTGTTATTGTAGTCAGGCTAACCGGGCCCATAACCTGATGAGCCAGCATGACGCCTAGCGCAGAGGACTACAACATGGCTACACTACTACTTACCAGAGAAGAGTTTAGAGAGGTAGAGGCGAGACATAGAAGCTCAAGCACACTGTAGATTCAGGTAGAGAACTACGAGCTTATATACATGTAGAGACAATAGAACTACCATATAGGGACGACAATAGAAATTGTACATATGAGCATAATGAACAATGAAGAATAGAACAATAGCAAATACATTGTCCCGCATAATACAATGGCGGGAAGTATGAACCAGGACTTTGGATATACCAGGATCTAATTATAGTCCACAGATTCAACACTTCAATCTGATCTGACCAGTACATTCCCAGATCCCGATCGAATACAACCTCAGCATCCTCTCTGTTTCAAACATTTGATCAAAAGGAAGTCACTAAGTACAAATCTCCCGAAATGCTATGGCCATTGTTGGCAGTTATGACCTCGGCTTTGGAGTCTTTTCTTCACTCACAGCCAGTCACCGGATGCATCAAGTTGGACCCAAAGGTCTCTGAGGTTTGTGTGCCCAATTTGCACTGTGCACAAGATACCGGTAACGAAGGTCTTGTTCATAACAAGGGCTTAGGCTTGTGATCTCTTGCTTCGCGGCACGTAGAAGGTGTATTTGTCATCCTGATTCATCATAGTAGGCGGTGGTGCATTGCTGTTGGTAGTAGAACAGAAGTTGGAACTCAAAGAGGTCCCAATTCTCAAATCAAATCTTGATATTCGACTCTTTCTGTGCACTAATATCTATATGTTCTCCTGATGTTCTCTAACTCATAAACCGATTCTGCTGGGCACGACACCCTGGAAGATGGAACATGGAGTCATGACTTTCTCAATCATTCTCAGATCAATGCGGAATTGTGTTTTTGGTCCCAGTGCTCCAAAGGAGCCTTCGATGGTCGTCATGGCAAACCTCTAATGCACCACAATTCTCCCTGTCAGACCTTTGTCTCAACTCGTCGCCCAGTGCATGACCCCTCCCAACACGACTGGCAGTGCATGAGTATAAATGACAGGGTGTTGCTCTCGGATGTGTTGGCTGTCTGGGAAACAAATTGCTCCCTTCGCTGACAAAGATCTTTGCCAACAAAGGAAGCAATTAACCAAGGTTATAAAGTTGAGGAGGCCCTCCGAAACTTTCTAATCATTCCCAGCAATCCTCAACTCAACAGCTACCCCAACTTTATTCCAGCTTCATTATATCTCGCAATGAAGTTTCATATTGAACTTACGCTAGGCTTCTTCCTTGTATTACAAAGGCAAGTGGTTTACCAATAACACAATATACATATGTATCCCAGTGCTAACCAACCTTCATTACCCTTCCGCCATCCTCAGTTTGGCAGTGGCAGGCCTTTCACCGGTAAGTTGTGGCTCTGCCGACTGTTTGGTTTCTCCATTGGTGAGCTTCCTTTCATTCCACTATCGAGGATTACTGACTCTAAATCTGATAAAAAGTGCTGCCAGCCCCAAGCAAATTTGGTCAAGAAATCGGGATGAAGATGAATTTCTGTACCGTTTTAATTCTTCGCTTGCGCTGAGCAGTTGTTTCAAGTATCAAAGAATGAGTCACTATTACCACAAATGTCATATACGAAGTCGGGACTAGGGCCTTTCTGCTAGGCAAATTGTTTACTTGTCAGTTCCACGTACGGTTGACAACAATAGATCGAGGACCATGCCCCAGAGAAATAGCCAGCGGGTGTTGCAACTTCAGTATTTGCGTGGGCTAGTGCTGAGCACCAACATCCAATAGCTTAGCCAGCACTCAAAATACGACATCCGGCAATCCCAAACCCAAGAAGATGAATGATCGCGGGATATTCACAGTAGTGGTGGAAGCGTGACGAGGCAGGACCTAACAGTGATTGATCAATTGACCGCGAGCGCTACCTACATGGTATAAACCCTTGAGAGATCATTCATTGTTCAAACTTCACACCAACATCAGGAAAATCCAGTTAGACTAGTTTATGCCAAATTATGCGTTTGTGTAGTAAGTGGTCCAATGTTGAATAACGTGTCGAACTTATTTACACCTTCTTCACTTCTTATTCCCGCCATTATGCCGTGATAATGAATAATAGTACCTATTCGTACAATTTGGCATACTTCGCAATAAGGGTTTCATACTCTTGTCAATATAATTGCCACCCAAAGCCAACTAGATGTACACAGACATTCGACGCCGGGGTAACTTTGAGATACTCACCGCTCAGCTAAAGCTAAAATTGAGGGTGTGATTGCGCTTGATCACCTTGTGCGCATGGAGCCCACCATCTTTCATTCAGGAGGTTTGTCGTGTAGGCAAGCGTCAGTGACACACGGCAGCTTTGACCTCACGTATTATTTCAGAGTATTTACCATTGTCCACTTATTCTCCCGATGCCTGCCATTCATGCCATATCAGTAGTTGCAAGCAAGTTTGCTTGGAGTCGTAGTGATTGACCGAAGCAGTGGGTTAAAATGTCAAGTCCGACGGCAGGCACTCTGTAATTGGGCCGTGGGTTGCTGAGTCATGAACTGTGCAGTTTCATCGGCAATCTCCGAAGCCACAATTTTGATCAACAAACAACGCGGTTTTCGCTAAGTCATCTCTCTTCAGCTCTCCCTTCGTCTGCTTCCTAATTCGTCTTCAACCTTCACAGATTGCGCACGCATGGTAATTTGTCAGAGTATGGATGGGGTGTTAGGTGTGTACATTATCTTCTTCTCCACGGTCCTCCTGACCATATCTTTTTTATTTTCAGTATCAACTTGCAGTTGAGGTCCTCGTGAGTCACCCCCTTCCATTTGCTTCGTACCCGTCTAATGACTGACACACCCCAAGGCAAAGAGCAACCCTCCCTGATCATTACCTCTCCGACATCTACCACTGGCATTCCAAGCCCATACACGTCTGCAATCCGCCAACCATTCCCCAATATTTTGCTGGTAAGTGAGGAGACCCTTGAAGCATAAACTCTAGCTTACAATTCGTTCCACCCAGGACTCGCAGGATGCCGGTTGATAGTTGATCGAACCGCCGCCTACAACCAAGGTAAGCAATAGCCTCCCATGTCTGTAGCTATAACTGAACTTACGCACACACAGGTCACTGCGAGTAAGAGGCGATAGGAGCAGAGATCATGGCGAGAAGAGGTCGAGTACTGCAATTTGTGAACACCACCCTGTCCCGCACTCTGGTTCAACGTCGTAGCAGTGCATTCATAGGGACAGTTAGTATATCACCAAATGTAGTAGATAATTGCGAATGATTAATACTTTATATCGTCTTTTTTCTGTCTTTTTCTGTCGAGTATGAGGAGTAAACGGGTGTAACAAATGCAAGAGTAAGGCAGAGAAAAGCAATTTTGCGTTCTAAACTCGTCATAATAGATGAATCAAAAGTCAATGTGGCTTCGAAATTTGGGCCAAGTTATGCAAAAATTATCCTACGTTATAACGGGACATGAGTAGCGAACATAATCCGCGTAATTATGCTCGTTATTCAAAAGTTTGACACTTTTCGGTACATTTAGAAATCTTATGCCGGGACTCTCCATAAGGTTGCCTATCCCAATTTTCCTGATGAGTCTGTAGAGTACGTAGGGCTAGGCCTTCCGATTTGCGACCTACAGTCGACTTGAGAAACCCCTCGTCCAATATTAATCTTTCCTGTCCAACGTGACTCGGAATACATCAACGTCATTATAGACGTCCCCCCTCACCGATACCCTATATCTGGTGAGCTCGTGGTCACGGCGAGGACAATCACAGAAACAAGCTAACGATACATCGATGTGAGGTGCATATGTGATTGAGTTGGTGGGTCGATTTAGTAGGGAGTTTAGAATGCTGAGATCAAAGATGGGTATCGAGTATCAGTAGAGTTGTAACGTAACTCGTGGGTTATATGTTACTTATTACACCTTTCCACTGAATCCCGCCTGTTATCTAGAAGGTACCCGTAAATCACGATCATGGTACACCTCTCATTGATCAGAGTCCCAAGCCCAGCCTTTTATACCCCCGGTATGGACCATGATCAGTCTCCTTAGCCAGATGCTGGCAATAAGGATAATCGACTGACTGGTATCAGCACCAGGAAACATTACGATTCGACTACCTCAAGCGCGTGCTACTCTTCAGGCCATTAGTGGCTGTCAGAAGCTACGATTGAAGGCGTGCGCACACCTCAAAAAGTGGGATTGAAGACGTATTCATGTTGTCTTTAAATGGCAAATCACATTAGACCGACATTCATTGACCGATTCCGGACAGGTGAGAATATATATATGATACACAAAGGTGGGAATAGCTATGCCCAAGGCGAAGGTTTGCAGCTCCTCTAGTTGGGCTTAGGTGAATCTGATTTGTACAGAGACGAAGGGAGAATTCAACGCTCACCTTAGGATCAATCATACAGTTGGATGTTGAGGCAGGACCAACCAATCTACTTCTGGCACTCAGGTTGTTCACTAAGGATCTCCCGAGAATGGCGGGAAAACCATTCACTGGTAGTATCCTAAGGGTGTGGGGAATAAGGCTACCGTCAATATAAGCGATGTGTTGAGTTGACGACACATATTTACCATTTTGATAGTATGAAGAAGAGCAAAAGTGTTGTGTGATAACTTGGTGTTACTTTCATCACAAGGGTGTAAAGTGGGTGAAGCTATCGTCTCTCTAAGAATGAAATTTTGCCTCAAGGGGTTGACACTCGCGGGTTTTATAGCCTCTTGGTCGTAATCAAAGTCCCGTTCTATCGAATGAGTGGACAGTCTGAGAAAACATCAAGTTCTCAATGCACTGTGCAGGACATTCAGCGAGATGTATGGTCCGAAGGATGCGGCCTGTCCTTGCTCAATGCTCATAATATAATCATCAATCATTTTTATCCAGGAGCTCAGTTGAGGGGTCTTTCCTAAGTTCTTGGTAGGACATACCGTCTGTCTACGTATCTATATATCAAACAGGATAGACAGATAGATAGATTGATGGATAGACGGCATGATCCTAATAAGAACTGCCAGGGTGAATACCATACATACGTACTTAGCCCGCTACGGCATATTCACAAAGACCTATGCACTCAAAAACAAGCTCACCATCAGGTTGCACCGTGGCCGCAGAATACAAGAGGAACATAGGCCTCCCTGGATACTAGCCAACCTTTGCATTCATAGAGTTGATGGGGTCTAATATGAAGGATTCATTAATATTCTGCATGGAAGGGAACCGGACTTTGTGCATCGCCTTCCTCTCAGCATACCATGCTCCTAATTTGTGGTCTTGGGAAAAGGCAAGGATGCCTCTCCCCAAAAAGTTCGAATCACCGAACCTTCAGCCGGTCTCTCAACCCCAAACTCTGAATCAATCACCGACACCCCCTCACACGTTGAGCATCGTTTGATCGTTTTTGCGTCTCGTCATCTCAGTCGCTTTACCCAGGCCAGGCGAACTGTGTTCAGTGACCGAGTACAACTGATTCAGGCATATCGGCAGTGCCGCTCGTGCCAATGATCGGGAAATGTGACATATATTCTGGGTGATCATAGGTGGAAGCTCAGCGCACCATACTTGTGGGGGGAGTGTGCGCCAACGCATGAGAGGTGCTGCCGGCGCAAATCTGTGCGACCATTGATGGAGGTTGACAGATACCGCGAAGTTGGGCTACCGGTCGGGGCTGGTCGGACTGTAACCATGTGCAAGGGGCTGAATTCCAGAGTTCACCGTTTCGAGAATATGTGGAATAGCGGGCTGCGGAAGTGTGATAGATCGGCATCACCGTTTGCTGTTGGGACTCGTGGATGGAGCGAGGCAGATCAAGATTCTCTATAGCTAAGCTCTTGACGGGTCGAATATTGGAGGTTTGAGCCATGATAAATCTAATAGTGGCTCATACTCGCCGCAGATAGGTACCGTTTCTATTGGTGAGCCCAATGACTTGAGTCACGCACTGACATGGGCACCTCATAAAAATTGGGGGCAACTGCTTGGCATTGAGTTGCAATCTTTTCACAATCTTTGGATTTCATGAAAGAATTATTCCTCAGCCTGCTGCAGCAGGAGATGATCATGACAAACTCCGCTAGTCGGTTCGTTGTACACACAGTGTCAGGGCTGCAACACCTCAGTAGAGGACATTAACAGTCTAGTTAGTTATGATCATCACAGAACACCAAGGAATTGGAGGGCATTTGCACATCTCTGGGCATGATCAATTTCAGCACAAACTGGTCTCTCTGTTGAGATTCTGAGCATTCAAATAACCACAGTTACAACTTCCTACTTGTTGCAAACAGACCCGTCACACCTTCAGCATCATACAGCTTGATCACTCGCAGTAACTTCAACTTTAACAGTATGGCAGACACAGCTGAGACCGACATGGAGCTACAGTTTGTAGCGCTCTTCGGGGAAAGCATAATCCTCAGTGTTACTGGCCTTGTTATTTCAGCCCTTCTCTATGGCGAGTTTGGCTTATTCTGCAGCATCTTCGAGTGTTACTGATTCATCCTCAATTCCTAGGGACATATGTGATTCTGTTTTATGCCAGTGTCAACATACTAAGGTCTACTTTGTGACAGATTCATAGTTGTGTGCGCTGATACCTGCTATCTTACACTTATAGTCGTCGGGAGGGAAGTCCCGCAGCGCGGAGTGCACTTCTCGCCGCCATCGTGCTCATATTCATGATCTCATCCTTCCAAATTTGGGTCGATGTCGGCGTCATCCTCAAGGGTATACAGGAGGTTTTTGTCGACAGCATTGGAGCATCCTTTGTTGAAAAGCAGGCTGCATATGCAGGAAAATTCTCCACCCTCGTGTCTGTACAAGAGGCCTTAGGCCCGATTGAGGTCGAGTTTGCTCTTGCTGTTCTGTACTCGAACGAGAAGCTGACACAAGGATCCTAATGGACATAGATCGCTCTTGGGGATTTCATCGTGCTTTGGCGAGTATGGGCGCTCTGTGCCGGTCAGAAAAGATTGGTCTTTGTACCCTTCATATTTCTGTTAGGCACCACAAGTAAGTTCGACTACTACTTCGCTCGAACATTGATCGCTCAGGCCTGTTGGTCCGCTCTAGTTTGTTCCCTCGGATTCTTCGGTTGTTTTGCACACAGCGGCTGGCCTGTTGTGACTCCGCCGACATGCAGCAACCTCATAACATCTGCGTACAGTCTATCAATCGTGACCAACATCTCCGGGACAGTCGTGATCGGCTTCAAGTTCTGGTGTGTTACGTCTACTAACACAAATGGATGAACATGTTGACCTCTGACATACATGAATAATGACCAGGTCCTACCGTCGAAATGTTAGAATCTATCTCAGCAAGTCAAAGAAAAGTAGAGCTGAGAAGGTCCTTGTTCTATTCCTCGAGTCCGGAACGATCTATTCGCTGTTATGGGTGAGTTGCTATTTAATTGCCACCGGGAAACTGTCACATCAGTCTCAATCTTCAACCTCATCAGATTGTACTACTCGTCGTTGCGTGCATACCCCCACCGCCTACATTAGCTGGGCAAATAGTCCAACAAATATTCCGAGCTGCCACTGCACAACTTGTGGTATGTCTCCGCGCCACTTTTTTTGATTTCGGCTTTGATTGATTTTCTGTTGTTCAGGGAATTTATCCAACACTGTTGATAGTCCTCGTGTATCTGCAACGCTCCTTGTGGGACTCGTCTGGCAACTCGACCTTTGTTACGCTGGAAGGAGGCTCGTCCGCCAAAGATACCAACTTGAACGAGATCAATACGAGCCAAACCTCCCTTTACAACAACCAGGCGTGAAGTGTCGGGGGTGTTCTATGTCGCATTCAAATGACCATTAGATTGATCACGGAATTCGAAGAAATCCTGATCACCAACCTATATTTATTACCTTCCCTGCTGCAATTATCAATGATATACTATTAGTACTGCGTATATTTCAGCAGCCAGGATAAAGGATCTTGGAATGAAAGCATAGAAGGATCCAGGAGGAAGGAGTGGGCCACAACCCTCCTAGTGAGCTTCAAGTGCATCTCAGCGGTGTTCTTTCTCCGGCAGTTGATTACTCACCGTGCGGAATCGCTGTTTTCTGTCTCCTATCGACTATTTTTTGAGACCAACCCGATTTTGAGACTCGATTCTTATACGAAAGCGACGAGTGCAGTTACCAGAGCACTTGTGCTCGACGTGAAAACGGGATAGAGTTGTGAGCGTGTTTGAATCCGATTTCAGGCTGTGAGGTGAGTCGATTGGGATGATCTTGGCCACATCAGCGTTGTGAGTAGAAATGCTTCGTGGTGGGACTCCAGAGAGAAAGATATCGGGAAAGCGCAAGATAAAATCCGTTCGAGGAGAGTCGTTGTACATCGCGATGAAGTTTTTGTGCCGGTAAGAATGACGCCACGGTCCATGACACCGAGTTTATTGTGTTTTGAAGCTTGACTAAGTATATCCCAACAGTCGTTCCAGCTCGTATGCGAGGATATGAGAGCTCGTTAGGGTTAAACGACGATACAGACCCAATACCGTTCATACCACCTTGCTGGTGAAGCAAGTTCCTTCATTCCAATCCTAATCAAGTCCCCCCCGGCTGGCACCGTTCCTCCCTGTCGGGTCAGACGTTGTGACGGCTGAGAACGTGGGATGATTGACGAACAGTAGCACGTACTGAAAAGAGGAGGTACCGGCATTCGAGCGGCAGTAACTTTTGACCGGCCCTCAACTACGCTGGCGGTTTTGATACGGTCCGAGAAACTCTTGTTTTATTGATTGCCATTGTCCTGAATCAGTCAAAACGCTCGTACGATTACAATACCTGTGGCCTTGACGACGATAAATCCAAGTTCCTTTTTTTTTACTGTCAGCAAACGCATTGACTGGCTCTGAGGATACAAATACAACAAGGAGCATTACCCTTTCCCTCTCATGTCGACCATGGACCGCGATCTGATAGACGTATTCACTCAAGAATTCTCTCGATGGGTTGGGTATCCGTTCTTGATGGCTGAGAAGGTGCTGGTCAGATTAGTGGTGTTGACATTCTTTCTTCTGTCGCTTGGAATTGCGATTGGATTAGTGAGTCTCACTTCCTTGATTGCTTTCTCGTGCTCATTATATCTTCCAGATCCTGGTCATATTCGTATTATCTTGGTGGATCAGATGGCTTGTCCTAGAGGGTCCAAGGTACGTCATGTCGTTCTACTGTTTGATCCCTTGGCTGATAAACACAGACTTGTTGGCCAAATTTGCACCCGTACTACGTCAACCGAAGGGAGATTCACCTCGAACGAATGCCCGAACGCAACGCGTTCTCAATCAACTCAAGCCACCCCAGTCTTATCCTCTGACACGCCTACGCCCAATGTCGCCAATCCCGCTTGGTTCACGGGTATGGGAGGGCCTAGCTATGAGAGGGCTTTGTTGAACTTAGTTCGTCGTGCTAGACAAGGTTTGCCTCTTCTTACGCGCTATCGTACCCATGTTTATTCTATCCATCATCCAGAATCATCCTTGGGTATATCGGTTGATACTCGGGGCGACATCCGTGTATCCAGTAGTAACAACGATGGGGCCATGGCATCCGGTGCGTCGACGTGATCTCTCATTCATCCCGTAATGCGATGACCGACAATTACATTGTTTGACTACCTAGAGTCAGCGACAATACCAATACCCTCACCGTATTCCCCGCAAGCTAACGAGAAACCCAGAGAAAACCGCGATGCCCCTTTGAGTCGGCCAACGGTGCAAGTGAAAACTGGAGGGGGCGTGGAGGAGGGTTCGGATACGACGAAACAGGCCGTGCGTCTCCGTGTTCATGATTTGACACACACCTCATCTCGTTCTTATCTTCTCATTACAGACCGAGACACGAGTCAATAGACGGAATGTGTCCGAACCGACAATTCTTCCAACAATAACATCTCCATCTTCGGAGGAAACGGACCGATCGACCACTACCAATATGAATGCGGGAAAAGGCAAAGAGAAGGAAAAACAACCTACCTCTGAGTCGTCGAGCTCAAGTTCGGGCACCCCCTCCTTGTCCTCCTCTCCTGTGTCTGTTTCGCCGGTTGTTGATGTCGGTGATTCACCTACAGCGCTGGCGAGTTTAGTGTCAACTACGGGTGTCATCGCGTGTACTACAACAACGGCCACTGGTAGCTCAAGTCTTCCGGCTTCCCAGTGTCTCGGAGCATGTCAATCTGAATGTCCGGAAACCGTGCTCTCGGCGACCCTCGTAACACACGCGATCGAAGGGATGCCAGGTTCAAGTTCAAGCGGACCTTCTGAGGGGCACAAAAAGACCCTTCCCCCTCTACAAACGGCATTGAACTCGTTTTCCGTGCCCTGCAACAGGAGCACAGCACTTTCTGCTTCTACCACTCCGCACCGCGCTTGTTTGAACGAAAACGGCAAAAGGAAGGAGCCCGTGGGGGGCTTCTCGTTGTTCAAGGATCAGGATTTAGATCAGGACGAGTCGACCTCGACATCCTGCTCGATGCTTGTGGATGGTATGGCTACTTTCTTATCCTAACCTGAATGTTTGAGGTTTGACTTGTTTTTTCCATAGTTCCCGGGCCTTCATCAACACCGACCAACATTCCAGCTCTGTCCACCGGCATCAACCCACAAGTGATCTTGCGTGTCGATAGAGGATCTAAGGATCAGGAAGAGTGCGTGGGCAAAGGAAAGGAGCCCGAGCGTGGTGCCGGTGTGAGCTTCTCACCTCAGTCGTCCGTGAGAACTTTTTTGTTCGGATCGACAGATTCTATGATTCAGCAAGATGGTATGGTGATCTTTAATTGTTCGAGGATTGAGGCCGGGATGCTCATCTGGTGGACGACTTTCTTTCGTAGCTGCTGGATCGACAGGACCTTCGGTACCATGTCCGACGTGGGCTTCCGGATCCGGAACGCAGAAGGGTAGTGGAGCTCAGGGTCTGGAGGTTCGAGATAAAGGAAAAGGGAAGCAGCGCGAGAGCACAGCTCGGTCTGGCGACGCGGAAAAAGCTGGACAAAGTGGGGGTTCTGGCGGTGAGTACCTGCTGCTTTGAATACCTCTTCATGAGTCTTCCAAGCTCACATTTGGCGTTTTAATGGTTCCAGGCTCTGCATCTTTCCCACCCCAGTTGTCTCTCTCTGTAACGCAATCCCCGTTCCTACAGACTAGCACGAACCCCAACACAAGTTCCACTTTGTTCGCCTCAAAATCGAGTGCCATTACCTCCTTGTCCGCTGGTACTCGCACCGCGAATCAAAACGTGAATGTAACCTCAAACCCAGTTCGTGACACCATATCAGCTGCATTTCCCTCGGTTGCCTCCTCGAGCCCCGATCCCCACACGATCACCTTGCCCCTGACAACTTCCAATGTCACGAATCCGTTAATCTTCGGGCAGAACAAAGCCATATCCTCACAAGCTTCCAATTCAGCGGGTGCCCAACCCGTCACGACAGGTTCCTCGATCTTACCCCACTGGGAGACATTCGAGAGGGAAGGCAGAGTATTCTCGCGTTATCAGGCCATCTCATCCATGCGTTACTATCGCGGGACTTCCTTTGAAGTTAGTTTGTCAAACCGACGGTTTTTCCTATCTCTTCACCGGTTTTATTGTAGGAACTTCGCGTTCAGGATTATCAGCAGAATCGCAAGGCTCCCAGTGCGGGATCCTTTGGAGGTATCCCTTGTGCGGTCAAAAATGCAGATTCAGGCCCATCCGAGCTCAGTTCTGAGCAAAATAAGACCACGCGCGCATTTGGGACCACTTTGAGTCGTGAATAATCTCCTTTTCACCTCATTAGGCTTTTGACAATAACTTTGATCCAGAAAGTACTACTTATCCCATCGCAACAGGCACTTTGAACTCTCGCTACTCACAAACCACCAAGAAAGATTACGATAATGCAACTATGCATTATCAGTCCATCTCATGTATGCCTGCCCATCTCGGGAGCTCTTTTGAGGTGATTTTACCTACGCAAAGACCTAACTCTCCGTTTACCCTTTCCCCTTAGGAACTTCGGGTTCAAGATTATAAGCAGAACCGCACAGCTGCAAGCATGTCTTCCTGTGACGACGCCCACAACTCGGTGACCAGTATCTCCGGTCAGCCCGACGAAAGCCTCTCTGGCAGTCGGCACGCTAACGCAGAGATCGGAGAGTCGAGTACAGGCATTAATCGAATGTCTTCAGGATCCGGTGTTGCCCTCGGGTCTCCATCACTTAGTGTCGACCCTTCTGGTACGAAACCAGCACGAGCTGCTTCAGCTGAACTTCTACTGACACTTTTTGGGCGTTTCTTGATAGGTTATAGCGCTTCATCTGTACCGAACCTGGCTTCTCCGTCAGTTGGGGTTGACTCTGCCCCTGTTTCCGCACGTACTACTGCGTCGAGCGTCAGCAAAACGACGAAACCAGCTCCAACTCTGCAACAGCCCACCTCGGCCTCTGTATCCAGTGTATTTTTGTCGACTTCAGGACGGACCGAGTGTACGCCCACTGGTACAACGGTGACGCCACACGTCGACTTGACGAGTTTGTCAAGCTACACGACTACTCCGGCTTCTTCCTCTTCCTCCTTGTCCACCAATACTTTGACCAACGTCAGGCATGCACCCACCCCCTCTCGAGGACGTAAAATCTTCCCTAATAAATGTATTCTCCCCGGTGATGGAGACACAGACAACGATTGCGGCATCTGCCACGAACCCCTCTTTGATGGGACTTCGTTCGACAAGTTTGATATCGACTATGACGTGAAAGTTTTGGAAGAAGCGTTGAATCTAATTTGGTGTAAGAAATGTTGGAAGAGTCTGCATCGGGGGTGCTGGGATGAATGTGAGTGTTATGTCCCTTGTTCGTTGTTGTGATGGATAGATGGCTGACTTTCGGATCTATTTCAGGGTTGAACAGTTGTACAGGTACGAGGGGACGAACGTGTCCGTTGTGTAGGGCTAGTGTCGAGTAGATCTAAGGGGACGGCTTGCATACACTTCTCAATTAGCGGGACACAATAATTCGTCTCTTTTCTTTCTTTCTTGGACTATCCGCCTGGACTGTATCGTATATCAAGTTCTTATATACCATGTAATTTGATTTCACCGTCCCAATCGCAATACCTTCATCGTCACAATCAGGGATACTACTTCCTGTCGAGAGATAACGCTCCTAACGTGCTTTTTTGTGCAACTCGGGCGCCATACTGCACTATCGAACTACTACTGTTTGACCTGGGAGGGACTACCGAGCTGAGCTGGAGTACTTCAAAATTCAGACACGCCCTGAGCCCTCCTAGTGCTTAGCAACTGACGATTCTCATCCCGGTGTCGATGACCTGACATGATCATGACCATCGCGTTGACCCTCACAGCACAGGCTCACTAGGGTTATCACCACGGGAGACTGTCTGGCACTCGGGGCGACGCGGAAGCCACGACACCGGAGGAGTGCGAGCTGAGTTCCCTGAGACCTGACCTACTATGAATCAGGTCACTGTCTTGATGGCAAAAATAAAATCGCACTCACAGTACACGTATAACTCTGAATGGAATCGATCTGTGTCTCACGATACAGGAATAGGAAACCCAAGATAGATAAAACTGTTTCTCACCGGCTTTCAAACTTCAAGTAACAGGATAGCGCCAGGGGAAAACAGTCTTGAATCTTCTAGGCTGGTAGCGGGAGAAGCAGATGCGTTTGATTGAGAGATGTACTACGAGAGTGTTTATTGTTAGAATTGGGATAGGGGGAGTTGAGAACGTGGAGCATGGGCACTCGAGAGCCTCGAACCCCCGACATACTTCCGCTCGCGACTTGAAGTGTATTTGGGATCTCTCTCTAGGATCTAAGCGAACGATCTTTTTACGATCAAGAGCTAGCTCAACGAACACTGCTACTTTGCGGCGAGAAACGGCCTAATTTTAGTTCCTCGGCAGGCGATCAATCATTAGCAGGCGCATCACGATTGTGTTATACTGTGTATATCGTGGCTGGCTGGCGCGGGCTCACTGAAAGTAAGCGGAATCGGTATCAGAAAAAAAAGGTCAAGGCTGTAAGCCGTCCAAGCTCCACCTACCACTGGTCTCTATATAAACTGATCTCAATCCTGAGCCCCCTACACACCAACACTCTCTGAACACCCGCACCAATGTTCTGCCGACTTGTCCCTGCAGTCACTATCCTTACCACAACCGTTCACGTCCTTCTATCTGTGTGAGTACTAGACACCTTTCAGTGGGACACAGGCCATGTACAGGCACTCACGAACACTTTCTCGATTGCAGGGCCGCTGTAATGGCGTTTCCTTTGGAGACCCCAGCGTCGGTGAATTCCTTCAAGGCCAATGCGCTGGTGTGTCTCCTCGAGTCCTAACTCCCTTATCCACTCGGAGGCTCACTTATCCAGTAGAACCTGCGAGGCATGGTGGCTGCTTACCCGTACACCCTCAATCCTATTGATCCGGTGAGTCTCAGGTTGTCCCACCACACAAGACGCTGAATGATCGTCCATGCCTCTCGTCTCCATTACACACAGGGGGGGCATGCTAAATTCACGTACTGTGTCACGTACAGTCACGTACAGTTCACGTACGATTCACGTACCGTCACGTACCAAATTCACGTTCATGATGGGCACAGCCACTGCCCTTACATCCTTCTGTAGAACACAAGCATGGCCAGCATCACCTCTTAGATTGTGGAAGGCGCTCCCCATTGGCATGTATAATTATAAGACTTCCGTGTGGCTCGTTTTCTAACGAGTATTCGAGGGTTTTAGACCATGGCAACTCAGTAATGTTGACCTGATCTATCTTCCTCCCCTGAACTCGCGCCCACCTACCAGTATATGATAATTTATGTACTGACAATACCACTCCTGCTCTTACGCTACCGAGAGCATTGAGTGGACTACCGGAGAAAGCTATATTTCCTCGGCGGCCATATCCTGGATAAATGAATTGTGTACAGCACCGAGAAACTCACTGCTGGGCTCGTACATGGAAACTCCTGAGTTCACTGAGTCACTCCCTCCGAGTCCTTCATGTGTTGTATTCCAGAGCAGAACTACTTCTTTGAGTTTGTACAGGTGAGTAAAAGATTTTTGGTCGACTTCACAACGTGCTAGCCACTGTTGACCGCTCGCCGAGCCCATGGCAGTAGTCATCGCTTCTCCTCAATTTGTACTCGAACAATGAAGTTCATCTACGTCTCGTTGTGACTCATGAGTTGTGTACTTCAATTAGAATTCACGTACCCAGTAGCCAAACTCACGTACTGAATGTTTAAATTCACGTACCCCATGTTCACATTCACGTACCTCGCGTTCGGATTCACGTACCTCGTGTACATTTTCACGTTCGTCACGTACATTTCACGTACCTCACGTTCACACTTCATAATTCACATTCAGGTATTCTCTGGTCTAATACAAGCTCTTGTCGACTGGAAACTCCATTGCTCCATTAGACTTGACGTGAATAGTGAGTGCCACTGAGAGCACCTGAGTCTTGAAGAACTTCATGAAGATCATGGCCGGGAATTTCAAATCAATGCCGTGACACACTCAACCGTTTCTCGAATCATCTATTATCACCTCTGCTTACCCTAGAATTAGATGGGCCGGTCCAAGGGAGCTCGTTACTGAGCGACCGTGAGAACTGATGTGTACCCCCATCCCCCTTCTGTGTTTTAGCTTCAACATTGAGCTCGCCAGCTCTCTAATAGCTCTAGTGACATTGATATGATAGTAATAAGAGGTGCTCTCAATCAGAATGGTTATTCATGCAATTGAATCATGCCTTTATCATAGGTGAGGCCACAGAGCAGCACCCCAGAAGACTTGCAGCAGGGAGACAATGCTCATATTCAGTGGCCACCAAGACTAATTCAGATGTTGATCCTGGGCAGTCTACACAGAAGAGATGCCAGTAAGATACATTATTGAGAGATTGTGGCTATGTCCTCTGGTGTTCAGAAACGGTGGCTATGTTTTGCCATCAATTCACGTACCTCGCGTATCAAAATGCTAAATTCACGTTCATTCACGTACCGATTCACGTACCTCACGTACCATGAAATGTACATGAACGTGAATTTTGATAGGCCCCACACAGGGCTGTTGTCAAAGTGCTGGATGCTCAGTTCAGTAGTCTGATGAAGGACAGATGATAATCACCAACCGGGAGTGATGATACCGTACCTTATTAGAATAGGAGACTATCACTGCGGGCATTTTGATGACCAGTAGGACATGACGTGCTTGTGTCCAGTAGGGCATGACAGCATCTGGCCTTGTATGGGGCCACCGTGACCAAAAACATCGAATACGTGTTGTGTTTTTCATCCGGGGTCAAGAAAATCTCCGCCCCGAAAACTAATTCATCAAGAAACTCGAGGCCCATCCGAAGAATAACAAAGGGCTCGGCGGCGTGGCTCATGTCCGTTGCGGGTCCAAATTCGGACGGTGTAAGTCATCAGTCAAACAAATGGCCCGGTCCGGCTCCGCAGGCGCCGAGCATACGCCATGCTCAGTGTTGACTCTTTCTCTCCACATCTCAATGACGCCGACTGCACTTGCCCCAAGCCCAATAGAATATCTCTACCTTGACTTGCAGGGTCCCTGAAGGATACTTTTCATCAGAGAATTGAGATTGCTTGGGGGATAGGGGGGACTTTTCAGTGCCAGTGTCAGGGCTGGACGTCGGACAATGGACAATAACGACGAAACAGGCCGTCAGCGGCATGGAGACTCATGGAGACCCGATATCAGTGTGTGGTAGACTCATGTGGGTAACGGGTTATTTGAAGATGGCTTGCTGAAAACACCCCGCCGACGAATGTATAATGTATCTTTACACGCGACGTATCCAACAATATGCAGATTGATCACTGTGGATCTCTCCTGCTTCAAGCTTTGGGTATTGTTGGGATTGACTCTTGAATTGACGGCAAATCAATCTACTCATTTAGACATGAATATCTGACTGTAGTAGCAAGATGATTTCCAAGAGACAGACCCTCGCTGGTCCCTTGAGTCCCTGTCTTGATTGGTGACCATGGAGGACTCAATCTATTTGAGCTGGCTGTAGTACAAAGAATCCTACTAATGTAACATATTTCACATATCAAGTTGCGCGTTCAATCCAATGGTAATGTCTGAGAACGCTCGAAGCTGTCGTCCCCCCGCCAACCTCTCACTCACATTAATTTCGAGATTCAATTCAAAGATTTCCGGCAGTTAGGTATTTCTTACGGCCCGTGCCAGGTGTGGGAAGTGACGGTGTGTCCGAGTGATAGCCGGAGAGTGGTCCAGGAATTGTAGTTTTTTCAGAAAAGTGAATGGACCACTCATCCTTTGTTTTCTGTCACACTGGTCTTGTACAAGACCAGATGCTGTTATGCCCTACTGGACACAAGCACATCATGTCCTACTGGTCATCAAAATGCCCGCAGTGTATTCGAGTCTGTATGTTACCGAATTCATACGGCTGACAATGAGATCTACTGGTTGCAACGGTGATGATTATTGAACTGAACTTTGATTCGACGCTGGTGGCGTCACACACTGCCGAATGCGTGGCTTCCATGCTCATGCATGCTTTGTGAAGTCTCACAGCCCATCTGCTCGACCTTTCATCTCGAATCTCAGGTCCGGCGAGGCATATCTTCCCCACTATCTACCTCCAACCTCCAGATTTGCTTGCTCGAGCTGATTATTTGACAGTTTGAGGCTGTAACTAGAGGACTTCTGTTTGAAAGCTGACGCGCTTGACGAGAGTTATCCCATGCGAAACTTACCAGCAATGTACTTCCCTCGTCAGATTTTGAGGTACCCTGTATCAAAAGCCAGTGGAATTGTTACTTGTCTTAGTGAAGCTGTGAGGATGCGGAAGGTAAGCTGCGGCAAAGTCCGGTACCGGCAGGTGCCGATGTGCGCCGGCGCGTTTTAACCGGCCCTCAAGTGTAGCTTTGACACTGACTCAATCGATTCATTCATTGTTGACGAGAATTCGGATCACTCATTGTCAAAATGCTCGTCGCTTGACAACAATGAATGGCTGTTCTTTCACTATCAGTCGATGCATTGACCGGCTCTGGGCTATAAAAGCAACGGACCTTGGAATAGCAATCTCTCTAACCCCCCCCACTTCACTGATGATGAATCACGATCTACCAAACCTGTTTGCTGCCGAGTTTTCTCGTTGGGCTAAATATCCCTTCTTCGTGGCTGAACACGTACTTGTTGCACTGGTAGTGCTGACATTCTTTCTTCTATCGCTGGGGATTGTGATTGGATTGGTGAGTGTCGCGCCCTTTCTTGATGGCTTTTCTCGTTTTCATGGTAATTCTCAGATCCTCGTCATAGCCGCGCTATGTTGGTGGATCAAGTGGCTCATCCTAGATGGTACAAGGTGCGCGGAGCGTTGTTGTTTCTATTTTCTGACTTCCCTGGCTGACAAACACGCAGACTTGTTGGACAATTCTGCGGTCCTCGCACCACAGTAACCGAAGAGCAAAGTACATCAAGTGAAGACACGAACACAAGTCGCTCTCAGTCAACACAAACCTCCCCAATCTCATTTCCCTCTCCTGCTCGAAAAGACATGGCCATACCTGGTGTTGCCACTCCCGCTCAATTCACGGGTATAGCAGCATCTAGCTATGAAAGGGTGGCTCGTCGCGTTCAGGCACCAGGTCAGTACTTTTGCCACGAGCTGCCGCACGCGTATTGATTTCGTCTGTCATTCAGAAACACCCCCGGTTCTGTCAGAGAATACCCTAGACAATATTCACGTATCTTTTACTAATCATGACGGGATTCCGGTGTCTCGTGAGTCGTCGTTATCTACCATTCATCCAATACCAGATTTCATCTGATTGTTTCGTTTCTAATTTTTCAGCGCCAGCGCTGCCTAGTTCTTCACCATCTTCCCCTCCACAAGACAACAAAGAGCCCACCTCGTCACCGACAACACCCAAATCTGCACCGGAACCACGAGTTGCTTCGAGTGGACTAAGGATAGAAGTTGCAGTTGAGGTAGGGGTGGAGGAGAGAACGGATGTGGGGAAAGAGCCTGTGCGTGTCTGTGCCCATTGGCTATATTCACTCGTCTCACCCTTTCCCGTCCTACCACAGGTCGAGACAAGAGCTTTATTATTTTCTAAGGATTCCGATTCCCCGTCGAGCTTGACTCCAAAATCGCAGTCTGATTACGATACGGGCGCGAGCTTGCGGTCTCCAGGTAAGGGTCTTAAGATTGTTTTATGGCGTCCTACAAATTCTAACGTTGTGTCTCATCGTTTAGGTCCTACAGCCGACTCTGACGCAACGTCGACTCCCGGTGTCACTTCTCAAGCTACGCCTTCGTCTTCTACCCCTCGTCACGCTAGCACCCCTCCGTCGCTTGTCCCCGTGGGAAAAGGGAAGGGGAAGGGAAAAGAACCCAACGATTCCGAGTTTACGACTACAAGCACCTTATCCGTTTCCGCCACATCCTCAGCAAGTACGTCTACAGTCGAGAACTTGGACGGACAGGAGTGTAAGCCGGCGTCCTGCTTCTCTGATCCTTCAAAAGAAGGTGGCGGAAGTTGCTCCGAGGCGAAAGGAAGAGAAAAGCGCACGTTCATTGCGGAGAATGGTGCGACTGGGAAAAGGGTTCTTTCAGATACGGATGTAACAGACGGTGCGCTTGTTTTATCTTGATTTTTCTTTCGTTTTCTTTGAGCATGTTCGTTGATCTCCTCAATTTAGACTCTAGTCCCGCCAGTTCTAGTCGTGCTGTGGCTTCAGGTGCTTCCGATAAAGATACAAATGCCACCGTGGGCTCATTGTCAATCACTACGAATGCTACCCCCTCAACCTCGAGTGTGACATACGCCACCAGCACCGCTGACTCCCAGAGTTTGAGTACATGTACGACGAGGCCTCCGGCAACTGTGCTCTCAGGGCCGACTTCTCGTACCACGCCCACAGTGGCTTCCTCATTGGTTCAGCCTACTTTAATGCCGAGGATCGAAGGAACGGGGAGCTCAAGCGCGCCGTCATCCACCACTCCCAAGAGCCAAAAAGAGATTCTCACGTCGTTTTTTTCGGCTCTAAGCCCCCCATCAAGAACGGTCACTGGCAAGAGTAAGTCCTTGTCATTGCTTATTCCGATCCAAAAACTAACACCTTACACTGTCTTCCAGGGGTTTCGAACGCGAACGCGACCACCAAGACGACTCCATCTATCACAAGTTCCTCAACAACTCCTTCACTCCCGTCTGTACTGCCGACAGTAACTACAGGAGGTTCCAACATGGCCACCATGCCTCCCACACTTGCCCTTGGTCCTGGGTCCAACTCAAGCTCGAAGGTGACCAGTACTCGACCATTAGATTCAGAGAAAGTAAAGTCCGATAACCCGGCCGAGGGAAAGGGTGCTCTGGGTGGGAATGGGCAGGATGATCGAGGTATGCTTTTCAGGGTTTCAACAAGTCGATTTGTTATTGATGTGACTTTTTTGTGTCCCTATATAGATTTCGGGACAGCTTCGGTTTCTTCAACGCCAACGGCACCAGCAGCAACGACAGGAACCAGTACTTCCACTCTCCAAAATGGTTCTGCTTTGCTGTCAGGCGTTCCTCAAAAGTTGAGCCCTACGACCCTGCCCAATCAGAGTCAGACTGGGAACACTGGCAAAAATTCGAGCACGAACGCGAGTACCTCATCTCTGTCTCGTTTCCCGCATCCATCCCCGTCCCCGTTCTCGTTCGTTTCCTCTCCTGGTCCTCTTTCCACTCCCCCGATCACGGGACTGTCTTCGTTTAGCTCGAAGACAGCGGAGATAACACCCAAGAGTAATGTTCTTCCCAATGTTCTGGCACCACCTCCACAAACGACCTCGACCTCGACCTCGAGCCCCGGCCCCACCACCTTGTTTTCGTCGAATGTGAACTCACAGTCGGCTGAGTCCAGTTCTGTACAACCCATACAGAATAAGGATAAGGGAAAGGGGAAGCAGCCCGAGCGTGGGAACGAAATCTTCCCGAGCCAGTCACCGTTCAGTTTGGGCATGTCATCAGTGATAGATGGTATGTTCCTTATCGTTACTCTCAGTCGTTTTTTAGTTGTCTTAAATGTTCTACAGCTCCCAGGCCGGTTCCCGGCTCTGACAGTGCTTCTGGACTTCTAACGGGAACACAAACAGTTGGTGGCGTCCAGAATCTGGAAGTTCGAGACGAAGGCAAAGGGAAAGGGAAGGAGCCCGAGATCACAGCTGAGGGGAAGAGCCCCACCTCGACTGGTGGGTACTTTTTTGCGTCAAACTCGGATTTCGCGACTCCTTCTCAAGCTCACATTCACACTCTAGTCTATACATCTTCCTCGCCCAATTTGATTTTTGGTACATCTACACCCCTACGAATTGACCAACCGGCGGCGAGCTCGAGTTCGCTCGCATCACAGTCTGGCAACACTCCCGCTTCGTCGACCGGGTTTTTTTTCGGTGGTCCGATTCGCACTGAGAAGCGGAACGCGAACTTGTCCCCGAAGCTTACGAGTACCACAGATTCAGCCGCATCCTCTTCCACCATAACCACTGAACCACAGACGACCGCCCCGCCGGGTCCTAGTGGAGGCCCTATTCCATTCAGCTTCGCGGCTCCACCTGCTTCCAACACGCGAACAACGTTCCATGCGTTCCCACAGCCAACACCGTTGCCAGTGCCAATTACTGGAGGAGTCTTCGGAGGGATACTTAGCGCGCCCAAAAATGCGGATTTGGGGTCGTCTCCGCTCGTCTTTAAGAAGAATAGACCCACGGCTGTAACCGGAGCTACTAGTACCTTGAGTGGTGAACACTCTTCCTACCCGCCTTTTCACCTTCGAGCTGACACTACTTTCCTGTAATCCAGAAACTGCTTTCAAACCCGTCACGAGAGGGTCTTCGAGCGCTATCTACTGGCCAACATACGAGAAAGATATGGGGAACATGAACTTAACGTTGCAGTATCAGGCTATCTCGTGTATGCGTCCCTATCTTGGAACTTCCTTTGAGGTGAGTAGATCGAAACCCCGGTTTTGATTCCCAGTATTTGACTGTGTTTATACTGTAGGAACTTCGCGTTCAGGACTATGAGCAGAACCGCAAAACTGCTAGTGTATTCTCTGGACAAACGTCAGCCTTCGCCGGCGGCATATTTGGTCAGAGTAATCAGCAGCGGAATACTCAACCAAACCCTTTCTCTAGTGCTCGACCTGCAGGGAATGCAGGTGTTGGGCCCTTTGGTCAATCGAGCACAGGCACTGCCAGGACGTCTCCAGCGCCCAACGTTGGCCCTTCTGTGGCGACATCAACACCTTCGACTGCTCGGGCTGAGCTTCCGATCGTTTTTGGAGGTCTTGGACAAGGTTCCCAGTCCGCTGCATCTGCACCAAACCGTGTTTCTCCCTCAAATGGTGTTCGCCCGGCTGAGGCAAAGCCAACACCCTCAACTACTCAAACTGGACCCCCGATGCTATTTGGGAGTTCTTCTGCTGCATCTACATCAAACCGCACTTTCTTGTCAGCTGGCGTTGACTCGTCTGGGGCGAAGCCAGCACCCCCGACTGCTCAAGTTGGACCTCCATCAACCCTGTTTGGCCGACTGGCAGAAGGCCCTTCCGCTGGATCCGCATCGAACCGTGTTTCTCCGTCAGCTGCCGTTGAACCCATACCCAGTTCCGGTCAAGCTCTATCGGTTGTCAATAGAACGATTGAGCCAGCTCCGACGATGCAGCAACCCGTCTCGTTGACTCCCGGATCTGCGACCCTGTCTACTTCAGGACAGGCTCGCCCTACGCCTGCTGCTACAAGCCCAGCGCCAGCCGTCAGCTCAGTTACGGCATTGGGTCCCGCAACCACTTTCAGTGCAGTTGTTAGCGCCACCAATCACTCACGGGAGCATGCTGGCTCTACTCCGATCGCTTCTTCTTCCTCCTCCTCCAGCTTTATCACCGCTACTATCGCCAGCACCATCGACGTGCCCGCTGTCCCTCAAGAACGGAAGAACCTCCCCGCCAAATGTACCCTCCCTGGTGACGGTGACACAGACAACGAATGTTGTATATGTCATGAGAATCTCTTTGATGGGTCTTCGTTTGATCGATTTGACGTCGATTACGACGTGAAAGCTCTGGAGGAAGCGCTGGGGCTGGTGTGGTGTAGGAAGTGTTGGAAGAGTTTGCATCGGGGGTGCTGGGATGGATGTGAGTTTCTTTCATTGTTACTGTGTTTGATGGACGGCTGATCGGCTTTGCTCTAGGGATGGCGAGCTGTACGGGTACAAGGGGGCGAACTTGTCCGCTGTGTAGGGCTAGCGTTGAGTAGAGTTCGAAGGAGTTCGTCTATGTGTTCACAGTCTATTCGGCCGGTTTCCGAAATCTTTTGCTGGCTCAAATTACCTTTTTTTCCCTTTCTTGGACTATTATCATCGTATCATAGGTTGTATATAATCATAGTTATTCTCTATTCACCAAAATCCTCGCCCTCGAATATCCCACTGTTCATTGAACCATTGCGAGACAAATTTCCCACGAATCGTTTCTCTGCGCGGCCCAGTGAGCGTCAAAGTAGGGGATACTGTCAGCATGCTAATCTACATCACTCCATCCAAAGTATCTGTTTTTGGGCCCATGTTAGACGCCGGATTATCGGAAGGGAAGAGCACGAACCAATTTGTTGGTCCTCGTGGATCCGCAATCGCTGCCCAATGCACATGATCGTGTCCTATGGAAGCCCGGCGTCTCTTGAGTACTTTTGGAATACAAGTAATTACCTTTCAAATGTCGTCTGTTGTTTAAGCTCGCCCTGAGCGTCGGATGCCCTTGCAAGATCATAGTGCTGTCGAATATTGACGTTCACTATCAACATCACGATCGTGATGGGTGGGAGCTTGAGAGCTTATGAGAACGGACATATGACTCTTCTCCCTTCGATCTAACTCCCACTCCGGGCTCAAACCGTAAAGCCCGATGTATGATCTCTCCTCCTAAGTCTCATCACAACAACGTTACCACTTTCCGGGTAATTTTAGGCCCAAAAAGGCTGGATCATATGCATACAGGTTTACTTATTTCTCCACAGCTCACCGCCGGCCTAGTATTAGGAGCACCTTTAGTCGTAAAGGACGCTCCAGATTTGCTCCAGATCATAGTGCGAGTTTCTCATCTGCATTCTCTGTGCGTCAGTGGTCAACCCTTCCTCACCTTGTTTATAGATACATTCGCCACGAACTTGGACCTCTGCCGATGCGTACACCCCCTTGGGCCTGTCATTCCAGCTTTTTCGATTTATGGTTCTTGAGCGATTTCAATTGAATCACCGACTGTACTTCAAGTGATTTCACCCGATAGGGACCAGGGTAGTGCATTTCGAGCTTGAAGGACTGATGAATCAAGTTTTTATCTGAGAACGTCGTCCTGGTGTAAAACAGCATTGGTTGCGACCATTGCGAATGAGAGGTAAGACTGAGCCCTCGTGAAGAAACAACAACACCCTTTCCATGATGAGTCGTAGAACCTTCGAGTGAACAGCTCATATCGAATTTCAGGCCACAGGTACTGGGATAGAAGTACAGAGCTCGTAATCTGGTGGTTTTGAAATGTCATGAGTATAAAATCATCACATCCGGTTGATGTTTTTCACTCTCTCTCTTCACCAAGCTATTGAAGTCAGCATCCATTTAATACGGGACCGCCACAGCAGTTCTATGTATCGCAGGAGCGGGGGCACGAAGTGGATAGTCGGTTGATGCTGTTCGAAACAAGAAGAAACTGCGACTCACCGGATCAAGGGGATTAGCACAGCGTCGCAATTTCTAGTGAATATGTGAGTCTCCAAGGGAAAAACACAGCCCCGAGAAAGTGTACCTGGGAGAGCTCCGCTGACGCTGGAGCTTCCAAGGGAAACGCGACTACAGCGGTCCTACAGTTAGGGAAATGGCCATGAGCGTTCGTGATCAATCTTTCCTCGAGACTTGTCGCAACATCTACTCACCCAGAAAGTAGGCCAAACTGAGCGGCAGCGATGAGAATGGCGGCCATAGAAACGAGTTGGCGAAACATCGATGAGGGTGTTTGATAATACGGTAGAGGTTTTGGTGCGTGGCGAGTCAATTTGGAGAGACCCTGGAATTGATACTTGGATCCTAGTAGCAGTGAAATGTGGACCTGGGGGATTAAGGCTCTTACCTTGCCACTTCCTTCTTATAGCTATTCCACTGACTCCTGACTCACCCATGGTGCATACCGTGCATCACAATCACGATACGCCCCTCGCTCATTAGCGCTGGGAACGTAAAGTTAGTTCGTCTCTTAACCGAGGACGTGATCATGAGGCCAGCCAGAGTCATGATCATCATCAAGCTGAATCCAGATACCAGAAATCGGGAGATTCGTCAGTATCGTCACCACCCGAGAACCTTCGCTCCCTGAGACTCGAAAAGGGTCCGGAATGTAGGTCTGCAAGCAAGTTGTGCAACTCCTTGCACTACGATCGTAAGACACTGACCCGCCTTTATCTCTTGTCTCCCGATGCTAACAATAGAATTATAGAAATAGTTCCCGTAGTATATCTACGAATAGAACACATCTCCTTCTCCCGATGCCAGATAAAGACATTAGTGTACGACTGGTTCTAGCGTCAGATAAATCAGAACCTTCGGGAGGTGCGAGGTATGGATTGAGGTAAATAGATCGACAGGACGATACCTTTTGCGCCCATTTCATGATGAATTGCCTGCGCTCATAAACGTCAAAGCGCTCTTTGTTTGTACCCATCGTTGTGATCGTTGTCCAGAGACTTGGATCTGCCGTATACGGCCTCAACGTCAACAGCGATACACAGATACGTTGGCCGCATCAAGGCCGTCAGGTAGTGAGAATACGATCTTGATAGGTGCGCAGCTGTGAGTTGAGCTAATTGGTGAATTAGAAACACATTTGACGAGACGAGAGAGAGAGAAGGGAATCGCTTCGTGAGAAACGGGGAAGACCGCACGCGAAGCTTAAGAGGTTTTGACTTGCAAGTTGCCCTTGGTCTGAGCGATTGGACAGCCGCTCAGGTGTGTACGTAGCAGAGTGTGCTGGATGAACGGACTACGGGTAAGAGCACGGAACTGATAGAGTCGAGAGCGAGCAGCGAGCGAAAGACGAAGGCGAGCCTAAGACAGTGCAAAGAAGACAATCGAGTTACTACAAGCCGCAGATTGGTCGAAGTTTGCATCGTGTTGGGTGAAGATGGAACACAATTCGGAGCCTCTGGAGAACAGCTCAACCACCACTAGCTCTGCAACAGTCTCTCCTGATGGCAAATATACTCCGCTTCTGTTGTCGTCGTGGTGGTTTGATTTTGGTGCGTGGATGCTGCCAGGTTGATGACGATGATTGTCACGATGTCATGATGCGTCACGTGTAGGAGTAACGGATAATCGATAATTGGTCCCAGGTCAGAACCATTCTCTGCGTTTCACCACGACATTGTGCCTTCGAATCGACATTGTTGGACACATTCTGCTCGAATTTCCTTTCAAATCTCCAGGTCGATCGTGCGAGTGCTCAAGAACTCGGGATCGCTCCAAGACGATTTTCAACCCTGGCTGTATCCGGACCCACAGGCATCGTCGATCTCGCCGACTTCTTTATCGCATACAAAGCGCTTACTCAACTGGTTCACAAGCCCGAATCACGGGCGACAGTTTCGATCGTTTTTGTGATCGTTCCGTCTCTCTTCCTCATAATTATTATCGTGTTCCGAACATGTTCAAGTTGGTTTCACGGCATCTCTTGGTAAAATGAATATGGATCAGCGTCGTTCTTCTCAGGTCGATTTCATGCCTCTACAACTCAGAGCAGATTATTAAGTCACTTCTTCTCTGAACAGGGCCTTTCTATGTGCACAATACACAGGAGAACTGCGAAGTGGATACTGGAGTCTGGAGCACCCGAATGTCTCTCGGAGAATAGAGATGAGTTCGCAGCTTTGAGAGGTGGAGTAATCTTAGAGCCCCGTACGTCTCCTTATCTGTGTATGGTTTAGACTTCGCTAAAACTGGTGTTCAGTAAGAAACAGTGGATGTCCTTGCTCTGTTTGATAGCCCGAATTCGCTTGTACACTATGAAAGTCAACGGCACATGTCAACCGGAAACGGGGAATCAGTGAAGATGCCAAAATTCGCGCCGAACACCGTCATCAGATGTGGGAGGATAGAAGCACGAGGAAGTAGTGTTCAAAGATGGGGTTGGGAGCTATCGCCGCGACAACGTCGTACAAGTCGCATGCAACAGCCTGTTATCCTGAACTGCTCCTCCCACTGCATTCGCTGCTCGATGTCCTTCTGACTGTCCTCATTTGATCTGTATTGACGATTTGCACGCAAGGAACAAATATATATATTAGAACGCTCATACTCGAGTACATACATGCAACATAGCCCTGGTCCTGCGGCCATTCTTACGGGGAATTCGGAGCGATGTTATGCCTCCAATGACGTCTCGTGTTTCAGGTGGTATACCGCATCCACCACGCCGCCAAATGCAAACCGTTCTTCCTTCCTTCTACTTACCATCTTGCTCACCCACCCACTGGTCCTGGTCCCCTTTACTCGCTTGGAATCCCCTCAAGCCGTGACTTTGCTGGAAGACAACCTGCCTGTACGGACGAGATCGCGTAGCTCAAGGAAGTTGTCCTCTGTGCATACTCAGGTCAGCTCTCAAGCTCAAGATCTCAAGTCTTAATTGAAACTTTGATGCAATCGGCCAACCCTGCACTCTGCTCGTATTTACAGTCTTTGCCTTCGCCAACATAGGAAGCACCTCAATCGCCACCAGAAAATTCAAATTTGGTATGATTCTGAGTGTCGTCTCCCCCTCTCTCCGTGGGCTGATCGTCTACCTATCGCCGCGGTGAGCCTGGTCCGGCATCTCACAAAAGCCCAAGGAAATTGGTGAACGTAGCTGAGATGACACCCGAACTGGTTAGTGATATAGATTCTAGGTGATTATCCCCGGTTGATGTCAACGGAGGTCAGAAGCATACAATCAGGGATTGAGAATGTGGACAAAGAGGCGTTAGGTGTACGAGACGGCAAACTGTCGAACCATTACCCAGTAAGCCCTTTTGGATACTCTCGTCAATTCGTATCAATGATAGGCCCCACGTGGTTGCTTGACAGAAGGAGCGAGGATGCTATGTACGCAAGTGAGGAAACGCCGAAAGCGGTAAGGTCCCTTCATGGTTCTATGTGTCGTATATCGAGACTCATCTATACTTTAGGGGTTCGGAACGAAGGAACAGACTACGCCCGACACGACAAAGAAGAATGATTACCCTACTCAGAATAGACGGAAAATCGACGGTATGGTACGTGTATCATGCCAATGAGGTCATCTAGTTGCTCTCACCCTTCCTACGGCGTTGTAGTACACGACGAAACCCGCACTAGAGAAATCTTGTGAAGTGTTCATGAACAATGGGTTTGTACAAGGGTGGAGGAGGACATTGACACACTGCTCGTCTTTGTATGTGTATTATTTTGTGGGCATCACCTCGGCACTGACCCAATCTCCCGCCGTAGGCCGGTCTTCTCTCTGCAGTTGTCACGGCATTTTTTGTCAAGTCATACCAGTGGCTTGAAGAACAACCAGAGGACGCCACCGTCGCACTGCTAAAGCAGCTATCCTGGCAGCAAGCAAACGGTACAGTAGCCCCTGATCCCCAACCTTTCGAAGTCTCGACCTCTGTCATTTGCATCAATGTTTTTCGGCTCTCAAGCCTGATCATCGCCCTTATTGACGCCCTGTTCGCCCTGCTATGTAAACAGTCGCTCCGGGAGCATAGTCGCCACACCTACACCCGAACGCCAGCCAAAACGCGCGCACTTCGCTGGCTTCGGATGAAGAGCCTCGAGAGGTGGCACGTCCCAACGATCCTTGCTTGGCTCCCCATGCTACTTGAGTTGGCACTGCTCCTCTTTCTTGTAGGACTGTTAGAGTTGCTGTGAGCACAACTACCCGCTTTGTTGGCAATATCCACGGCTGTCGTCCTACTCGCCGCTCTCTTTTATGCTGGAACTACAATCATTCCCGCTCTCGATATAATCCAACAAGCTCTGCAGGTTACGCGGGAACTCGGGTGGATGCGCAATGGCATCAATGCCGTGAACGTTGACCTCTCACCTGTCGACTTCATCATGTCCCTACTTCCAATGGAATTCATATGTCCTCTCAAATCGCCACAGACATGGGCTACCCTCCGCTGTTTTAAGGCTACAACTCGCATCTCCAGCCCCACTAGCTGCATGCTAATGTTCCTTTTGTCAAGGAAATACATTTCCACCGACGTATTCTTCCGATTACATGATCCACCATACCCACCTTGCGATGAATGCTGCAAAATTGAGTCCATCCAACTATGATGTCCTATGCGACGAATTGCAGACATTAGGGGAATATTCGATCGAAGGAACGTTCGAAGGAATTGGCTTCACCCTCGCTTTTCACAGGATCGAACGAGTGCTCGATAATCCAAGGACCACGAAACTTGGGACCGGCATTCGAAACTTATACACAAAGATAGGGGAAAACCTTCCAACCCACGTCTTGTACTTTTCGACAATCATGAAGTATTTGCGTCCGTACATCATCTCATCTTCAAAGGATTACGCTCTCGAGGCGCCCACTGCGACGACGAGTTCTCCTGTCGTCAAATCAGGTGCTGGGCGTGACTTTCTCTCCAGATTACATAGTATCATCCTTGAGAAAAAGACCTATCAGTATATAGGCTACGATGTTCAGACGGACTGGATGGATGCCTTGAGTATCGCACGTCGTGTACACGGGCTGCCCGAAGACCACTTCAAGCCTTTTCCCGAGGTCTTCCCACTCCGAGTCTCTCAGCTCGAAGAAACTCTGAGCAGACTATCCTTTACGGATCTCGGAACTGACTTTGGATATTCGGATTCCTTCCGCCGATAATGAGATAATAACCCTGGTATACAAGAAAAAAGCTGATCAAAATGCTGGCGAATCAACAACTATTCACGTTCTAAGGTCGAGTTGAACGCATACTCTGAAGACCCGATGATGTCGCTAGCTGGGCTGAAGCTGATAACCTTCATCAATGATCGGTCGGCTGTAGATCGAGACATGCATGAGATCCTAGGTAAGGACAATCAAGTGGAATGGCGCGAAGGTGTGGAACAGATCAAACAGGCTCGTAGTGACCCACCACCCGATCACTTTAGATGCATTTTCCACGAGGGGATTGACTCCCCTACTCCTAATGACCCCCCAACACGAGAGAACTCTAGCATTGGGGCCGACAATGATATAGATAGGAATGGCAACGGCAGCGAAATGACTCCACGAGCTCTCAACGCCGAGGAACGATTCGATCAGGGGCTCAAGAAAGGCGGTAGTGTACAGCCCACAGAGGACGCCGGTGCCGTGATCAAGGACAAAGGTACTCCAGAGCAGATGTTAGCGGACGGTGATCATGATGCCAAACGGAGCGAAGGTGTACATGATTTGGTTTGAGAAAAGAAGATGGGAGGCCCCCCGGGTGCTGGCGACAAAGTGTAAAGACTTCCAGATATTTAAATGTATCCACCTCAGCCAGAATTGTCCGCCTTTATCTGATCTAGTCACGTTGGAATCACAAGCATAAAATATGAATAGAGGCGGACAATCGCGAACGCAATCTCAGAACTTGGGGGAACATGGCGATCGGGGCTGAAAGAGTGATTTAGGCGCCAGTCGAGGCGAAGCCAAGCGCCCAATGAGTCATCCAGTTCTTTGAACTACAACCACGACTTCACCGCACGACGAACTCGCCATCAATCACCGACGACAAACCAATCCTTATCGCAGTCAGAGATGATGAAGACCCCTTATTTCATTACCCCCCTACAGCGCCTTGGCCTTACTGCGAGCGCTGTAATCAGACGACAAACTCGATATCCGAAGTAAGTATGAGCTCGCGTCTCTCCAAGAATTAACAAGATGATCACTCACTGTACCATCAAGTTTCCCCAAGATAGCTTGAGTTTTCCTCGCTCCACTTGATTGGATTATCTGGTCGCACTCTGGAGTTGAAGACCTCATTTGGTCGACGTCGAGAAAGTGAGCTGGAACCTTGCGCAATTGGCAGGACATGTTGAAAGGTACGTGGTTGCGCTTCGATTCGTCCTTCTGCTTGCGTGTTGACACAAACCATGGCGACACACTAGATCTATCCATTTCTGATATCGATATAAAGATGAACCTGAAACATGGTTGATGACCACAACCTAGCTATGGTCGACTCGGTTGCAAGAGTCGTCCAGGAACTGCAATTATGGATGAATGCTGCGAACTACAAACAACTACACATCGTTTGAGGAGACAACCATTAAGCCCGAGATCTACTTTTGTTATGGTCTGGGAGGGCTGGCTAAGGAGTGCTTCGTAACTTCGTTGATCTAGACGAGCAGAAATCCTATTGTTGTCCTGTTGGGTGCGATAGCACAGGTCTCCGAGCCTACATTGTTGACCGCGTTGAAAGTTTGTTGACGTGGAAACCGATCTTGAAGCTCGGAGGAAGAGTATAGCTCATTCGGCGGCGCAGTGGTGGAAGAGCTGGCGGACGGGCCCAAACGTTTCGCTTATGGGTGAAGTCGTTATTATTCTCGACAACCAATCACTCGAGCGACAAACAGTCACGACAAAGCTTGGGGAGGCATCAATCGATTTGCGGCCTATTACCTCCGCTCTGCGATATATTGCTGTGTCGGGTAGGTTATTGCAGATTTTGAATATTGACCTGAATCTATTCCCCGGCCAGGCAGTGGGCACTCAACCTATCTGTCGCGTCTATGTTTACAGTACGATTTACATTTGCACCACTCGTGAAGTATCTCAGGTAAGGTCGATTGTACCAACTGTCAGATTTCTATGAGAAGTCTGATAATCCGCCTACCTGTGTTTGTTCGACTGATGAAGCAACCATCTGCTGTAGGCCCCGAGGAATCTGATATGATTGGCGCGCACGAATGTGAGCTGGATCTGCTGCCTGGGTCCAATCAACCTTCATGAGGCTTTCTACCACTCTATATTCTCTTGTTGTATGAGGGTGAAAGCTCTTGATCAAGCACAATGTCACTGGGTGAAGCCAACAGTAATGTAGATGTATTATGTTAAAATTTATGCTAACATCATTTGTTTGAGATTTATGAAAAGTCAGGTCAAATATGTTGAAAAGATCAAAGTTTTATGCTGAACCAGAACCAAGATAATCCTTAACACAATGTAACAATAAGTTGTCTGTATTATGCTAAAAAGATTGAAGATTTATCTTGTGCATTATATTGAAGCGGGCGATATTGAGTTTAGTATAAAATCAGCTTACTTCTCTTCTAAATTATGTTAAAAATATGTTGATTGGGTGTTCTGTATAATGAAAGCATAGTACTTGGTATAAATCAAACACATTATGCTAAATATATATGCTCAGTGATTCTGTGTAGATTACAATAATGCATTGGTATTATGCTGAAAGATAATGTATAATGGAGGTGTGAGCTGAATATGTGAGGTGATGCAGTGAGCACCTCATTCAACATAATGAAAAATGGTATTGTGTTGAAGTTATAAAAAGCAAGATGCAGAAGAGTAAGCCCAGCACAATGTAAATATACATTAGACAAGCATTATGTTGTATAATGCTGTAGTACTGAACATACTTGGGCCTGCTGGAAGCACATTACTGGGTCTGTAGCTGGATATGATTCTGCGCACAGAGCCTACATATGTCTGCATCTACATCTACATCCACATGCATATGCTAGGCATATAACCAATATATAGCCTGCATATGCCCTATATATGCCCTGTGTATGCCCCACATATGCCCTGTGTATGCCCCACATAGACCCTACATATGCCCAATATATGCCCCGCATATGCTAGATAGGTCTCAAAAATCATAATAAGCTCTCTCTCAAGTGCATATGCTGGGCATATGGCCCACATATGGCCCACATATGGCCCACATATGGCCCACATATGGCCCACATATGGCTCACATATGGCTCACATATGCTGTGTATGTCTTGACTCATGAGACTTACAACTGGCTATCTAAAGCCTCTGGATTCTGCGTATGCCCCACATATTCCCTGTATATGCACCACATATGCCCCCTTGTATGCCCCACATATACTAGATAAGCCTTTGAGGCCTGTATATGCCTTCCTGAGTATGTTTAGATCTACATCTACTTGCATATGCTAAGCATATAGTCCATGTATGGCCCACACATGACCTGTATATAGCCTGCATACGGCCTGCATATGCAGTGTAAAGCGCCACTCACGGTGTATAATAAAATCTAACTCGTAGGTCAAATCCTCCCAACACTCAAGAGTGTAGCTGAAGGGTGTGGGAATCGGGGATTGGCGTTGATTGTAGGTTCTGCTCTTAGACAGACTGCAATAGTAGGCCGAAGGAGATCTGACTCAAGAAACTATCCAACTAAGGTAGCTTCGCCTCTGAAACCAGTTCGGAGGTCAAAATGCAGTGTAAAGCGCCACTCACGGTGTATAATAAAATCTAACTCGTAGGTCAAATCCTCCCAACACTCAAGAGTGTAGCTGAAGGGTGTGGGAATCGGGGATTGGCGTTGATTGTAGGTTCTGCTCTTAGACAGACTGCAATAGTAGGCCGAAGGAGATCTGACTCAAGAAACTATCCAACTAAGGTAGCTTCGCCTCTGAAACCAGTTCGGAGGTCAAAAGTGGGGTTCGGAAGAGAGGTTTATAGGTTGTTTCGGGGAGTGTAGAGTTTGTTTGGTGCTTCGGAAGTGCGTTCTTAGGCTTCAAATAGCTTCAGAACCACTCGAACAGTGAGGGGAAACAAGACAATCAATCAAACAAAGGCAATAAGACTCCAATCAAGTCTGTCAATAACTGAAGACCAACTGTCAATGGCGAGCAATATCCTCAGCCCAATTAGCTTCGGAAGTTCAACAATAGCTCAGCCAGTCAAGTCGGCGTCGCAGACAAACAATGCAAAGTCAAGGTCAAGCAAGTGTTCAATGGATTTTCTAGGTTTGGGCAAACAAAGTTTTATTCTGTTCTAATGTCTCCAGAAGTGCTCCCAAGTCAACTACTGACCTATTTCATTCAATTCGTTAATCACACGTCACAGGCCTCTCCGCATACGACAATTTTTCGTATGGTCATGTAGTCACAGGGGGGTCATACGAAATGTCCCGGTATATGACAAAACTTGTAGTAAGCCTAAAAAGCCAAGAAAAGACCCTTTTGGTTTTTTTTTTTTGCCCAAGTTAGGTGTTTTCCGTGAATTACTGCGGACGGCAGCCTTGTCTGCTGCCATTCTCCCCACTCATCCACCCCAAGCCCCCGTCGACACAAAAGTGGCGTACGAACTTTTGTTTTTGTCACAGGTCACTCAGCGGAATTTGCCTGCCATATGAATGTTCTCCAGCAAATTTTTTTGTCACACACAAAACCCCATATGAATTGATTAAAATAGGTCAGTAACTACCCAACAAGTGGAATAGCTTCATCTCCTCTGAATACTAATTGTACTGATTGCTTGGGGATTCTTGATGATAACCCCACTGCTTATATACTCTAGGATGCTCTAATTCTACCAAATCGTACAAATATCGAACAAACCATGCCTCGGAGGCATAAACTACCTACTTTGGAATATACTTGGAGAGTTTTGTGTTTAATCTAAGCTTTTGAACCCCAAAGTCAAAACCAACAATTTGCTTTGGAAGTATCATCAGCCTTGAACATTCTCTAACATTCTTTTCTTCTGGGTCTCTCTTATCGATGGTTCCATTCTGCCTATCTGCCTCCGCAGCATTGATTCTCTGGTAATTGTCATAGGTCATCTTGTTCTGTCTGCCTCCAAAGCATATACTCCCTTCGTCTGAAGCAAAGTACTTGCCTCCAAAGTGCTACTAGATGCCTATATTCGTTGAGTTGCCCAGCCGTCCATAGCCAGGTCAATGTCCCTTCTGTAGCTTGGATAGTTCTGACGTCCTGCCATCCATATGGCCGCCCCACTATATCCAATCTCGGTACCTTGGATACCGGGTAATAGTTCAATGGTTCAGCCAGAACTCCTACTCGATTCTTCAGTACACCATTCCTTTCTTTCTTAGTCCCTTGCCTTCTAGTACAGTTGAGCTTTGCGTTTGCTACCAGCACCAACTATACCCTTAGTATGGTCAATATCTCAATGTACAAGTACAAGGGAGGTATGCTGAAGGTGCAACACCTCCGATCACTTCTTGATCATGGTTTAGCACCCAGTGCCTGGTTCGGATCCACGCCTCTGAAGCGCTAATTTCCTAGTTTCCGAAGTAAAATTTCCACTTCAGCGGCAAGTCCAGAGGTCAGTAAAAGCAAGTACTAGGTTGTCCCAATTCCTTGCTTACTTTTCCCCCCAAGCGCACTATGGCACGCTTGCATAATATTGAAGATCACTTCCGCAACTTACTCTATAGTAAGTTTTTCTATTTTCTAGATTCCAAGGCAGCCTTCTGACTTCCTCTTTAGAGTTGTATAAGCTCTGGTGGTATGCAGAAGATTACTCCAATAAGATCAAGGAGCACTGCATCATCCTACCCATTCCACTCGATGCAGAATGAGAAGCTATCCTCAGAATTATCTTCCAGCAGTTCTTCCTCAGTCGCCACAGATCCATCTACTGGGGCTACGTGATTCGTTACAACACGATCCAAGACAAAATCTATCTCTGTGAGGACACCTTCAACCACTTTATTCCTCACAATGCCAGGTCCATCATCGACATGGTCGCCGAGTCCATTACTCAAGTTGGTTTCCTTGACTTCAAAACCACTCATACTCCTGGAGCCATCAACGCTTGGATCGACGCTGTTGTCAGTTATGCTGAGTGCCCAGCACCTCCAAAGCTTGACTATACCAGACTCTTGTTCTTCAAGTACTCCCCTGTCATGGGTCATTGGCTCTCTCAATTCTTTTCTTTCTATAATCCTATCTTATACAATCCATTCTATACCAATTATCTAGATCATGAAACCTTCATTGATTTTATTATCCTGAAGACTCCGACATAGATAATTGCTTCAGTTGGGACAAGGTAGCTCTAGCCAATATGGATGACTAGCGTAACCCGTAGTATACTTAGTATACTTGAATCAATCATGCCTCCAAAGCGAGACCTTGACCTTATACCAAGCTTCTGAGGCTTGACTTAGTCTTGCTTTCTGACCATCTATGCTTCCACAGTGACTTCCTCTGTCTAGCTCTACTGGTATGGGTCTTTGTCAAGTCTGATTATATCATTCTAATCCTCAGTACAATGCCTCCAAGCCACTGGAGACGTTCCCTTGATATGACTACAGGTCCTAGTCGTGCCTCCAAAGTGATACTTTCTTCAGTTATACGACTCCTACAGTTTTTGGAGATAAGGAGAGGCACCTCCGAGGTGCCATTCTCTCCTTATGCTAGGATCTGAGCCTTTTACTAGCCGCTTGGGACTCGCTCTAGTACTCGTATTACCTAGTCATTTATTATCCGTTTTATGCTAAAATCACACAAAAACAAGGCTCCGAAGCTGCTTTTTAATAGCAGGCACTACAGCGGTATATGTCTTGACTCATGAGACTCATAACTGGCGCTCTGAAGCCTCTGGACTCTGCATATACCCCACATATGACTCATGTACAACCCACATATACTAGATAGGTCTTGAAAGTCATGGCAATCAGCTCTCTCAAGCCTCCAGAGCCTGTATGTGCCCTGTGTGTTTTCCATATGCTCAACATGTGTCCTGTTTATGCCCCACATACATTGTGTGTATAGCCCAGACATTAGGGTATATACAAGCCTTGAAAGCTTGAGAGAGCTGGTTTGTGATTTTCAAGACATATGTGGCATATGCAGGGCATATGTGTAGCCTAGAGGCTTCAGATTGTGAATCTCAAGAATTAAAATATATGCAGCATATGCAGATCATACACAGGCCATACACAGGCCATACACAGGCCATATGCCGAGCATATGCAAGTCAATGTAGATTCAGACATATGCAGGAGGACATATACAGGTCTCAAAGGATTCAGAGAGATGATTGTGATTTCCAAGGCCTATCTAGCATATGTGGGCCATATGTGAGCCATATGTGGGCCATATGTGGGCCATATGTGAGCCATATGTGAGCCATATGTGAACCATATGCCCAGCATATGCACTTGAGAGAGAGCTTATTATGATTTTTGAGACCTATCTAGCATATGCGGGGCATATATTGGGCATATGTAGGGTCTATGTGGGGCATACACAGGGCAGTATATTCCAAAGTAGGTAGTTTATGCCTCCGAGGCATGGTTTGTTCGATATTTGTACGATTTGGTAGAATTAGAGCATCCTAGAGTATATAAGCAGTGGGGTTATCATCAAGAATCCCCAAGCAATCAGTACAATTAGTTGTTAGGATCGTGCGGATATGACAGCCCGGACGGAAGTCCGAGCGGAAGGGACTGAAGCCGACGTGCCGGAATGGACTAGTCGGAGTTGAAGAGATTCCGACGACCGGAAGGCCGAACGGATGGCTGGACAATAGTCGAAGGTTTCGCCAACGACACCGTTGAGTTGAGTTGTCCTTGACCGGAAGGAAAGGAAGATAAAGATGAAGAGGAGATAGAGATAAAGAGACGAAATGAGACGGATGAGATAAAACGGAAACCAAGTTGATTTTAATTCTGAGGAATACAAGTCGTGAAGTATCTAGCTTATATATGTATCGATCTCCGAGACCTCCGAAGGGGTTCCGGCGATCGTAGTACCGAAGGTGAGTCAAGAGCGGGAGAGAATGTATGTACAGTACGGAATCCGAGACGGAGGATGAAGTCCCGGAGTCGGAGATGAATCGGAAATGAAGTGTCAAAATGGAATGCACGGGATGAGTCATAATAGAATGGAAAGCGGAATGTCGGAATGTAGAGTAAACGTACTACTCGGAAATGAACGGTGTATATGTATCTCCGATCCGTAAGCACCGGGGACACGACGTCGGAATCCGAAGTCATGTTCCGGATAGGATCGTGAAGGAAGAGACAACATAAAGTAGATTCCGAGTATCGGAATCTCCGGAAGGTGGATAGAAGCCTTCGGAAACCCCGGAACCGGCATGGATGTAACAGTATCCCCCTCTTAAGGCTCTCGCCTCGAGAGCCGCGGAGGAAGTAAGAAGAAAATCGTAAGACGTAAAAGTTCGGAAGCATTCGGAAAGAAGATATAAAACAATAGAAACATGATGAGTCAATAGAACGTTCTGGAACATGAAAGAATATTCTGGAAATCCAAACAAGGAACAAATAGAAAAAAGATATATAAGAAGCGTACCAAGCGAATCCCAACTTCATTTCCCCAATTCCTAAAATGTCACCTACACCCTCTCGTTCACCAACTCCTTCCGTTCTTGAATTCACCACTCCGCGTCCGGACGAAACGATTCCGGAATACATTACGAAGAAACCAAAAGTCCTCGAATACCTTGGTCGATACTCGGAAGACGAGGAAGAGAAGGCAACGGCGGAATTCAAGTCTGATGTAGAGGCGTGGACGACGAAGCGGAACGAGTGGAATGCGGAGCAGCAGGAGGAAATTGACGGGAGGATTGCGGATTGGGAGAAGGAGAGAGCAGATGCGGAACGGAAGTTGGCGGAATGGCGAGCGGAGCGGGATAGTCGAGCGGAAGCAAGGCGGAAGCAGAGGGAGACTGAAGAGGAGGAGATTCGGAGGGAAACGATGGTTCCGGAAGAGGTGAAGTCCGAACCTTTCGAATTCCACTTCTCCGACGCCGACAAGCAGTCCATCGATATGGACTGGGATTCGGTGTGTCCGACCGGATCGGATTTGTTTTACTTCCGAATTTTTTAACTCTCTTCTAGTTCTATTTGTCGCTGACCCAACCTCAACAAATGGTTTTCCAGTCTGGATTCGCTGCAGGAAAGAAAAGTGCGGAAAAGGCGACAACCGGAGGCGGAGGTGCAAGGAGGAAAGGAAAGGCGAAGGAGACCGGAAAAGGAATCACGGATCCGGAAGAGGTAGGATTGGGGCCTCTCCTTCCGATAGGTGAGTTCCACTTCTCTTTTCCGTCAATTTTGTCTAAGTTCGTTACAGCTTGCAACAAGTGTTCCGCGCAGGACGCGGAATGTAGGATCAACCTCACCGCCGGTACGAACTTTCGAGGAAAGAGCAACGCCTGCTTCCGGTGTCGGAAAAGGAAGTCGAAGTGTGTGTTTCCGGACGGAAGTGGTGACGGAGGCCGATCGGACGCCGGATCGATGAAATCGAAGAGTTCGGAAGGGAAACGGAAAGCTGCGGTCGGAAAGCCAGTCCACTTGGCGCCAACAGTGGAAAAGGACTTGCGCCAAATCAATCGCGGGATCCAACTCCTGTTGAGTGTCTGGGGAGTGGACTTCCCGGATAGCTCGGATGAAGGCGAAGCGGACGCGGAAGCGGATGAGGAAGAGGAAGAGGATCGGGAGGAGGGACCTTCCTCAAGGCCGAGCAAGAGGCCTGCTTCTCAATCCCCCAAGAACCTTCGGAAGAAGATGAAGAGTGCGGAAACGATCCCGGAGGAGGAAGAAGAGGAAGAGGATAAGGATAGGATGGAAGAGTGAAGGGAATGGAACGTCCGGAAGCCGGACAATTTCTTGAATTTGTATTTGTAGAATAGTCTTGAAACGTCGCCCGGCCGGAAGGCCTTTCTCGGAATCATGAGTGATCGTAAGATAGTCGGAATCGGAGTCGGAATGATGAATTGAACTTAGATAGAATCGATAGGTCCAGGCTTGTGAGGATAACGTTCGTGGAATGCTCGGAGGAGGTCCGGAGCGTTGAAGTTGTCTGCTGTGACCCAAGAAAACTCCTCGTCGGTGCCTTCGTATCCGAGCCATCGGATGCGATATTGTAACTTGCACTTGAAACGACGGTCGATCTTGGAGTCTAGGATCTCGGAAATCTCGTAATGATCTTCTTCTCCGGTGTCAAGTTCGACGGGACCCGGAGGAGGCTGGACACGATTCGGAATGGGGTTCGGAAGGATGGATTCGAGTTGGGAAACGTGGAAAGTTGGATGGATGGTACGGAATTCAGTCGGAAGTCGAAGGGTATAAGCAACTGGAGATGGTGTAGCAATGATTTCGAAAGGACCTAGGAATTTCTCGGAGAATTTAGCGGTAGGTCTGGTCGTTTTGATGTACTTAGCGGAGACCATAACTTTATCGCCAATCTTCCATTCCAGCTGAGGCTGGAGATGTCGATCCTTCTGTTCCTTCATACGGGTTTGGGCGTGAGTAAGTTCTTCTCGGAGCATGGAATGAAGCTCATCTAGATCAACCACAAACTCTCGTGCACGTGCGGAAGCCATGTCTCGTTCCGGGTGGATGGTGATGTTCGGATGATAACCCTTGTTGGCAAAGAATGGTGAGATTCCGGTGGAAGCGTTCGGAGCATTGTTGTAAGCGAACTCGGCAAGAGGCAGGAGTTCATCCCAGTTGTCCTGCTGGTAAGAACAGTAGACTCGGATATACTGCTCAAGCGTCTGATTCGCCCGTTCAGTCTGTCCGTCGGCGGAAGGGTGATAACCGGAAGTGTAATGAAGATTCATGTCAAGGGCTTTCCCGAGGGAACGCATGAAGTGGGAAACGAATTCGGAACCACGGTCGGAGGTGACGTGCTGAGGAACTCCATGCTTAGAGAACACATGGATAACGAAGAGTCGAGCGAGTTGTTCGGAAGTGATATGGATGTCTGTAGGAATGAAGATTGCTTGTTTCGAAGCGCGGTCGATGATAACTAGGATGGAATTGAAACCGTTAGAGTTCGGAAGTTCCTCGATGAAGTCCATGGAGATAGAGTCCCATGGTCGTGCCGGAACCGGAAGAGGTCGTAGAAGTCCGTATGGCCGATGTCGTGGAGTCTTGTTCCGTGCACAAGTTACACAGGAGCGAACGTAGTCTCGCACGAACTCTCGGATGAGAGGCCATGTATATTGACGTCGGATGGTTTCTAGAGTCCGGTTCTGTCCAAAGTGACCAGAGATGATATGATCGTGATATTGTTGGAGGATTCTAAGTCGGAGGTTGTTGGCTTCAGGAACGTAGATTCTGTCATCTAAACGGAGGAAACCTGTCTCGTCGACAGTCCATCTAGTCTCGTCGGAAGTGTCGGATGCGGATCGGAAGTGTTGAATGAGGGAGGAATCTTCTGTCTGAGCAGTTCGGATGTCTTCATGCAGCTGCTCGACGTCCATGATAACGCTTGCGCGAAGAACTGGACCTTCAAGGAATGTAGCGCGGAGGGAAGCGGTGAGTTGTTCCTGAGTGAATACAGGTCGGAAGTTGTGTGGATTAAGATGGGCGTAAGGCGTATCCCCCTCTTTAGGATAGACGTCCCATCGTCTAGTCAAAGCGTCCGGTTTTGCACCGAGCTTGCCAGGACGGAAACGGATTACCATGTTAAAGTGAGAGAGGTACTCGGACCAGCGTACTTGTCGTCGGGTGAGAATCTTCGTAGTGGTGAAATATTCGAGATTTTTGTGATCCGTTACCACGTCGACCGGATTCTCGGAACCTTCCAAGTAGTGCCGCCAACGTTTGAACGCCTCGAAGATGGCGAGGAGCTCTTTGTCGTGCACATCGTAGTTAAGTTCCGGAGGAGTGAAAGTCCGGGAGTGGAATGCGATAGGATGGATCTCACCGTCGTCGGTCCGGATAGAGAGGATAGCCGCCAACGCATAGTCGGATGCGTCGGTTTCCACAATGATTTCTCGATCAGGAATCCAGTGCGTGAGGATAGGAGCATGAGTGAATGCCTCTTTCAGAGTATCGAAGGCAGCCTGGCATTCCGGGCTGAAGTTCCAACGAATGTCTTTCCGAGTGAGGCGGGTTAAAGGAACGGTAATGGCGCTATAGTTGAAGATAAAACGCCGATAGAAGTTGCAAAAGCCGAGGAAAGATTGAATATCCTTAACTTTGCGCGGCGTAGGCCACTTAGTAATGATATCCACTTTGGACATATCCATTCGAAGACCATCCGGCGAAAGAATGTAGCCGAGATATTCGATAGTATCCGTATGGAATTCGCACTTGGAGGCTTTGCAGTACAATCCGTTTGCCCGGAGGCGTTTGAGAACCTCCCGGACATGCTTCTTGTGAGAGGAAATATCGTCGGAATAGATGAGGATGTCGTCTAGGTAAACTAAAACGTTAACATCAAGCATATCGGAGAAAATGTTGTTGACAAAGCGTTGGAAGACTGCAGGTGCGTTGGATAGTCCTTCCGGCATAACCCGCCACTCGAATGAGCCGTAACGGGTCCGGAAAGCGGTCTTGTATTCATCACCATCGGCGATACGCACAAGGTGATAAGCGTGACGGAGGTCAAGCTTGGTATAAATCCGAGCCTTCCGCGGAGCGTCGAGAAGGTCGGAGATGAGAGGGAGCGGATAGCGATCCTTTTTGGTAATCTTGTTGAGACCCCGGAAGTCCACGCAGAGTCTAAGATCACCACTCTTCTTCTTGACGAAGAGAACGGGAGCGCCGAAAGGAGATTTGGATGGAGTGATGAGCCCGGCCTGGAGGTGTTCATCGATGAATTCTCGGAGAGCTGTGATCTCCGTTTGAGAAAGGGAATAGATCGGACCGAGAGGTGGTTCCGTTCCTTCCTCTAACTGAATCTTCATGTCGTCTTCTCCCCGATGCGACGGAAGCTGTTTCGACATTTCTGGACTGAAGACGTCAGTGAATTCATGATAATCAGGCGGAATGATTGCCAAATCTTCCTCGGAAAGTTCCGCCGCACGTCCGGAAGCCGTGTCGGAAGGCGTCATCTGGATGGTGAACGCCCGAGCACCGGATTCGGACTTCGCTCGGAGATAAGCGCCAGCTGATATGAGGGAAACCTTCGGAGCTATAGCAGACGGAGCTGAGAGAAGATCAGCGTAGGAATAGATGGGCTCGAATGGATAAGATGGAGACTTAGCCTTGCGCCGAGGCGTACTAGGCTGAGGAGAGACTTCCGAGGGCTCGGAAGAGCGAGTCGGAAGGGCCGGCTGAGACGGAATAGGCTTTGTCCGGAATTCGATACTGTTGTTCGACCAGTCAACCAACGGGTTGTAGCGGTGAAGCCAGTTATATCCTAAAACTAGGCTGCAAGCCGAATCAAGGTGAGTGACATAAAAGTCAATCGGAAGGATGTCTCCAGAAGAAAAAATGATAGGTAAAGAGGCCATGCGCGAAATAGTGGAACCATGAGAACCATTGAGAAGGCGAAGAGAAATAGGTGGTATTGGAATGGTAGGTACTTGGTTACGTTCCACGTACTTTGTATCTATAAAGCAGTGGGACGAACCGGAATCAACGAGAACAGAAAAAGATAATGGTACAGTAGTAGATGACTGTTCGTGTGTATTGGAAGAAATAGACATATTTGAAGAAAGAGTAAGAGTAAGAGAATTAGGCGAAGAAAGAGCGGCTGCGTTGAGAGTTACCTCGGTGGAACGATCCGGCTCAACGCAACTCCGAACTCGTTCCGAGGGTTCGGAGTTGCGGACTATTTTTTCGCCTCATCCGGTTTGGATGTGGAGGCGTCCGAAGTAGCCGCAGCACGACCTTTAGCCTGAGAACCGGCCGCAGGTCGCTTCCTACAATCATCTGTCTTGTGCTTTCCGCCACAGAACATGCACAAGTTGTTCTTCTTCCGACGTTCCTTCTCTTCCGGCTTCAACTTTCCGTCCTTACCAAGATACTGGGCAACCGGATTGGTATTGTTGGAAGTCGGATTCGACCCGGTGTTGTTGTTGGCGTTGGACTTGTTGCCGGAGGAGTTGCTGGAAGAGTTGCCGGAACTCTTGTTAGAGCCACCGGAACTACCGGAACCTCCGGAAGAGTTGTTGGAACGATTTCCGGAGTTGTTGTTGGATCGGGAGTTGGAATTGGAATTGTTGTTGTTGGCTCGTTTCGCCGCTCGGCCCTCTCGGGATTTCTCCCCTTCGCGTACCCAGTGCGTCCGGTCGTATTCCCGGCACACTACACGCAACTGTTTGAGAGTCGAAGGACGAGCACCAACGTTCGGAAGTAAATCTTTGATACGCTTTGGCATAGCGCGATAATAGGCATGACGGAGAGCGTTCTCGCCATAACCAATCTTGGCTGCGAGAGTGTTGAAACGAACCTCGAACTTTCCGATTTTCTCCCCTTCTCCCATCCGGAGGTTGTCGAACTTGTCTTCGGCTTCCTCTATCGTATCCACCTGTCCGAAGAACATTTCGAGTTCATCGAGGAATGCTCGGAGGCTGAACATCCAAGCGGGCGGATCGGAATCGGTTTCGTAGGATAGGATTTCGGGTTGGAAATATTCAAGGCACATGCCACGGAGGTAGGAAATGATGTAGTGGATTTTATCGGCATCGGTAGGAAAGTCGGAAGGACGGTGATTGAAAATGATCATACATGAGACGATGAAGCTCGGAAGTTTGTCGGGTTGAGTTCCGTCAAAGGTATCAGGTTCCTTGATGTTCCCCTTCTTTTCCGGCTTCTTCCCAAGGAGCTGGGCGATGATTTTGTTGTGCTCAAGCATGGATTGTACGAGTGCCATCATATTGAATTGGTAGAGATCGTTTCCGGGACCTCTAGGGAATCCAGGTCCCCCACCTGGTCCACCGGAAGGTCCTCCGCCTGGAGGTCCACCACCAGGTGGTCCGGGGGGTCCGGAATCACCGGGTTCGTGATCGGATCCGTCGTCACCTTCCGGCTCCGTATCCGTGTCTCCTGCTCGGGATCCGCCCCTACTGCCACCTCGAGAGCCCTTTGGTTCATCGACCTGTTTATGTGGATCGGATCCCTCGGGTAACGCTGTCTCTGTTGGTAGTTCAGTATCCCGGGGCATAACCGGAGCTGTAACTGGATGAGTGGATGGATGTTCTTTGTCAACGGCGGCATCGAAAGTAAAGTCGTCAATTATTCCCTCATCGGCTTTGTTTTTCCCCTTAGCTGTCTTCGGAGGCGGTTCGTTATGGGCCTTGTCAAGTGCTAGTGCTAGTTTTGCCGGATCAAGCACCCCCCGAGGATCTTCGATAGTAGCTGGAGAGAAAACTTGCCGGGATGCGGGTTTCGGAGGTGGAGGAGGACGACTAGGAGTTTCGGGTACCTTGTCCCCTACATAGACTGTTCTGCCGTCCTCAAGTGTCCTGTATTTCGAAGCCATTGTAGTAGGACGTCGGAGCTTGCTAGGCGGAAGTGGTGCAACGGTATTAAGTGTGCCGATACGTGGAGTTGATTGTACGTCGATTTGATATTCGGAAGCACGGACGCTGCTACCGAAAACCGCTTGTCGTTCTTTACGTCGACCGTAACGGTTGGTTGAGATAGATTCGGAAGCGGAGATACTTCCTACGAATTGGTTGGGTGGATCTTCGTCGAAGTGTCCAGGGAATTCAGGATTGACTTGTCTGGACATTCAGTAATTTCAACTCAAGGTTCCAGAATTAAAATACTGTTAGGATCGTGCGGATATGACAGCCCGGACGGAAGTCCGAGCGGAAGGGACTGAAGCCGACGTGCCGGAATGGACTAGTCGGAGTTGAAGAGATTCCGACGACCGGAAGGCCGAACGGATGGCTGGACAATAGTCGAAGGTTTCGCCAACGACACCGTTGAGTTGAGTTGTCCTTGACCGGAAGGAAAGGAAGATAAAGATGAAGAGGAGATAGAGATAAAGAGACGAAATGAGACGGATGAGATAAAACGGAAACCAAGTTGATTTTAATTCTGAGGAATACAAGTCGTGAAGTATCTAGCTTATATATGTATCGATCTCCGAGACCTCCGAAGGGGTTCCGGCGATCGTAGTACCGAAGGTGAGTCAAGAGCGGGAGAGAATGTATGTACAGTACGGAATCCGAGACGGAGGATGAAGTCCCGGAGTCGGAGATGAATCGGAAATGAAGTGTCAAAATGGAATGCACGGGATGAGTCATAATAGAATGGAAAGCGGAATGTCGGAATGTAGAGTAAACGTACTACTCGGAAATGAACGGTGTATATGTATCTCCGATCCGTAAGCACCGGGGACACGACGTCGGAATCCGAAGTCATGTTCCGGATAGGATCGTGAAGGAAGAGACAACATAAAGTAGATTCCGAGTATCGGAATCTCCGGAAGGTGGATAGAAGCCTTCGGAAACCCCGGAACCGGCATGGATGTAACATTAGTATTCAGAGGAGATGAAGCTATTCCACTTGTTGGGTAGTTACTGACCTATTTTAATCAATTCATATGGGGTTTTGTGTGTGACAAAAAAATTTGCTGGAGAACATTCATATGGCAGGCAAATTCCGCTGAGTGACCTGTGACAAAAACAAAAGTTCGTACGCCACTTTTGTGTCGACGGGGGCTTGGGGTGGATGAGTGGGGAGAATGGCAGCAGACAAGGCTGCCGTCCGCAGTAATTCACGGAAAACACCTAACTTGGGCAAAAAAAAAAACCAAAAGGGTCTTTTCTTGGCTTTTTAGGCTTACTACAAGTTTTGTCATATACCGGGACATTTCGTATGACCCCCCTGTGACTACATGACCATACGAAAAATTGTCGTATGCGGAGAGGCCTGTGACGTGTGATTAACGAATTGAATGAAATAGGTCAGTAGTTGACTTGGGAGCACTTCTGGAGACATTAGAACAGAATAAAACTTTGTTTGCCCAAACCTAGAAAATCCATTGAACACTTGCTTGACCTTGACTTTGCATTGTTTGTCTGCGACGCCGACTTGACTGGCTGAGCTATTGTTGAACTTCCGAAGCTAATTGGGCTGAGGATATTGCTCGCCATTGACAGTTGGTCTTCAGTTATTGACAGACTTGATTGGAGTCTTATTGCCTTTGTTTGATTGATTGTCTTGTTTCCCCTCACTGTTCGAGTGGTTCTGAAGCTATTTGAAGCCTAAGAACGCACTTCCGAAGCACCAAACAAACTCTACACTCCCCGAAACAACCTATAAACCTCTCTTCCGAACCCCACTTTTGACCTCCGAACTGGTTTCAGAGGCGAAGCTACCTTAGTTGGATAGTTTCTTGAGTCAGATCTCCTTCGGCCTACTATTGCAGTCTGTCTAAGAGCAGAACCTACAATCAACGCCAATCCCCGATTCCCACACCCTTCAGCTACACTCTTGAGTGTTGGGAGGATTTGACCTACGAGTTAGATTTTATTATACACCGTGAGTGGCGCTTTACACTGCATATGCAGGCCGTATGCAGGCTATATACAGGTCATGTGTGGGCCATACATGGACTATATGCTTAGCATATGCAAGTAGATGTAGATCTAAACATACTCAGGAAGGCATATACAGGCCTCAAAGGCTTATCTAGTATATGTGGGGCATACAAGGGGGCATATGTGGTGCATATACAGGGAATATGTGGGGCATACGCAGAATCCAGAGGCTTTAGATAGCCAGTTGTAAGTCTCATGAGTCAAGACATACACAGCATATGTGAGCCATATGTGAGCCATATGTGGGCCATATGTGGGCCATATGTGGGCCATATGTGGGCCATATGTGGGCCATATGCCCAGCATATGCACTTGAGAGAGAGCTTATTATGATTTTTGAGACCTATCTAGCATATGCGGGGCATATATTGGGCATATGTAGGGTCTATGTGGGGCATACACAGGGCATATGTGGGGCATACACAGGGCATATATAGGGCATATGCAGGCTATATATTGGTTATATGCCTAGCATATGCATGTGGATGTAGATGTAGATGCAGACATATGTAGGCTCTGTGCGCAGAATCATATCCAGCTACAGACCCAGTAATGTGCTTCCAGCAGGCCCAAGTATGTTCAGTACTACAGCATTATACAACATAATGCTTGTCTAATGTATATTTACATTGTGCTGGGCTTACTCTTCTGCATCTTGCTTTTTATAACTTCAACACAATACCATTTTTCATTATGTTGAATGAGGTGCTCACTGCATCACCTCACATATTCAGCTCACACCTCCATTATACATTATCTTTCAGCATAATACCAATGCATTATTGTAATCTACACAGAATCACTGAGCATATATATTTAGCATAATGTGTTTGATTTATACCAAGTACTATGCTTTCATTATACAGAACACCCAATCAACATATTTTTAACATAATTTAGAAGAGAAGTAAGCTGATTTTATACTAAACTCAATATCGCCCGCTTCAATATAATGCACAAGATAAATCTTCAATCTTTTTAGCATAATACAGACAACTTATTGTTACATTGTGTTAAGGATTATCTTGGTTCTGGTTCAGCATAAAACTTTGATCTTTTCAACATATTTGACCTGACTTTTCATAAATCTCAAACAAATAATGTTAGCATAAATTTCAACATAATACATCTACATTACTGTTGGCTTCACCCAGTGTGTAGTATTGAACACTTAGCAACACGCCTGGCTGTACCTCAATGTCTCAAAAGATATGCTTCTTTTTGCAATGTGCATTGATTTCACGGAATGATATATTCTTGCTGATGGCAACACAAAGACACAATAGATACAGGTTCTATCAGGGACCCTACTCCTCATGCTTACAGCACTGTTGAGTGACCAAAGTAAGCATATCTGTGTTTGGTGCAGACAATGAGAAAGGACTTTACCGCCGGATTGATCATGCAGTTTCCCGTTGGAGTTACCCAGAGCCACCATGACCCGATTGTTTTGCCTGGTTCCATATTGTTGGCTATAGATCTACCACAGGTAGTCCCTGCTGGGAGCCCCTTCACCGGAAGTCTAAAGACGGATGGAGGAACATAGTCATAGTGCTGTCATTAGATACATGCAGGATGTTAGAATTGCAGAGTGTTTACCCTGATGAGACTATGTAACATAGCAAAAGCACTATGTGATAGACTGAGATCACTCTCATTGGGAGGTTCTGGTGGCTGGGAGTGGAGCAACAAAGATCAGGAGTTTCTGAAGATGAGATTTCAATGGGCCAGAACTCGGGAGATTCTAAGAAAAAGTTTGGGGACTGAGCAAGAAGTTTTGAGTCACAAGGAAACTAACAGTTGTTCTTATAGCCCACCCAACAGCTCCCGTTTTATCAACCCGGTGGCAACAACTTGCGACACACTATGGGTACCTTGCACAAACCAAGAGTCACTGCTTTGCATTGAGGTCCAGTTGTCTGGTTTGTTGGGAATGCTGTAGCCTGTATGGCTAAAGAGTCCCTCCCAACATAGTAAGAGATGATCATGATGAACACAGTAATAGGTGTCCATTGTACACACAAGGCCAAGGTAAAGGCTGAGACATCTCAGTAGAGAACGTCAGTAACGCAACACACTACGGTCATCACAAAGCAACAAGTCCGGGAGCACTCAGCTTTGGACACGTTCCGGTGTGAACTCATCTCTGTTGAAAGTCTGAGCATTCAAATAACTTGGGTTTCAGGTTCCAACTTGATTTCAACAAACCTCTCGCACTTTCATTATCTTTTGACTCGAGTCCTCGAAGCTACTTGAACTCCAACACCATGCCAGACACTGAGACCGACAAGGAGCTGTGGCTTGTGGCGCTCTTTGGAGAGAGCGTGATCCTCAGTGTTACTGGCCTAGTTATCTCGGCCCTTCTCTATGGCGAGTTTGTCATTTTTTGCAGCCTTTCTAAGCATTACTGACTCATGTCCTATCTTCAGGAACATATATCATACTGTTCTATGCCAGCGTCACCATCCTGTGGTAAGAAGTTCTCGACGAGTACAAATGGGCGCGGGCTCCGCTAACAACTTCCACTCGCAGCCACCGAGAAGGAAACCCAAAAGCACGGAGTGCACTCCTTGTGGCCATTGTGCTCATATTTATTATTTCGTCGTTCGAGATTTGGACGGATGTCGCGGTCGTTCTCACGGGTATACAGAGGGTCTTCGTCGACAAGATCGGAACATCCTTTATCAAAAAACAGGCTGCATACGGGGAGCAGTTCTCCACTGTTGTGTCGGTACAGGAAGCCTTGGGCCCGCTTGAGGTCAGCTTCGTCCTTGTCGATCTACGATCATTTCGGAAGCTAAATTGAAGGTCTCAATCCGCACAGATTGTGCTCGGGGACTCCATCGTATTTTGGCGAGTATGGGCTCTCTGTGCCGGCCAGAAAAAGCTTGTATTTGTACCCTTTGTGTTTTTAGTGGGCACTGCAGGTGAGTTCAGTATCGCTAAATTACTCACTTTCACCGCCGTTCAATACTGACTAAATCTCTTTGACGGCTCCAGTCTGCTCCCTCGGGTTTTTCGGGTGTTTTGCGTACAACGGCTGGCCCGTTGCAAATCCACCAACATGCAACAACCTCATAATCTCTGCATATAGCTTGTCAATGGTGACTAACATATCCGGGACAGTCGTGATTGGGCTCAAGTTTTGGTGTGTCACGTATAGGCTGAGTATACCTACTGCCTTTGACGCGCACGACCAGGTTTTACCGGCGAAACGTAGGAGTATATCTCAGTAAATCGAAAAAGGCCGCACGGAGAAGGTTCTTGTTCTTTTCCTCGAGTCCGGGATAATCTATTCTCTCCTATGGGTCAGTTTTCTTCAATAAAGACCGGAGTCCTACGATCTCAATCTTGTACTTCAACCAGGTTGTACAGCTTGTGATAGCGCGCATGCCTCCGCCGCCGACGTTTGCTGGGCAAATAGTCCAGCAAATATTCAAAGCGGCAACCGTACAACTTGTGGTACGCGCTCACACGCACCTGTTCGCTTTCTGGTTTTGATTGATATCCTTTCATTCAGGGAATCTATCCGACACTTTTGATTGTGCTTGTATACCTGCAATGCTCCTTGTGGGATTCATCTGGCAACTCGACCTTCGTTACGCTAGAAGTAGGCTCGAATGGAGGTGGTGATGCCAATGAGACCAATACGAGCACGACCTCGTTGTGCAAGAACCGGATGTAAGAAGGTGAGAGGTAGAGATTGCTAGGCTTGGCATCCAGTGGATGGTCGTCTCATTGTCGGTTGAAGCTTGCTCTCAGTGAGCGGATCCGGAGCCCGTATGAGGCTAGCAGAGTCTGTAGAAATTGTATTTATGATCTTACTATACCCGATTTACATCAACAATGTCTTTAGTCGTCCCTTGTTCAATGAGGATGCCGAACACTCTTAGTATACTGCAACTTTTTTGCTAGAGTATTGAGGGCGGTCTGTATCTAAAATTTTCGGGGAGTAATTGAAAATTCCCACCAAGTCCCTGAATCATTGCCATGTATTCATTCTGTTATAGTATGAACATACATCATTAATGCACCTAATGTGAAGACGAGTTGAGTCGAGAGACTTCGAGACGGTTCGTACTCGTTTCGAAGTGGGAGTGGTTCGGGTAATGCATATAGAACTCGCTGCCACAATATCCGGAGCCCGGCACCGGCAGTGTGGCCGGCAGCGCGTTTTGACCGGCCCTCAACTCGAGTGTCTGCCACCGAATGACTCCTCCAGTCATAGTCGGCCATGATCCATTGTTCTCAATAACACTCTCGGCTTCAAAAATGAATTCTGGCCCTTTCGCTCAATGCATTGGCCACTCGCTGTGGGGGTATAAATACGGTGAGTATCACCCTTGCCATTCGCCACTTCATTTATGCACTACGATTCACTAAAACTGCTCACCCCAGAGTTTTTTCGCTGGGCTGGATATTCTTTCGTTATTGCTGAACGAGTAGTCTTTGGAATAGTAATCCTGAACGCCTTTTTACTAATTCTCGGAGTCATTGCTGGACAAGTAAGTCTTGCGTCGTCTCTTTTGTAGTATGGTACCACTGTACTCACTCATAACGTTCTCCAGCTCCTTGTCACGGTTGCGTTGTGTTGGTGGATAAAGTGGCTTGCTATAGAGGGCGTGAGGTTTGTTATGTCCCTTTATCAATCTATTGGATTTCCGTGCTAACAATACGTAGGCTTGTTGCCACTCACTGTTATCCAACAACTGAAGAGGAAAGTACCGAGACCGAAGGCAGAAATATATGCGACGACAGACAAACAGCACGTTCTCACTCAACTCAAACCTTCCCAATCTCAATACCTGCTCAAAGATATGACATCGCCACTGCAACTCAGTTCACCGGCATCGCAGCGAACAGTTATGAAAGGGTTCTCAAGACAGCTCGTCGAGCTCAGGAACTAGGTTAGTCTTTCTGTTCCTCTCATAAACAATCTACTGTATTTATCGCGTCTGTAACCCAGAAACACCCTCGGCCTCCGAGTCAAGCTACACCACACAGGACACTCAGGGGGAATCAAGAAGGAGAGAGGAGGGGCATTCAGTCTCTGGTACGTCGACGCGTCCTATTCATCCATCAATCACTATCCCCGCCTGACAACCTTGAATTTTCGCCTCAGCATCAATCCCGACAGTGAATCCCGCTGGTTCCGAACCCTCTCCACCACTTTCACATGCGTCCACTTCTTCAGATGTTGCAGCCACCCTAGAACGCGATGTCGCTGTCGAGTATGATCCGTCAATGTTGCCTTCGAGCTCTTTGAGTCCCGTGCGTGCTTGCTCGATGATTATTGTACCGAGTCTCATACTTTTCCTCACAGCTACCTACCGCTGCTGACAATAAGCCACCACTCGTGAAGGTTTCATTGCAGTCGACCGATCCATCACCCCCATCATCCACGTCTGCGTCTCCGGTATCCGAAGAATACCAAGAACAACTGACATCCTCTCATACGGAAACGCAGGTTTCCTCGGGCTCGTTGGCGCCAGGCTCGGATTCAACCGATATTAATTCGGATACAAATGCTCCTATTCTAGTGAACGGTGAGTCTCAGCCGCGTCTTTTAGATGTTCATGCTGATTGAGCTTTGATTTTACAGGTGCTGGCGGTGCTGCGTCTTTGCCAATCTCTTCCAGTACGGCCACTCTTTCCGCTTCCGGGTCCATTGCTAGATCATCTACGTCTCTCATTGGCACAACTATGGCGACTCCGCGTATCACCACACAGCAGGCTTCGGATGTGAATTTAGAATCACAGCCGTCACCAACTTTGGCTACTTCATCCTCTAGTTTAGGGTCATCGTTTCAAGGCGCTGACGTGGCCGATACTGGTCCTCCAAGGCCTCAAGATTCCCTCAATCCATGTGCAGCCCGAAATTTGCTTGAGACAACCGCCATCATAGAACCACCTGCATCAGTGCCGGCCGATTCGGCGACTCAAATCATATTCGAAGCAACGGCCAGCCCAAGCTCTCCGCTACCCGAAATTGAGCCTTTAACCTCAACGTCGACATTGAGCATATCTGCACCTGTGACCACCACCACCAAACCGAGTTCAACAACACCTACACCCACTGAAGCTCCTGCAGCTTCATCATCATCGATACCACTATCTGATTCTTTGTCTGGGGACATAGGTCGGGGCGGCGGTTCCGGTACCAACGATGGTGTGTATTTTTTCCGCCTTTTATTTCGCTGTTGCGGTGGTCTGACTTCGAGGAACTCGATATAGAGCATTCCTCGAGCTCCGAGGGGACCATCATCTCGGACTCAGATCGAACGTCAATCTTGGCCTCGACTTCCTCAGGCGGGAACAATGGAGCTAGATCAGAGGGAGTAGGTATTGGCGTTGATTTAAAGGGCAAGGGGAAGGAGAAGGAGAAAAAGAAGGGAATGAGAATCCCTATCCAGAGAGCTGTGAAGCCTCTCCCCAGAAGGGCGAGGATAACGACAGATGCGAATGGTATGCTTTCCTCGGGTCTACATTTGTAGCTTGTTTTATTCATGCGTTTGTTAGGCCCTTCCCCCTCTGGCAGAGGTACGAAGGGCAAAGAAAAAGAAGCCGCGAAGGGAGAGTCTCAACCAAGTTCAAGTTCGGAAGAATTTGGAGGTGCGGATCTAAAACAACGCCTTGGGCGCAAGCGCTGATATTTTTTGGGTTCTCGTAGGTTCTTCTTCGGCAGCCACTTCAGCAAGCGCGGCAAACGTTGGAGGTTCGGGTGTCCAGGACAAGGGAAAGGGAAAGGGAAAGGAGCGGGATGCGGGTTCATTGACTGAAGGTCAGAGTGGCGCTGATATCATGAGTGACTCGAAAGGTGTGTGGATGTCTTCCGTATTTCATGAATATGTGAGCTCACGTTGAAACACTTTTCAGAAGCTGAATCCCCCTCTGACGAGTCTCCTTCCACACATTTCAACACCGCCATCCCCACTCTCAATCCTACTCCTGCCGTCAACCCCGTCTTTACGAACTCGAGCTTTTTGAACGTACTCATGTCGAACCAAGCTCCGGTTACGTACCCCATCACCATATCACGACTTTCGTTCGTAGGCCCAAACCCCAAACCCTACCCATTTGTGTTCGGCACTCAATCCTCTGATCTATCCCGTTGGGTACCACAACCGGCACCGATAACTGGTCGAGACGGAGAAGGCTCCGGGAATAGTCTTGGTCTTGGTGCTCGTACGCTCAGGTCTACTGCACCCTCGACCTCGAGTTTCGGTAATGGGAGTGGGTCCATTATGCGTACCCGTGGAGACGTTCCCAAAACAAAGAGTGTTACGGGAGTGGCGACGACGCCCAAGAACTCGGTTTTTGCGTCCACATCTAGTGAGCCTCGTGCCGAGTCTGCTTTGACATCGAGTGGGAGAACGGGTAGTGCTACTTTACCTGTGCGGCCTTCTCTACTCGAACCCTCGGATCTGTGGCTCGGTACAGGAGGCCCGAGTACGAGCACAAGAGTTGGTACTGGCTATGGGGAAGGGATCACATCTGGTCGTGCTGGTGGAACTAGTGATAACGAAGATGGATCGAGGATGAGATTGGCGGTGTTAACTCCAGAAGGTTCGACATCTCTGCCCACCACCATTTCCACCTCAGTAGCAGTGTCGAATAGCTTGCTCCCTTCACCATCGTTATCATTGCCCTCTGTCACAAGTTCTTCGCCACCGGCAGTGCGAATGGCTACCCCTATTCCTGCTCTGGTTTTCCCCACCGACTTCCGAACCCGACTTCGATATCCACTTCCATCAACGGATGTTCAGGCAGCGTTCCCACGGCGCTCGGCAGTAGAACTTCCTACTGCATCTGCCTCCCTGTTGGGCGCCAATGACGCTCTGACAGCAGTCGCAGTTGAGACTCGGGTTGCAATTGGCAATCTATTGCCTTCGCCGGTGGGCAGGGCATTGATACCACGGCCAGTACCACCCGAGTCTATGCCGCTCCGTTTGAGTCTAGACTTCCCATCTTCATCCACGAGTTTATCCATGCCTTCCAGTTTACCTCCGTCAGCGGATTCGCCTATTGGGATCAACCATTTGGAAGCTTTGCCATTCGCTGGCGTGGACCTTCGAGAGCTTGATTCTCCAAGTTCATCGCCGCACTCCACTCCCGATACTACCTCACGTATGCGTACGAGCCCAGTGGCTACTCAGGCTCTGGCATCCTCCTCTGCCCCTTCGTCCGCCGCAATCGCTGCTCAAGAACGCATAAATTTCCCTGCTAGATGTATTCTCCCATCGCACGGTGACAGTACCAGCTATACAGACGACGAATGTTGCGTCTGCCACGAGACCCTCTTCGACGGCGTCTTGTTCGACAAGTCCCGCGTCGATTATGATGTGAAAGTAGTGGAGGAAGCGCTGGGATTGGTTTGGTGTCGGAACTGTTGGAAGAGTTTGCACCGGCGGTGTTGGGATGGATGTAAGTGTTCAGTCTCCTTAGCATCGAAGAGGGATTAGTTGGCTGACCAGTTTTATTTTAGGGATGAGGAGTTGTACGGGTAGAGGGGGGCGGACCTGTCCATTATGTAGAGCTAAGGTCGAATAGAGGTCAAACCCCTAATAATGGGCGCACCGCCGTCGTGCGTGGACCTGCTTCGTTTAATAACTTGAATTCTCCTTTTTTTTGGTTGCTTAGACTCATTTTGTCGCTGTCATACTCTATACGCCTTTTTAATCACTCCGGTTATGCCACTAATATTACCGTCTCTTGTTCCATTATCGGTAGTGACGCCGTGAATCGCGATGAGGTGGTACCTACTGAATGACATTGCTCATACCACATACCAGGATATTTGCGAGAGCCAATTCATTAGTTTCAAGCGCTCCCTGCCTTCTCCAGGGAGGTCTCGTAGTGGGGATGTTGACGGCCAGAACTTGATGGTCCTTGTTGGTCCCCGATTGCTGTAGGCCTGTAACCGACCCCTCACAAGAAACGTCGTTGTGAGTGACGGGCATGTCACAGGTCTATGATTGCTGCGGAATAGCTGCGATCACCACAAATAGGGGTCTCGATCATGAATGACTCGGATCTGCGTCACATCGGGGGTGGTCCGGGCTGACTGATTTCATTTTTCTCTAGTTTCAGGACGTGTCATTCATGAGGCTGCCCAATGGACGTGGTCAAAAGGATCTGTGCGTTGCCAACATCTTGTCTCGATGCAGCCCTAGACTTGACAAGGATCAAATCGATTCTCGCCTTTTTTGGGCGGGACGTAGGACACCCAACGTATTGTTGATGGCGTGCTGACTGGCTTAGTTCCGCTTGTACACAATGAATACAACGGTTCAAATATAACCTGCAAGGAGAAGAGTATTGCACAGGATGGTTTGTGTAGTCAATGGGAATTCTGGTTTAGGTGTACATACAAACGGGATTCAATATCTCGAGTCCACATTACTTATGCCAGTACTGGGTCGTCCAGGCTTAGTTGATTTATCGACAGCACTTTGAGTGACCCGTCAGCAGTGAATCTTCAGACGAAAGAGCGGCGTAAGACCAGGCTTACCTCTGGCCTTAACGTGCATGCACCACTATCATAATCCACTACTGGGTCTCTCCGATGGTGAATTTCCTGTGATGGTGGATGATATGTACTACCGCAGAACGGGGCAGCCGGGCGCCCTGCCACTAGCGAGCTGAGAATAACAAAGAAAATAATAGATGTCAGTGACCACTGACTAGAAATGTTGAGATTGAGATGTATCGATGTTTACCTTTTCAGTGACAGGTAGTATATCAGCGCAATGACGAGGGTGCTGGTGAATGGCCTCATGGTGATCTAATTTGCTGGCGGGGCAATTTGAGAGGAACTGATGCTCTGAATGTGTGAGGATGCTGGGTGATTATTGGACGATGGTACTTGCCACCTTTAAATATAGGTTAACGGACGGGATGATCGAAGATTTTATCCCCCAATACCAGTACTTACCTCCATTCCATCCGAGGCGCACCGCTCCAGGAAAGTGATTCGGGTAACAGCAGGACCCAAGGCAGGACCTTTCAATCTCGCGGTCCCTATCAAGAGATCCACTCTTTGTTGAGAAAGACAGCGATATCTGAGGCGTTGATGAATATGAATATCGAATCAACAGTCGTTCCCGTGAGTCCCGACCCCTATCTAGTACCCAGTATCAGTCAAGATCGGGGCGGAATGCCGTGGGATTCGACCGCGATGCCATCAATATCATACAGGAAACTCACAGATAGGTTTAATTGTACATACCGTCCCTGGCGCTATTCTCTTCTGAGCAAAGGTTTGGGTCGGCGTGAAGAGACCGACAAGCATTACCGCGGTGATATTAACGTGTTGATCAGGGCGAGTACATCAGAACAACTCAGACTTGTTGCGGACTTGAAAGCTTGATCAATGGATGCAAAATGGATGTAACTGTATTTAGAGCCGGCTCTTCGGGTGTGGTCGGTAGTGTAAGCACTTGATTCATCGATAATCGGTGATCATACACCGTCGCTCGAGCCGCTCAATTCGCTTGGATAACTGTGTACTGCATAGCAGCTCCAGTCTCGAGGAGAGGAGACAGAGTGAGCTGGTTTTTGAATTCTGATCCTTCACCACGGTCATTGAAATCCACCGCAGACTGGGCTGCAGAGCTGTTAGTACTTGGTTAGTACCTCGCTCATCAGAGTTTGTCGTATACACCCATTCCTCGTTTGTGTTACGGAATCATCCCTGCAAAAACAACTATGTTTAGTCTCATCATGGGGCATCTTCCGGTTTCCGGACTACCTGAATTCGGTGCGCTGGAACAGACGCATGATCGGGAGCTCGTGCCAAGACAGCGAAAGGATGGCGATATCGGTGCCTTCCAATGTTGGTGTGAGTAACCTTAGTATGTACTTTCTGGCATTCAAATACCGGCAACACGACTGTCCAAAGCATCTTGCCTTCCCGTTTCTGATCGTACTACTTACCATTCTTTGCAAAGATGGACAACCAAGCCTCGGAGTACGCAGAACTACAACTTGTATCTCGATTCGGAAAAGGTGTTATGCTGAGTGTCATAGGTCTCATCACTTCAGCTCTTCTCTAGGGTGAGTTGATGGCATGTCTATACTTTCCAACCTGACTGACACTCTCAATGTCCTAGGTATATATGGTATCTTGTTCTATGCTAGCGTTACTATTCTCCGGTGCGTTTGACCGATGAAGTGGTACTCGGGATACTGACAATCCCCCACATTTTTCACTCGAAAGTCGCCGAGAAGGTAACGTGACAGCGCGTAGGATTCTACTGGCCGCTATCGCGCTCATGTTCGGCATCTCATCTTTTGAGTTTTGGGCAGATACTGTGGTCATCTTGACGAGCATCAAGAGTGTATTTGTCGACAAAGTTGAGACACCCTTCATTGAGAAGCAAACTCACTTTGCGGAGAAGTTCACCCGCCTTGTGTCCGTGCAGGAGGTTTTTAATCCGCTCGAGGTGAAGTACTTTCCCCCCTTTTCTTTTCAATGCAGCAAGCGGTAGAGTACTGACTCTGGTCCGATATACAGATAATTATCGGAGACTCAATTGTCTTTTGGCGAGTGTGGGTGCTGTGCGCGGGAGATAAAAGATTGGTTTTGATCCCATTCCTTTTCCTACTAGGCACCATTGGTTTGTTCAGGCTGATTTGACCGTACAATACCCCGAATACTGAGACGCTCGCATCCTCTCCCTAGCCTGTTCGCTCGGGTTTCTTGGTTGTTTTGCACAAAACAATTGGCCTGTGATCAATCCACCAACTTGCAACACTCTCGTCGTCTCTGCATACTCATTATCACTGGTAACGAATGTCGTGTGCACGGTCGCAATCGGTTTCCAAGTCTGGTGAGTCGGCCTGTATTGCACCTGGACCAGCCAATGCTCATGGGAATGTTAAGGTTATACAACCGAGATATCAAAGCATACCTCACTACGTATAAGCAAGGGCGTGCCGAAAAGATACTCGTAATTCTTCTCGAGTCTGGTATCATATATTCACTTGTATGGGTCAGTGTAGATCCATAGTCCTCACGTCCTGTTCTCAATCTCTTCGATCTGTATGATTCGGCAGGTTGTGCAACTGGTCGTAGTCCATATCCCTCCGGCCCCAACGCTCTCGGGGAAGGTATTCCAACAGATTCTCAAGGCGGCGAATGTTCAATTTGTGGTGGGTACCTGTCTTTGCACTCACCTGGTACGCATTATTCAAAAAATCATCGTGACTTTTAGGCAATTTATCCGACAGCTCTGATAGTTGTCATCTATCTCCAACGCTCCGTGTGGGACTCCACTGGCAACTCCTCCTTTGTCGAAGTCTCAACACCCAACGTCAATAGAGACCTCGGCGAAAGGGCGAGTCAGGGCACTATACTTGAGAACTATCATGCGTAACGCCACAGTCAAACAACGGGTTATATCACTACGTACTCAGCTTTCTTTCGGCCTTGTTCGACCGAATTTCTTGTCTTGAGCACATTATACATAAGTTATTATCTATCTCTGATACATATAGCTAAAGTTATTCAAGAGTTTTCCGCCTAAGAGCCACATCGTGTTTCGACCTAAGCCTGATCAGTAGCAATTCACCCAGCATTGTGGTTCACGGAAGTGCCGAAGTTGTACTGCCATCTCTGTAGACGTCTTTGCGAGATCGGGAGCTGCCAGCTTCGATGGACATGCTATTTTTTTGCAATGAAGATAGGTGAGTCTCAACCCGCGCGTCCCGATTATAGCGCCCCGAGGGTGGCATCCTGATAGTACATATAGTCGAACCCCTGTTGTGGCCCGGGGTTAGCCCCAGATTTGATGAAACAGATAGCCAAGCGCTTGCCACTCAGATCTAGTAAACTCACCATCAGTTCTTCCCTCTCTGACAGTCCTGTGCTCGGCTCACATCAATTTTTCAGGCACCTTGGCCTGCTTGTTGATACGAATTTATCTTTTTTTGCTTGTTGCCTCAGATCGCCCAAGACTGACGCACTTACTATCGACGACCGATGCAGGGATCGACGCTATCCACCGAGTCATTCAAGCCGGTTGAGGGACTCTCCGGTCCTTACTTCTCACCACTGACCTTGATGGCAGTCAATTGTTACGCATGAAGAAGCGAGTCCTGTACGACTCTGCGTTCGGTTGAGAACTACGAAAGTGTGATCTCGACAATATAATTGCAATATGCTAGATACCTTGAGGGTGGATTTGACACAGAATTTAGAACGCGCCAGACCAGTCAGATCTCTTTCAGTCATCGAATACTTATCCGCTCGCCCTCTAGAACCTCGTTGTCGCTTACCTCAACAAAAACTCACGGAAGTGACTCGGAAGTTTACATGAGTGGGTGGTTCCACATACTCCGAAAGATGGTGATTCGAACGAACATGCATCTCAGATAGATGAGCGAGCAAATGAGCTGTTTGATAGGCTTGCCGACAGCGATTAAATTTGTATAAAGCTTTAGGTCCCCTACATCTATTTCGTTCAACGTTCTCCCGGCAATTTATCGCTGTTTGGGCCCTCGCTGACAAGTCGGTCCGCACACAAAACAGAGAATAAATATCGATCCAACTCATGCTAATCAAAAAGCTCGTGGGGCAGAAACAGAGTCTGGAGGACGACCGTACATCCTCGTGCCAAGGGAGAAATACAGGGAACAATGACGATGACGAGCAAAGATATACAAGAGCCTGATTTTGGATCTTATTATAGGTACACGTGGCGCGATATCCTCTACATGTAATCACCCTGGAGTGGAGAACTACATTAAGTACACGTCAGAGTTTCAATGTTCTACCTAGATCAAACATCTGTTGAAACTCTACCTCAACGTTCAACATCCACTACCGGCACAGCCACAATCCTATGAATTTTGGAGAAAAGGAGAAAGAAGTTAACAGTCTACATGAGTTCAAGCATGATGTACACCAGCTACTTACGGGGCTGAGGGGGTCAGGGCACCCGCGACTCACTACACTTTGCGGTTTCTAGAGGATATGTGAATCTCTATCCTTGAAAGTAGAGTTGTCGGTGTCATAGGAGCTTACCAACAAATAGGAGTCCAGTGACGCTGAAACCTCGCTCAGAGGAAGGGCGAATGCAGCCATTCTAAGACAAAGAAGATATATATGAACCATTTATTCTTGAGCTTATGATCAGCACTTACCCAGACAGTAGGACAACGTAGACGGTCGCGGCGAGAACGGTAACCACAGAGACAAGCTGACGGGACATTGATGTGCGTGTTTAAGTCGATAGGGCAGGTGAGTTGGGTTATGGGTAGAGTGTTTGGAGCGTTGAGTTCAGGAATCAGTGCAAGGTGGGTTCTCGAGTGTCGGGGGGGCTCATAGCTCGCGTGTTTCTTTCTTATACCCATTTCATTGACAGACACAATCCACAATACAGAATCCAGATCGTACATCACGATCATGATACGTCCGCTCATTGATCACCATGAGGTGGCTCAAGTTGAGCCATTCCAAAACCCAGTATCATCTAGCTGTATCTTGACGCTGGGGATCAAGTTTGTTACAGCCAGAGAGCATCCTACTCCTCCACTTGAAGGCTACAGTCGTACATCTTAAGTTGCTCGAAGGAGCGGAGAAGGTTCCACGACTCTGATCTACCTTCAACTCCGCTTTCTCGGTGCTAACAATGAACCAACTCTCACGTTCCCGTAGCTCTGAATCAAACATATGTGCTTCTCCCGATGCGACTCAGAGTGTTCCTTGCGGGAGAAATAGGAATGAGTAGGTACGATCAGTATGATTATTAAAATCGAACGGGAGGATGGGATTAGTTACGCCTTTGCTTCCGCGTCGATTTGTATGGATGATGGTGTGAACCAGAAGTTCCGCGAATGAGATCAAGGAGAAAAGTCCCATACATGCCCATCGTGGTAATCCAGCTTTTGCCAAAACGACATGTGAAGCCGGGGTGTTCGGAAAAGGCGTCTGGCGGAATATTTGCTATCTTCGTCGAAACTACAGTAACACGGCGAAACCATCTTCGTCTATGGAGGCATGGAGCCAAATTATCTTGTGAATCTCCTTTTTTTTCATGAGCTGAACGGTAGTAGCTTTGCAGCCCAGAAGCTGCCTGGCAGTGATTTCTTGTGTCACAGGAGAAAGAATAACGACGAGACGCCCATGCAACTTGTCGAACGAGCCACGTGATGTGGCATGCTGAACCAGTCAGATAGTTTCCTGCGATTGCACCGACATCGTTGTCCAAGGTCATTTTTGCCCATGAATAGTACGTGCCCCCCCCCCCCCCCGACCCCCACAGAAGAGTTTGAGAAAGTCGCGGAACTTTGAGGTTTTTTTGCGACAGAACTTTCTCGGGAACCAGAATTTACAGGTAAGAGGCTTGAGCTAGTCGAAATTTTAGGAGATCGAAGAGAGCCATTGAAGGGCAAGACGAGATGTGTTGGTTCGTTGCTCCAATCCTTAATGCCGAACAACCCAAGCGACCGGCCCTAAACTTTGTGCAAATATCAGTAAATACCCTTGAAACACCCACATAGCATGCGCAATCTCATTGATCCCACCTTCTCTATTGTGTCTCCTTTGTGTCCTCCAAAATGAACCCAATCCAGTCCTTCCAATCAGCTTCTTCCAATATCCACGTCAAAAGTTAGGCTATTGGAACGGAGGCGAGATTCAGTTTCCGTTAAGCAATAAATCTGTTGACTCAGGCTCGTGGACATACATTCAAGATCATCACAGACTCCAGAATTCATCATTTTCAGAACTTGGGAATGTGGAGCGATATATTTTTGTTGAATTAGTGGCTACGGAACGAGGATTTATATAACTCACATCTGCGACTTTCTTCTCAAGCACTCCTCCCACCTCCGATCGACACCGATGAGTAGCCTTTGGCGAGATGGGAGACACACAAGCTAGGCCGCCTAATGACTTGCAATTCGCCGCAACGTTTGGGAAAAGTACGATACTTAGTGTGACAGGTCTCGTCACCTCTGCCATTCTCTATGGCAAGTCTATCCCTTCCTCAGCCTCCCGATGAAATTGACGAACTCTCCTCCGTCAGGACTCAGAATGATGAGGCGCATATATTGTCTTATTCTATGCCAGTGTCACTATCCTCTGGTAGGAGTTTACACACGTGACAAGTTGGTTTGCGTGCTGACGTCGCTGGAGATAAATCTCAAATGTTGAAACGAAACATATGTTGTATTCGAACAATATTCGAACGCCCGCCCCCTGACTGACATATTGGCCGCCCGAAGCCGGCGGGAACAACTTCGGAAACTCTTTCCCACACTCTCTGAGTCTGAGCGTGGAGGCCCCGCCGAGGCCTTAGATCTTTAGACCCCTCTCTCATAATCTCACTCATTCTCAACGTTCAAGCACTCCCTCTCACTCTCCAGCTCAATCAAAATCATACTCTCGCAACAGTGGGTTGACTGAGTACTGTGCTTTGCAAGCATCTCTCATCGCTACTAATTTGGTTCCCCCCCCCCCCAGCTTGTGGTAACTCGAGTTGCATTCAGGACGATAGACGACCTCTAATCGATGTCGCGTGGAATTGGCTCGCTCAAACTATTTGTTCGAACTACTCGTTTAGATGGCCCGTTTAAAACGCCGGTTCAAGCTGAGGGTTTGGATCCCCCATTCGGGACTGGTTGCAGTCGAACAGTATGTTTGAACCGGTGGGTTCGATCAGGATTGACTGTCCGTGTGTAGTATCCATGTTCAATTAAGGGTGGTTCAAGGGAGCTCACTCGTGCCTCTGTATCCGACAGGTTGAAGTGAGCATTCGAATATGAGCGTTCTAATAGGCCATTTGAACGCCGATGTGCTGGCCCCAGGGCCTGGCGCTATCGTTTATATTACACAAGATATTGTTAGAATAAGACATATGTAAAACATATGAAATGTTTAAACTTTTGAAATTTAACGCCTGGGCGTCCTTCATTTCTTTTGTCGAAAGTCGCCGAGAGGGTAACATGAAAGCACGGTATGCATTGCTCCTTGGCATTGTCCTCATGTTCGTCGTCTCCTCGTTCAAAATCTGGACCGACGTTGTCGTCGTCCTGAAGGGGATATGCGATGTGTTCGTTGACGATGTCGGAAGGTCCCTCATTGGCAAACACAAGGCATTTGCGGGCAACTTTATTGTCCTGAGTTCTGTGCAGAAATCTGTGGCCCTCTCAGGGTTGGTTCCTCTTCACATACGCATCGTTCCGTCGTTACTGATACCGGAGGCGCTGTGTACATAGTGGTCAAAGGAGACTGTCTTTTGATTGGCCACATTTGATGCAAGCATGATGCAAGCGTTATACACGATGATATTGATCAGTGGCCCAGTCCATTCCCTCGTGTTCTATATCTTACAGATCTAACGTTGTTCTGGGTGGATCAGACTCGGTCCAGGTCAAACCTTTCTTTGTGGAAGATGAGTATGGGATCGCAGTGCACAGGTTCATAAATATATTTAGTTGTACATATATCAGACACAGATAGCTTTTTTAAATGTTTTTGGGTAAGAAAGCGAGTCGAAAGGGGAAGAAGAAGTACGCGGAATTACAACCCGTTATTTGATCATCACGTTAAGCCTGATGCTTTTCAATTATAGTATCCTGACTGCTCCCTCCACCAGAGCCTTTATTGAGTGAGGGCTCGACAAACGTGGAGTGACCTGATGAGTCCCACATTGAGCGTTGAAGATAGACTAGTACTATCAAGGCTGTCGGGTAAATTCCCTGAACAACACAGTGATTTTTTGAACATCAGGGAGTTGCAGAGACAACTACACACCACAAGTTGGGCATTCGCTGCCTTAAGAATTTGTTGAACGACCTTTCCTCCAAGTGTTGGGGTCAGAATATCCCGGACTACAACAAGCTGCACGACCTGTTAATTTATCCAATGAATAAAAGAGATCATTAGCGAGACAATAACACTGATGCTGTATACTGACCCATACGAGAGAATATATGACACCGGACTCGAGAAGGAGAACAAGGATCTTTTCGGTATGACCACCTTTATAGGTAGTGAGGTACACTCTGATATTTTTCTTGTAAAGCCTGTACATATCTTTGTGAGCATTTGGTCCAGATAAAGTACAAGCCGACGCACCAGACCTGGACTCCGATTGCGATCGTGCCAGCAATGTTTGTTACAAGTGAGAGACTATATCCAGACATGATAAGAGAGTTGCAGGTTTCCGGGTTGACAACAGGCCAATTGTTCTGTGCGAAACAGCCAAAAAACCCGAGCAAACAGACTGGAAAGGTACCTTAGTCAGAATATCATATAGTCAAAGTCAATTGGACAAACCTGTGGTGCCTAGTAGAAAGACAAAAGGTACTGAAACCAGTTTCTTATCTCCCGCACAGAGTACCCACACGCGCCAGAAGACGATTGCATCTCCGATAATAATCTGTACGTCAACTCAGAAGTTAGTGCTCTATCATACGCTGAAGTATGAGGTAAATTACCTCGAGAGGGCCCAATGCCTCCTGCACAGACACAAGGAGGGTGTATTTCTCTGCAAAGTTGAATTGCTTCTCGATGAAGGATGTTCCAATGTTGTCGACAAATACGTTCTTCATGCTTACTGTGATGACCACAGCATCTGCCCAGAACTCAAAAGAGGAGATGGCAAACATGCAAGTGATAGCAACTAATAGGATATTACGTGCTTTCACATCATCTTCTCGGCGACTGTCAAGTGGGAGACACAGGTAATCGTCAGTACTCTAGCCACTGTTAGATTGATTGTATATGCACCAAAGTATAACCACGCTGGAATAGAAGAAGATGGCATATACACCTAAGATTGTTGGGGCAGAGGTTAATAGTCAGGTCAAAAAACATGAAACTTAAATGACGTGCCATAGAGAAGGGCGGAGGTAACGAGGCCAATAGAGTTCAACATAACCCCCTTCCCAAAGAGGGCTACAAATTGTACTTCTTCAGTCCCCAATGTGTTGTTTTCCATTTCTGACATGTTGTGTGATCAGTGGGAGGAAGAGTGGCAAGGTGCTGGGGACAGTTGACCTGGGACTGTATTTAAACACCAGGAAAGCTTACAGAAGCAAGTGTTCGCATTACATTTAGGGTTCAATGTCCATGCCTCTTGAGTTCCCTGCCTCTACACAAATAACAATATCTCAATCATGATTGAGCTCTAGTGTGCCAATTGGGCGGTCCAGAAATAGAAAGGTTCACAATGATGAGGCCAAAAACATTGCTATGGTGAGTCCATAATACTAACATAGAGTTGAGATTTAGATCCTGATGTAGCTTTGCACCTCCCAATGAATTCCAAAGCTCCCGAATGTGCAGGATAGCTGATGTGCCCCAGCACACTGTGTACCCCTTGCATACTACAAGAGGCTCAGGAAGACTTGTAAAAAATCGCCCCTAGCTTTTGGGATTTCAGAGGTCATGTGCCATTACTATATTTATGGTAGGTTATTGTCATGAGGGTTAGTTGGTCGACCTCACTGGCTCTTGAAAAAAAAATCAACATGATTTCACTTTTTATTTTCCTGCCCACCCCTTTGTATACAGCATCCCATACCCCGGGTGGGATGCTCCTATTGTTCAAGATAGGTCCCGCCATGGATGCCACATTTGGTCTCGGAATAAAATAACTGAAGTCTGAGCTCATACAGCAGCCGCAGCCCTTATTTAGTGGCCCCTGTCAGACTCTACCATTTTTGAGACCATTTGTGGGTAATATACTGAGTGTACCTAGATTATGTGGAGTGGTATGGGAGGTGATGGTACAGATTGAGGACAGGACTACCGGGTCATCCCCACATTGTTTTCATGAGCTTGTGGATCTGATGCTGAGCTGGATGAGTCGGGTTCAGTCTGGGTCAAGCTTGTGCAGATGTGAATGGTATTGCAATGCAGGAAGCTCTGGAGCAAATTTGGTGTACATATCAGCCGCAAATAGCTTCTTGACAAGTTTTCAGGAAGCAAATTGCAAACAGAGGGAGAAGTATGTGGTCTTACAAGCTGTACATTAACATCACATTCTCTCATATGATAGACTGCCCCCCCTTCCCCAGGGTCTCTACTAACCCAGTGAGAGGCTGTATGCAGACACAACAAGAGTGTTACAGGCTACCTGTAGGCTAATGTTTCCATGCAAAACAACCAAAGAAATCCCAGAAACAGACAGGGTCATCTATTTCCTTATCTCGGGAGCTCTTATTCACTCCCGAGTCCTGATGTATAAAATTAAACTTAGTTATTTCATGTCAGTGGCATCTCAAGCTACAAGCCTAACCAAGATGTGCAGACTCGGAATCTAGAATTAACTCACAGGAGTTAAGCTAGTAGCTCCAAAGTTATCATAACAAAGATCTGGTATACTGACATCTTTAGCCATGATAATCTTTTGTGATATATGAGTCTGATCCTAATCATAGTGGCTTTGACAGAAACCTGATTCAAGGATTGGCTGTTACAACTCAGATCTCATCTTTTGCTTCCTTCTTCAGCATGAGGGGTTCTCTCGGGATAGGATTTGGGAGATGGAACATCACAGTTGGGGTGGGAACAACATGTAAGAAGATGGCAGCTATTGTTCTAAGTCAGCCAAATCCAAACCTCTCACTACAACACCCGAGTCACCCTGTACCATCCCGCAAGTAGACACTGTTCTCGCAATGAAGTTGTTGATTCATTCCATGACAATCACATTGATGTGCTACCTATCGCTGAATAGGTAAGAGTTCTGTACTCAAAAATCCAAAAGTGGTAATTGACACATATTGCATTCCCCCCATTGCTCCCAGGTCTATGGTGGCGGGGCTCCCAGCCTCTGATCACATCCTCAGGGATAACTGTTCTGCTACTGTCAAGAGAGCAGTACAGGAGACTGCCAGGTTAGACCCAACTTGAAGATGGACTAATACACGCACATTAGATTGAAAGGTGAGCCTCCTTCCGTGCTGCCTCCTTTGTCCAGATTCCATTCTCACTGGCTGATAACTTGATTTTTGCTTGTAATGACACAAATTTGATTCCATTAAGATTTATAAGAGCTGGAGCTCCGGGGTGTCAAGTCCTGTCTGTCCCTAGTTATGTGGGTGTTCAGCAGAAGCTGAACGTGAATGGCCCCAAACCTGACCCAGATGAGGGAGAGAATGGTCACTGCAGATGCACAATTGCAATGCACCAGAGTCAACTTGAGGAGAAAGTAGGTTGTTTTGTTGATTCAATTGTGATAAGTCAGAAATGTCAGAAACCTTGATCTGACAATCATGCAGATTGGGCCTCTCAACTCTTGCCGGTCTCGGGCGGCAGAAGCTGGCTTTCTATGGCTGCAATTATGTCTGCTCTGAGGATAATGTACTTGGGTAGAATATTTGATTTCAAAGTGCGTGAATGACCCGAGTGCACTAAGTCGACAAACTTAATTCTGAGCTCATGAATCATCATCATCACTTACTACCAAACATGCTGGCTCACGATGGTAGGAAATCCTTTTTGTTTTTGTCAATGAACAGAGGTTGTTACACTGGTTGTGGCAAATTTTCCTTTGTATTGGCTAGGTGCCGTGATAATTGATTGAACCAGCGAGTCTCGTGTCCTTATATGGATCCTTTTTGGGTGCTTATGACATCTCGATGGTGGATTAGGTGGCTCGTTGCAGTTTGCAAGTTGCGCCACATCATTCAATCTCTAGGATACTCTAATCTAACAACATGTAGCCTCCATGGTTGACGCGGCCCGGCATCGCCTGTACCGAAACTGAAGGCACGAACTCTCACTCAACTCAAACCTGTCGAATTTTGTCTCTTGCTCAAAGATACACGTTGAAATCCTATGTTACCACTCCCACTGGGTACAAAACATGGTGCTTGCAAGTGAAAGAGAATCTGGGCACTTTGAATAAGGCACAAGTCACATGCATATAGACATATTTCTCAAAGTCCTCGAAGCTAGAGTATGATACTTCAATCTACTCATGACAACACTTCGCATTCATTCCGGTCGCTGGTCAGTGAATATTCATAAAGAAAGGCGGAAGGGAAGTAGGCTCACTCTTATATCGACCGAACACCCGTCACCGCCGGCACTACCACTACTACCACCGTTATTCGGACCACCACATTGGGGCGGCGGCCAGCTATCGGGGACTGGAAGGCCTACGACAGTCGACCTGAGAATGACAGGGAAGGTAACTTTTCATGTCAGTTGTCACGGTCGATACTTGGATATGAAATATGCCAATTACTCACCCTCTCAGTGACAGGTAGCACATCAGTGCAATGGTAATAAAATGGATTGATGATCTCATTGTGAGATGAACCTTGCGGCAGTATGGTAAAGGACTCGGTACTTGTGAATGTTTGGCAACTCTTGAACAACACCAGCTGTTCTTATATAGAGCATCCCCCACCCTGAACGGGATATTCTCTTGCCAACGCCCACATGAGTCAAGCTTTGATGCAAGGCAAGAGTCCGGGTATCAAGTGTGGGCAACTCGCACATAAATTTGGCTTTACATATCAAAGGTCCCCAAAATAGTGTTTTACAGGTTTTCGGGACCAGTAGATAGCTCCAACAGAGATCGAGAAAGCGAGAAGAACACACATAGGTTCCGAGGCTCGAATTTGATGGACATCTGTGCACTCAATGCTTCCCAGAGTCTCGGAGAGCCAGACTCGAAGTCTGAGCATAGATAGAGTTTCCCAATAAGTTCTATATGGACTGATGGGTTTGAACACTGGTAAAAGCAAACTTGGTTTGAACCTCTTTCGTCAGTATCTCGAAAATGCTTTTTCATACGTGCTGTGTCTAATCAACCCTAGTCATTTCACGTCAGTTGCATGTTCGACCGCAAGCCTGACCGACACGCGCGGGCTCCGGGCGACTGAGCGTCACTAGGTTCAGAATCGACACACACAATGCTGGTAGCTCCAATCCCGTATCCTGAGGTCTTTTTTCATGGTCAAGCCAAGATGCGTGATCGTGTTCCGCGATATCTAAATCTGATCATCATCATAGTGGGGTCGACAGCAACAGGATTGGAGGACTTCAAGGATTTGCTGCGGGAACTCAGATCACATCTTTTTTCCTTGTCCCACGGAAGGTTATTTCGGAATGGACTTCGTAAATAGAAAAATTCCGGTCGGGAGGGCACTCATCACGACGTGTAAAAGGATGGCAACTGTCATCCTAAGTCAGCCGAATCTGAATCCGTCGCCACAAACACCGAGTCCTCTACAGCAGATTCTTCTTCACAAAACAGTCATTGATTCATTCTGTGATGTTCACATTGACATGCTACTAATCGCTAAATAGGTAAGTGTTTCATTCTCGGGAATTGAGAGTGAAGATTGACACATATTGCGTTACCCGTCGCTCCCAGTCTGGTGGTGGCGGGGCTTCCAGTCCCTGATCACATCCTCCGGGATAGTGTTACTATTGTCGAGACGGCAGTACAGGGGACTCACAAGCTAGGCTCAGCAAGACGGAGCGGTGGATGTTCTCTAAATCCAGTGGTGAGATTGGTTTTTACATCGACTCATCTGTCTATAGTATCACTGACTTGTGACTTTGAAATCATGTTGATCAAAGAATACGAGTCGGACTCCATTAAAATAACATAAGAGCTGTAAGTTTGGGGTGCTGATTTCCGTCTGTACTACTTATAAATATTCGATTTGGTATCCGCTCCCAACATGTGCCGTGTACCGCTCCCGTTTTTTCGAGTCCCCCAGGTTTGACGATTATCCAGGAGCCATTGAATGATATTATTCATTCTGTGACCAAAAACCGTTAACACCGCGCCATGGAGTAACGAGAAGAATTGTGACCGACTGCCAAGGGAGCTTCTTTACTTAGTTAAGGTCTCGGCGACCAAAACTTCAGACGCACTCCTGTTGTGCAGTGTAGATCTCGGGTGGAGTACTTGAGTTTTTGTACCGAAACCATTCAAATTGAAGTAAATAGAGGGGACATATACATTCCGAACGCAGCTGTGTCAATCTGCTGAGGATCAGCGTCACGAGCCAGTCATGTTGCCTGTATCTCAGAGCGCGACGCGTTTTTGTGGCGTTGATATGGGTGGACCGTTAGTACGAGGGACCGATCTCCAACTCTAACTCCAGATTGAGCTCGGTTTTGTGTGTGGACCAACTCACGGCCAATGGCCATTGTCAGCTCCCTAGCTGCATGGGCTCTCAAGAGAAGTTGGAAGCGAATCCCCCAAACCCGACCCGGATGAGAGGATGATCACCGCAGAAGGTTACGACTTCGTCTACTAAGGATCAAGCAGATTGGAAAAAGTCCTTAGTCCGAGCGCAGCATTATACTTCGACTCAACTTTGGACGCTCAAATGATCATTCAATCCTAAAGTGCTGCAGCGTGACTTAGCCGACTTGTGGGCTGTAAATCCGAAAATCGGGTATTGCTCGGATATGATACAACAAACATCCGCAGTATCCGCTCACGTGTTACCGGCAGTTCGGTACGTTTTGACCGGCCCTCAACAACTTGGACCGTGACACGATGCTTGACACGATGACTCTGCGATGACTAGTTCACTCTTTGTTCATCGTCCTCACTCGCAGCGTGCATCCTTGGCCTCAATCTAAAAATACGTAGCCTTCATGAAGTCACCAGCACAACAAGCTCTCATTCAACTGAAACTTCTCCGATTCCATCTCCTGCTCGAAGCAACACGCCAAACTCCAATGTTGCCACTCCCACTGGGTTTGTCAGTGTAGGCGTAGCTGCACCCAGTTATGAGGGGGTTGCATCAGCCACGGCTCATCGTTTAGCACTAGGTGGGTTATTTTGTCACTTTGATAACACGTTCATTGTATTCACTGTGTCTTTCGTTGAGATGCACCCTCACGCCGCACGGACGATACCACGCAAGGCCATGTGGAGCGGGCAGAAAGATCCTCGGTGTCTGGTACGTTGTTGTCATTTCCGTCTCAAACTGTGATCTCACGATTTAAGTTCTGCTCTCCAGCGCCCACATCAATGACAATACCCACCGATTTCGAAGCTTCACTAAATGCTTAAACTAGCGTCATCATGGAAGAGCCCACTTAAACCCAGCCTGAGCTCAGGATCAAGGCGGAATCGTGCGGTCGCTTTGAGTTGGTCAAAGGTGCAAGCAGAAGTCGAGGCTCAAGATACGACGACTGAGATGGAGACGTTCATTGCTCCTGAAGCTGAGGCCGAACCCTCGACGTTGAACCGCTTGAATCTCGTGCGTGTTTCGGTTGACGATTGTCATATTCCTCGTCTCATTTTTTTTCTTCCTATTCACAGGTCGAGGCTGAGGCACCCGCCAGCAGCGAAACGGATACGAACGAACCACCATCCCCAGTGAACGTTTTGGCTTTGTCGACGGATTTCCCAACAACAAGACTCCTGGGGCTCGAGAAACCCCAAGCAAGGTTAACCCCAACGTCCACCCCTTCCGTCCCGCCATGCTGACCAACACATCCCGGCGATCCTTGCATCGGGAACATTGCCTCCAGTCAGGTACTATGTTCTGACTTGCCATCGGGAAAATGACGTACTTCTCGGAAGAATGAAGGTCGAAACCCCTATGCCCACTGGCTACGCCTTTAAGCTTTATCCTTCGGCGGCGCTATGACACCAAGGCCATCAGTCTTACCATTATGTACCATACCGCCTTCCCCAATGCCTCAGACCAGGAAGAAAGATATGAGATTCGATGGGTAAAGGACGTAGGAACGATGGAACTGCATTGTGGGATGGCATGGGGGTTGATATGAAGGGCAAGGGAAAAGAGAGGGACTGGAAGTGCCTATCCGGAGACCCGTAAAGTCTCTCCCAGAAGGGTGAGGATAGCGACAGATGCGAACGATATGCTTTCCTCGGGTATACATTTGAGTTTATTTTATTCATGTTATCGTTAGATTCTTCCCCCTCACGCGCGGACACGAAGGGCAAAGAGAAAGGAACCTAAAAGGAGGAGTCCTTCAAATCCCAATCTCAACGAAGTTCAAGTCCGGAAGAATTTGGAGGTACGTACCGACAACCTAACGGAACAATGCCTTGCGCGCAAGAGCTTATATTTTTTGGATTTTGCTAGGTTTTTCGGCAGCCACTCTAACAGGTGCACCAAACGTCGGAGGTTCGAGCGTCCGAGGCGAGGGTAAGGGAGAGGAGCGGGTTGTGGGCTCCTCGTTGACTGAAGTTCAGAGTGGGATTGCTATTATCAGGACTCGAAAGGCGCGTGCATGTCTTTCGTGATTCAAGAATGTGTGAAGTAACGTTGGAACACATCTCAGCAACTCAATCCCCTCCGACGAGTCTCCTTCCACAAAACTTAACACTGCTGTTCCCGCTCTCAATCCTATTTCTGCCGTCAACTCCGTCTCTACGAACTTCGTCTACTATACTCATGTCAAACCAAGCTCCCTATTATGTACCCGATCAACGTATCATGACCCCCGTTCATAGATCCAAACCCCAAACCTTATCCATGTTCAGCGCTCTATCATCTGATATCTCCCGTAAGCTTCCACGATCGACACCGATAACTGGTACAGGCGGAGAAGGTCCCGGGAGTAGTCTCAATCTTGGTGTTCGTGTGCTTGGGCCTGCTACAATCTCAACCTCGGGCTTTGGCACTGGAAGTCGGTCCACGATGCGTACGCTTGAAAATGATTCTGAATCAAAGAGTGTCACAGGAGTGGTAGTGACGCCTGAAAACTCGGTTTTTGCGTCTGCATATAGTGAGCCTCGTGCCGAGTCCGCTTTGACGTTGAGTGGGAGTACAGGTAGCGCGAATCTACCTGTGTAGCCTTCTCCACTCAAACGCTCGGATCTGAGGCTCGGGACAGGAGGCCCGAGTACGAGCACGAGTTGGTATTGGCTATGGGGAACGGATCGTATTCGGTCATACTGGTGGAACTGGTGACGACAAAGATGGATCGAGGATGAGATCATGGGTGTCGGCTCTAGAAAGTCCGACGACTCTGTCCACTACCATCTCGACGTCGGTAGCAGCGTTTCATAGCTTGGTGCCTTCACCACTATCACCATCGTCCTCTGCGACGAGTTCTTCACCACCAGCGGTGCATATAGCCACCCTTATTCCTGCTCCTCTGGTCGTTCGGCAGTAGAGTTTCTCCCTGTATCTGCTTTGCCGCCGAGCACCAATGGCGCTCTGACAGCAGTCACAGCTGAGACTCAGTTTACAATTGGCAATCTGTCACCTTCGCCAGGTGTGGGTGGGGCAGTAACACGACGGCCAGTACTACCCGAGTCTCCGCTACTCATTTCAAGCTTAGACTTCCCATCTCGTCTACGAGTCTGCACATACCTGCTAGTTTGCCGCCCCAGCAGATTCGCGCATTGAGACTAACCATTCGGAAGCTTTGCCGTTCGCCGGCGTTGACCTTCTACTACCTCACGTATACGTACAAGCCAAATGGCTACTCCAGCTCTTGCATCCTTCTCTGCCTCTTCGCCCACCGCCATTGCTGCTCGAACGCAGAAATTTTCTTACTAGATGTATCCTCCCACGTACGGTGACAGTACCAGCTATACAGACAACCAATGTTGCGTCTGCCACGTGACCCTCGCGCTGATTATGATGTTTAAAGTAGTGGAGGAAGCTTTGGGATTGATTTAGTGTCGGAACTGTTGGAAGAGTTTGCATCGGGGGTGTTGGGATGGATGTAAGTGCTCATTCTCCTTAGCATCAAAGAGGGACTGGTTGGCTGACCAATCTTGTTTTAGGGATGAGGAGTTGTACGGGTAGAGGGGGGCGGACCTGTCCATTGTGTAGAGCTAAGGTCAAATAGAGGTCGAACCCCTCATGATGGGCACACCGCCGTTGCGCGTGGACCTGCTTCATTTAATGAATCGAATTCTCCTTTTTCTTGGTTGCTTGGACTCATTCTGTCGCTGTCATACTTTACACACCATTGTAATCATTTTGGTTCTGCCACTACTATTACTGTCTCTGATATCATCATCGGTAGTGATACCGTGAATCGCGATGAGCCAGTAGCTACTGAGTGTCGTTGCTAATAACACATACCAGGATGCTCTGCGAGAGCCAACTCGTTGATCTCAAGCGCTCCCTGCCTTCTCCGGGGAGTTCTCGTAGTGGGGATGCCAACCGCCAGAGCCTGTTGGTCCTTGTTGATCCCCGATCGCTGCGTGATAGCCACGATCACCACAAATAGGGGTCTCAATCATGATTGACTCTGCGTCATGTTGCGAGTGGTCTGGGCTGACCCATTTCATTTTCGCTAGTTGCAGGACGTCACATTGACGAGGTTGCCTTATGGACATGGTCAAAAGAATTTGTGCGTTGCCAACATCTTGTCTCGATACAGCCTGGACGTGACGAGGATCAAATCGATTCTCGCCTTTTTTGGACGGGACATAGGGCGCCCAACGTGTTGACTGGCTTGATCCCGCTTGTACAGAATGAATACAACGGTTGAAGTATAACCTGGAAGGAGATAAATATTGCACAGGACTGTTTGTGTAGTCAAGGGAATTCCGGATTGGGTGTACATACAAATGGTATTCAACATCTCGAGTCTACATTACCTATACCAGTACTTGGTCGTCCAGGCTGAGTTAATAGTCAACAGCACTTTGAGTGACCGGTTAGCAGTGAATTTTCAGATAAAGAGCGGCATCTTACCTCTGGCTTTAGCGTGCATGCAATGGAACGATAATCCACTACTGGGTCTCTCTGGTGGATCTCCCGTGATGGTGGATGATACGTATCACCACAGTTCTGAGCAGCTGGACGCCCTACTACTAGTGAGCTGAGAATAATAAGGAAAAGGGCAGATGTCAGTCGCCACTGACTGAGAATGTTGAAAACAAGATGCACTGATTGTTTACCTTCTCAGTGGCAGGTAGTAGATCAGTGCAATGATCAGGGTGCTGGTCAATGGCCTCATAGCAATTTGATTCGCTGGTGGGGCAATTTGAGGGGAGCCGGTGTTCTGGATGTGTGAGGATGCTGGGTGACTCAAGGACAATGGTACTTGCTATCGTTATATAGAGGGTAACAGGCGGGATGATTTGGTCCCCCAATATCAGTACTTACCTCCATTCCATTCAAGGCGCACCGCTCCAGGAAAGTGATTCGTCTAACAGCACGACCTTTCGATCTCACGGGCACTATCAAGAGATCCGCTCTTTGTTGAGAAAGACAGCGATATCCGAAGCGTTGATGGATATGAATATCAAATCGACAGTCGTTCCCGTGAGTCCTGACTGGGACCCCTATCTAGTATCTAGTATCGGCCAAGATTGGGGCGAAACGCTGTGGGATTCGAGCGCGATGCCATCAATATCATACAGCAAACTCACGGATAGGTTTAATTGTACATACCGTCTCTGGCGCTATTCTCTTCTGAGCGAAAGTTTGGGTCGGCGTGAAGAGACCGATAAGCATTATCCTGGTGATATTAGCGTGTTGATCAAGGCGAGTACTTCACAACAACTCAGACTTGTTGCGGACTTGAAAGCTTGATCAATGGATGGAAAATGGATGTAACTGTATTTAGAGCCGGCTCTTCGGGTGTGGTCGGTAGTGTAAGCACTTGATTCATTGATAATCGGTAATCATTCACCGCTATTCACCGTCGCTCGAGCCTCTCAATTCGCTTGGATGACTGTGTACTGCATAGCAGCTCTAGTCTCGAGGAGAGGAGACAGAGTGAGCTGGTTTTTAAATCCTGATCCTTCACCACGGTCATTGAAATCCACCGCAGACTAGACTGCAGAGCTGTTAGTACTTGGTTAGTACCTCGCTCATCAGAGTTTGTCGTATACACCCATTCCTCGTTTGTGTTGCGGAATCAACCCTGCAAGAACAACTATGTTTAGTCTCATCATGGGGCGTCTTCCGGTTCCGGACTACTTGAATTCGGTGCGCTGGAACAGACGCATGATCGGGAGCTCGTGCCAAGACAGCGAAAGGATGGCGATATCGGTGCCTTCCAATATTGGTGTGAGTAACCCCTCCCCTTAGTATGTACTTTCTGGCATTCAAATACCGGCAGAACGACCGTTCAAAGCATCTTGCCTTCCCCGTTTCTGATCGTACTACATACCATTTCTTGCAAAGATGGACAACCAAGCCTTGGAGTACGCAGAGCTACAGTTTGTATCTCGATTCGGAAAAGGTGTTATGCTGAGTGTCATAGGTCTCATCACTTCGGCTCTTCTCTACGGTAAGTTGATAGCATGTCTACACTTTCCAACCTGACTGACACTCTCGATGTCCTAGGTATATATGGCATCTTATTCTATGCCAGCGTTACTATTCTCCGGTGCGTTTGACTGTTGAAGTGGTACTCGGGATACTGATAATCTCCCACATTTTCCACTCGATAGTCGCCGAGAAGGTAACGTGACAGCGCGTAGGATTCTACTGGCCGCTATCGCGCTCATGTTCGGCATCTCATCTTTTGAGTTTTGGGCAGATACTATGGTCATCTTGACGAGCATCAAGAGTGTATTTGTCGACAAAGTTGAGACACCCTTCATTGAGAAGCAAACTAACTTTGCGGAGAAATTCACCCGCCTTGTGTCCGTGCAGGAGGTTTTCAACCCGCTCGAGGTGAAGTACTTTCCCCCCTTTTCTTTTCAATGCAGCAAGCGGTAGAGTACTGACTCTGGTCCGATATACAGATAATTATCGGAGACTCAATTGTCTTTTGGCGAGTGTGGGTGCTGTGCGCGGGAGATAAAAGATTGGTTTCAATCCCATTCCTTTTCCTACTAGGCACCATCGGTTCGTTCGGGCTGATTTGACCGTACAATACCCCAATTGCTGAGTTGCTCCCATCCCCTCCCTAGCCTGTTCGCTCGGGTTTTTTGGTTGTTTTGCACAAAACAACTGGCCTGTGATCAATCCGCCAACTTGCAACACTCTGGTCGTCTCTGCATACTCATTATCACTGGTAACGAATGTCGTGTGCACGGTTGCAATCGGTTTCCAAGTCTGGTGAGTCGGCCTGTATTGCACCTGGACCAGCTAATGCTCACGGGAATGTTAAGGTTATACAACCGAGATATCAAAGCATACCTCACCACGTATAAGCAAGGGCGTGCCGAAAAGATACTCGTGATTCTTCTCGAGTCTGGTATCATATATTCACTTGTATGGGTCAGTGTAGATCCATAGTCCTCACGTCCTGTTCTCAATCTCTTCGATCTGTATGATTCGGCAGGTTGTGCAACTGGTCGTAGTCCATATCCCTCCGGCCCCAACACTCTCAGGGAAGGTATTCCAACAGATTCTCAAGGCAGCGAATGTTCAATTTGTGGTGAGTACCTGTCTTTGCACTCACCTGGTACGCACTGTTCAAGAAATCGTCGTAACTTTTAGGGAATTTATCCGACAGCTCTGATAGTTGTAATCTATCTCCAACGCTCCGTGTGGGACTCCACTGGCAACTCCTCCTTTGTTGAAGTCTCGACTCACAACGTCAATAGAGACCTCGGCGAAAGGGCGAGTCAGAGCACTATACTTGAGAACTATCATGCGTAACGCCACAGTCAAACAACGGGTTATATCACTACGTACTTAGCTTTCTTTCGGCCTTGTTCGACCGAATTTCTAGCCTTGACCACATTATACATAAGTTATTATCTATCTCTGATACATATAGCTAAAGTTATTCAAGAGTTTTCCACCTAAGAGCCACATCGTGTTTCGACCTAAGCCTGATTGATCAGTAGCAATTCACCCAGCATTGTGGTTCACGGAAGTGCCAAAGTTGTACCGCCATCTCTGTAGACGTCTTTGAGAGATCGGGAGCTACCAGCTTCGATGGACATGCTGTTTTTTTGCAATGAAGATCGGTGAGTCCTAACCCGCGCGTCCCGATAATGGCGTCCCGAGAGTGGCATCCTGATAGTACATTTAGTTGGACCCCTGTTGTGGCCCGGGATCAGCCCTCAGACTTGATGAAACGGATAGCCAAGCGTTTGCGACTCAGATCTGGTAAACTCACCGTTAATTCTTACCTCCCTGACCCAGAACCCTGACCGTCTTGTGCTCGGCTCACAGCGATTTTTCAGGCACTTTGGCCCGCTCGCTAATGTGAATGATTTTCTTTGCTTGTTGCCTCAGACCGCCCAAGACTGACGTACTATCGATTGCCGATGCAGGTATCTACGGTACCCACCAAGTCATTCAAGCCAGTTGAGGGACCGTTCGGTCCCTACTTCCTACCACTGACCTTGATGGCAGTCAATCGTAACACAGAAAGAAGCGAGTCCTGTACCACCCCGCTTTCGGTCGCGAACTACAAACATGTGATCTCGACAATATGCGAGATACCTTGTGGGCCGGATTTGACACAGAATTTAGAACACGCTGGACCAATTGATACTCGTCCAGTTGTCGGATGCTTATCTGCCCATCCTCTGGAGCCTCGGAGTCGTCGCCTACCTCCACGAAAGCTCACGGAAGTGACTCGGAAATTTACATGAGTGGGTCAGTTTTCTTCGGTTGCCCTTTCGAGGTGACTTGGTTCTTAGTTCGGCGGGCTTTGTAACATACTCCGAAAGATTATGTTTCAAACGAACATGCATCTCAGATAGATGAGCGAGTGAATGAGCTGTTTGATAGGCTTGCCCACAGCGATTGAATCGTATAAGGCTTCGGGGTTGTCAGCCCCTACATTCATTTTGTTCAACAACGAGCAAATTTAGTTGATCGGGGCAATGTCTCGTCGGGTTGTCTGATTATGATGTGCATCGCTCGTATTTGTGCGTCAGACGAAATTATGGACAGTCACAAACAGTGGTTGATTGAGTCTGAGCGCCTGTATCGAATATTGCGATTTAGACCCTCGCTGATAAGTCGGTCCACACACAAAACAGATAATAAATATCGATCCGAGGCATGGTAATTGAAAAGCTAGTGACAGAGTCTGGAGGACGACCGTACATCCTCGTGCCAAGGGAGAAGGACGTGGAAAGATGACAATGACGAGTAAAGATATACAAGTGCCCAATTTTGGATCTTGATATAGGTACATATGGCGCTAGCACCTCTGCATGTACTATCACCCTGGAGAACCATATTACACGTCAGTAACAATTTCTTTACAAACATCTGTTAAAACTCTACCTCAACATTCAACATCCGGCACCAGGACAGCTGCAAGTCTTTGAATTTAAGATATAAGAAGAAAGAAGTCAACAGTTTATCCCACGAGTTCGAGCGTGATATGAAACAGCCACTTACAAGGGGGTCGGTGCCCGGGCGAGCCACTAGTACGTCTCGCGAATCCTAGAGGATATGTGAGTCTCCATTCAAGAAGAGGAAGTCGGCCTTACAGGAGCTTACCAAGGAGCCTAACCGGAACGAGTCCCCTGACACCGAAGCCTCAGTCAGAGGAAGTGCGAATGCAGCCGTTCTGAGACCAAGAGGATATTTATGAACCATTTCCCCTTGGACTAATGACCATCACTCACCCAGACAATAGGACAACGTGAACGATCACGGCGAAAATGGCAGCTACGGAAACAAGCTGACGGAACATCGATAGGGCAGGTGAGTCGGGTTATGTGCAGAGTGTTTGGAGTGTTGAGTTCAGGAGTCAGTGCGAGGTGGGCTCTCGAGTGTCGGAGGGCTTATAGATTGCGTGTTTCCTTCTTATACCCGTCTCACTGACGGACTCGATCCATGATGCAGAATCTGGATTGTACATCACAATCATGATACGTCTGTTCATTGATCACCATGAAGTATCTCAAGTTGAGCCATTCCCAAACCCAGGATCACCCAGCTGCATCTTGCTATTGGGAATCAAGATTACTACCAGCAGAGAGCATCCTACTCTTCCACTTGAAGCCTACCCTACAGTCGTACATCTCAAGTTGCTCAAAGGAGCGGAGAGGGTTCTGCGACTCCAATCTACCTTCATCTCCGCTTTTTCAATGCTAACAATAAACCAACTCTCACGTTCCCGTAGCTCTGAACCAAACACATGTGCTTCTTCCGATGCGACTCAGAGGGCGTGTTCCTGGCGGGAAAAATGGGAATGAGTAGGTACGGTCAGTATGATTATCAATATCGAACGGGAGGATGAGATTAGTTACGCATTGTGACACATTTTCCGCATTGATTTGTTCATGGATGATGGTGTAAACCAGAAGTTCCGCAATTAAGATCGAGGAGAAAAGTCCTGTACATGCCTGTCATGGTAATCCAGCTTTTGCCAAAATAACATGTGAAGCCGGGGTGTTCGGAAAAGGCGTCCGACGGGATATCTTAATACCACGTCTTCGTCGAAACTGCAGTAACACGGGAAACCATCTTCGTCTATAGAGGTACGAGACAAAATCATCTTGCGAATCTCGTTTGTTTTCACGAGTTGCCAGTGAGTAGTGGCTTTGCAGCCCAGAAGTTGACGGGCAGTGATTTCTCGTGTCACAGGAGAAAGAATAACGACAAGACTCCCATGCAACTTGTCGAACGAGCCGAATGATGTGGCATGTGTGGACCAGTCGGATAGACTCCGGCGATTGCGCCGACATCGTTGTCTAAGATGGATAGTACGTGCCTCGTACCCCCTCCCCTACAGGAGAGTTTGAGAAAGTTGGGGAATCTTGAGATTTTTTTGCGACAGAACTTTCTTGGGACTCAGAAGACACAGGTGGGGGGCGCAAGCTTGTTGGAATTATGGGAGGTCAAAGAGAGCCATTGGAGGGCAAGACGAGATGTGTTGCTCCGTTGCTCCGGTCCTTAATGCCGAGCAAACCAAGCAACCGGCCCTAAACTTTGTGCCAATATCAGTAAATACCCTTGAAACACTCACATGGCATGCGCAATCTCATTGATCCTGCTCTCTTTATTGTGTCTCCCTGTGTCTCCTTTCTGTCCCCCAAAATCAACCCAATCTGGGTCCTTCCAAACAGCTTCGAGCTTTGACAATATCCACGTCAGAAGATTGGCTGTCGGAGCGGAGGCGAGATTCAGTTCCCATCAAGTAATAAATCTGTTGACTCAGGCTCATGATCGTACATTACAGATCATCACAGACTCGAAAATCCATCATTTTCAAGACTTGCAAACATGGAGCAATATATCTTTGTTGAATTAGTGGCTACGAAGTCAGGATTGATATACCTCACAGCTGCGACTCTCTTCTCAATCACTCCTCCCATCTCCGGTCCATACTGCTGAGTAGCCTTTGGCAAGATGGTAGACACACAGGCTAGGCCGCCTAATGACTTGCAATTCGCTGCAACCTTTGGGAAAAGTACGATACTTAGCGTGACAGGTCTCGTTGCTTCTGCCATTCTCTATGGCAAGTCTATCCCTTCCTCGACCTCCCAACGTAACTGACAAACTCTCCTCTGTCGAAATTAGGTGCCTATATTATCCTGTTCTATGTCAGTGTCACCATCCTCTGGTAGGAGTTTACTGACCTATTTTATTCAATTCGTATATCACACGTCACAAGCCCCTGGGCATACGAAAATTTTTCGTATGGTCACCTAGTCACAGGGGGGTCATACGAATTGTCTCAATATGTGACAAATTTCGGAGAAGCTTAAAAAAGGCGAGAAACTTACCTTTTCCAGGATTTTTTGGCCCAAATCAGGTGTTTTTCGCGGATTTCCGCTTGCAGCAGCCACACCCGTCGTCCTCCTCCTCACTCCTCCTCTCCTAGTGGCCGGTGGCCTGAAAGTTCCATACGAATTTTCACTTTTGTCACCGGTCACTTGCCCACCATACAAATTTGCACCGGCGAAATTTTTCGTCACACCGAAAGCCTCATACGAATTGAATAAAATAGGTCAGTACACACGCGACAAGTTGGTTCTTGTGTTGACGTCCTTCATTTCTTTTGTCAAAAGTCGCCGAGAGGGTAACGTGAGAGCACGGTATGCATTGCTCCTTGGCATTGTGCTCATGTTTGTTGTCTCCTCGTTCGAAATCTGGACCGACGTTATGATTATCCTGAAGGGGGTACAAAATGTTTTCGTCGACGATGTCGGAAGGTCCCTCATCGCCAAACACAAGGCATTCGCGGGCAATTTTACTGACCTAAGCTCCGTGCAGAAATCTGTGGCCCCTCTCGAGGTTGGTTCCTCTTCACGTACGCATCGTTCTGTCGTTACTGATATCGGGATCGCAAAGATTGTTGTTGGGGATATCATCGTTTTTTGGAGAGTGTGGGCGCTATGCAGTGGTCAAAGGAGACTCATTGCCTTGCCTTTTGTCTTTTTATTGGCCACAGCAGGTCCGTCCGGGTAGTCTTCTGCCACTCTTTACCGAACTGAAATTGTTTCTTTGTACCGTTACAGGCTGTTCCCTCGGAATCTTAGGTTGTTTTGCTCAGAACAACTGGCCCATCATAAACCCGCCCACTTGTACTGCTCTTATCCTCTCCGTGTACAGCCTGTCGGCGGCAACTAACATCTCTGGGACTCTTGTAATTGGGTTGAGAGTGTGGTGAGTTTCGTTTCGCCTCGCTAGATGGGTTTGGTTTTAGAGAAATCTTCCATGCATAGGTCTTACCGCAAAACTGTCGGAGACTACTTCGGCGGGCACCAGCAAGGTCGCACTGACAAGATACTCACTCTCATTCTCGAATCTGGAGTTGTCTATTCTCTCTTATGGGCAAGTGGCAATGTGACAAACTATCAGCTACTGCTCATCCTAATTCCAATCATTCGAATAGGTCGTCCAAATTGTCATGGTTCGCTCAGCCCCGCCGCAAACGTTCTCCGGTAAAATAGTTCAGCAGATCTTCAAGGCCATGATTGTACAGCTTGTCGTGCGTGCCAATATTTTCTCTACCCTAACGTTCCACATTCATATATATACTCTGCTACATAGGGAATTTATCCGACGCTTCTTGTCGTAGTCGTATACCTGCAACGTTCCTTGTGGGACGCGTCTGGCCATTCAACCTTTAAGGCGACTCCCGGTATGTCTGAAGATGACAACGGCGATGGAGGCAGAAGTCAGATCGACCTGGATGAGAAGAACAATATCTCGGGTTGACGGAGATTATTTTTTTTGACTCCCATCATCTATCACAATCATTCTGATGTTGTGTATTTTCTCTATACCTGCATTTCCGTTCCTATTAAATTCCGTTCTGGACGTCCGACATTTATGTACTGACCTATTTCATTCAATTCGTATATCACACGTCACAGGCCTCTCCACATACGAAAATTTTTCGTATAGTCACATAGTCACAGGGGGATCATACGAAGTGTCCCGGTATGTGACAAAACTTGTAATAAGCCTAAAAAGCCAAGAAATGACCCCTTTTGGGATTTTTTTGCCCAAGTCAGGTGTTTTCTGTGAATTACCGTGGGCGGCAGCCTCGCCTGCCGCCATTCTCCCCACTCATCCACCCCAAGCCCCCGTCGACACGAAAGTGGCATACGAACTTTCGTTTTTGTCACAAGTCACTTGGCGGAATTTCCCTGCCATACGAATGTTCCTCAGCAAATTTTTTTGTCACACACAAAACCCCATACGAATTGATTAAAATAGGTCAGTATGTTCCTCATGTCCATTGAATGTATACTACCGTGAGACTCAATTCACCCTGGAGTGGGAAGAGATGTCAGTCGGATTGTGACATGGTGAGGTGCTCGCTGCATGCTGTCTGTAGTTGCCCTTACGTCGGGCGATCTTCATAGATCATGTCGCGCTGTCCATCACACTCCGCAGTTTCAATATGATGTCTTTTATATATCACTACAATCATTCATTCATGATTCACGATGGGATGGGTCTTTGCTATTCTTGGGAAGACAACCGAGTACGCTCACGCCATGAATATCGATGGTTCATCAAGTTGTCATGAGCCTAGAGTGACCTCAGGGAAGGATATAAGTTGGATCCCTACAGTGGAGTCCGATCATACTTCCTAGCATCCTCGAATAACGCTTCCACTTCGACTCTCAAATCTCATGTTGCGTCCCACCCGCACAGTGGCACTGTTGGTCCACACGACGACTGTGTTATGGTGTTTATTACTGGCGACAGGGTAGGTGTTCTTCCATTTGTCGGGAGAAGCAGCCCATTGACACAATATCTGGCCGCCCAGTACTGCGACAGGGGCAATAATCGGAAATTTGTGTACAAACTCTGACTGCGAACTGGTCCCAGAGGTGAGTTTGCCTTCACCGCATTCGACTCAACCAAATTTTCTGACCCTGTTGAGCAACAAGTGCTGCGGCGAATGAGCAAGTTGCAATCTAGAGGAACTGAGCTCGTGTTGATCCATATCGCCCCAATCAGAAAAGCAAGGAATTGATGAAACCTACGTGTATTGACTATTCATTATGGCTCGTCAAGTCATTCTATGCAATCAATTGTGCTCTGAGACTAGAGAGACCTTCACAAGTCGATTCTTTGTTGCCCTTAACTATTCGGAATCTCCTTAAATGTCCCGTCAATCAGAATCAAGACTGAGCGATGTTTTACCGGTCACCGGGTGCAGAGCGCTGCACATCCTATGACAGATGAGCCAAGCAGATTGAACCGCATGGTACGAAGACTCAGGTACTAATATCTTCAAGAGCATCATAGAACGTTGGGAGAACGTCCACCAGCGAACCCAGGCCGCCCTGACCACTAGCTGGTGAGCCCCACCAGCCACGACCAGGACCCTTCACCCTGGGGCTCCCGGGTCACTGGCTGATGGGTGATGGCGTTTCTGCCCAGATAGCGTAAGGATTTCGCGACCTTATAATAGTTGTAAGTATGCTAGATAATTGTAAGTAGCCGTACGAATGAAATGGTATGACTACTTACCGGCCGGAGTTCAACAATCTGAGACGGAATTCTCAGAGAGGACAGGCTAATCGGCATGAGAAGACGGAGTCAGACTGACCGGCACTGTCAGCCTAACCGGCATGAGAAGACGGAGTCAGCCTGGCCTGAGTTGCCAGTCTGACGGGGATGACAAGACAACATCAGCCTGATCCGCATGGTCGGGCACCCCCATTCCGGTGAGTATGATCAAGCAACGTCAGTCTCGTTCTCGATGCCAGGGCAACAGCAATCTAACAAGGATGATCAGTGAGATGAATGCTGAGTTGGAGTGACCATACGCAGCCAACGTTGATGCCTATGCCAAGCTACCATTATTCCATTTGACTCTCACATGTAGCACGACGACTGTGCGATATTGATAGGTGGAAAACATGATAGCATTGGATACTCATAGCACGATACAGACGACACAGGCAAGCAAATACAGCACGGACAGCAGACAATAGCAATAGTAAGCGAGGGGATGCAAACGATAGCAACAGGGAGCACGGATTGAGAGAACGATAACGAAAAAAAAGGAAGCGAGCGAGCAAAAAGATTCTAGTTACCATCGCCATCACCATTCTGTTCCTCCCCATGACCGGTGGCTCTAGCGGCTTCCTCAGCAGCTTTCTCGGCAGCAGCTTTCTCGGCGGCAGCCTTAGCAGCAGCGGCCTCCTTCTCGCGACGTTGGTGGTACTGGCTGAGGTTAGAGCCGTCCTTGGGTTTCTTGTCCCTCAGCGACTTCTCTACACGACCCTTCACGTCGCCGAATACCTCTCTGTCATGGTAAGAGTCAGTGAAAATGTACGGGTGAGGAGAGAGAACCCACTTACATGTTCCAGAACTGCATGATCTGGTCTTGCTGGATGGCGTCGAGGGTCCGGTAGAAGTCGAGTGTGCCGTAATAGAATTCCTGGAAAGAGAAGTCGTTGTCGTCCTCGCCCCACGAGTCGACAGTGCTCATTGCGTAGCGCAGCTAGATGAAATATTTGAGCATTGTGAAACAACTGGTAAGGGGAGAGACTTACCATCATTGCGACGTAGACCTTGGACTCTGGAGTGAAGACGCGCATGTCCATGGATCTTGCAACGTCAACATGTTTGTTCTTGTTTCCAATCCTGCCCGACGTGAAGATAGTTCTGGCAACCTGGAAAACAGTGAGCAGGATCATAGAAGGACGACGAGGAAATCTTACGTTGGCGAGTAGGGGGGATAGAAGAAAACCGTCCTCGAACCGCTTGATTGGTTCTCCATCTTCGTCCAGGGCGGGTTCCTCGACGAAGAAGACGTCGTAGAGCAGTGCTGGAAGGCCACCCGCGTCGAGTTCTTTCTTGGACGTTCTATAGGCGTCCAGGATCCTAACGTTGACAGACTTAGTTGGGCGTTGAATGAATGACAGTGGATGGAAACTTACTCGGATCGTTCAGCATCATTGCCATCGCGGTACTCGACAATGTCGTCCCAGTTGAGCATGAGCTCGAGGATCACGTTGTTCCTCATACCGCGTTCGGTCTTTGGACCTTTCGAGGAGAAACTTTGCATGCAGCTGGTGCCGGTAAAGATATTGGGGCTGACAAGCTTGTGTAATTCTCGCTTGAGTGTATGATTGTCGTCGTATTGGACCTGGTTAGCGACCTCCCAGAGCTAGTAAGGGATAGTCAGTGGATATTCGAAAGACAATGGCATCAGCAACGTACCTTCGAAGCAATCTTCAGAAATTCTTCCGGATCTTGATGCACGACACAGAATTCCGCGAAGATGAGGAAGACTGGGCTGTGTGCTTTGAGCTTCTCCCAACAGTCGAGACAGTGAGTGAGGTAGTCCCTTTCGGATCATGAATGAGATATATGCGCCAAAAAAAAACGACGATGCACGTACCGTGTACCAGGAGTGGTCTTCTCAGTGTTCTCTGGTTGGATGAGAGGCGTGGCATCCGGGGGGGTGGGCTCACTTGGCTCCATATTCTGGTCGGCGTTGGGGTCAGCTGCAGGAGTTGCTTCGAGGTTTGGAAGCTCAACGATGAAGTCGGCCCAATTGTCTGCATATTCGTCTCGTTGTTCTGCCCTGACGCCCTCAACGTAGACGTTGAACAACGGGAGGAAAGGATCGATGCAGCGCTTGAAGTACTTGGCACCCTCAACGAGCTGCTGCTCAACAGTCTTCTCCATGGCTTGTCGGGGGCGTCTATATATGCGGGTATAAGTGATATGTCAACTTCATAGAAAGGGAAAACTTACTTGACGCGAGGCTTCTTGACCACTTTTAACGAGTTTAAGGCCGACTCCCACTCTTTACGCTTCTTGTCGGCAGCTGTTTGAACTGGCTGGCGCACTGGAGGAGGAGGAGTAGCAGACGACTGTACTGGAGTAGCCGGGGCCTGAGCACGAGGGTCAGCGGTACGGGAGGCAGTATTACTGGTACGAGGAGCCATGGCGATGGTGGTGGTAGGAGGACAAGAGGGAGGAGGAGGAGGAGGAGGAGGGGAGGGGGGGGAATTTATAGGCTGGGCCAGCGGAGTTTGAAATCGCGTCAGGCCAGTCGCGTCGGTCAGTCGCGTCAGTCTTTCGCATACGTCACAGACGTCACACAGGTCGCGACAGGAAAAATAGCTATGATTCAGTACATAGAAAGACACCAGGACAGGATTCTGTACGAAAGCGTGTAAACACGACAAGAAATCAAGTGGATGTAGCGTATGGGGGAACCTCTGGTCTATGAGCAAACCGGATCCGAGCCTCCTCCCTGGCAGCATGCATGTACTGCTTTGCCGTAGCCTTTTGTTGAGCCGACTCCTTCACCCTCACGACCTGAAGGTGAGGCTGAAGCTCAACCCTCTCATCGGTAAGAGTCTCTTTACTCTTGTCTCTCTCGATTACTCCGCCGACGATCCATTCATTCTCTGCCTTCTGCTCTCCTATGTAGAGCATAGAGATCCGACGAACGAGTTTCCCAATATCTGCGCTGGAGCCGGCCATAACTACCATGAGCGATGTTTCAGTGCTGGCCTTGATGGCCTCCAGCGAGCGAGCGATACGGTGATGCGGAATGGTATGAGCGACTGCCAGTCTCCCTTTCCCCGGTTTGTATTCGACTTTGACGCCGCGGGTTCGGGAAACAGGCTTGATGTAGACGTTTTTGTCTCCGGAGTCGTGAGGCCCACCGACGATTCGGACCTGGATCTGCAAGCCAACCAGTTTTGGATGGAGAATCCAGTGGTCTCGCTCAGTTGGGGCCAGCTCCGAGAGAGGGTTCCACACGTCGTGGCAATCTCGCATTGTAGGGTGGGTTTGAGGAGGTGGTGTATCACCGCGAGAACGGGGTATAGAATCGAGGTTTACGGGCAACGCGTCGAACCTCCGAAGACGAACTTCTGGGTCGGGGAGGTCAGGTCGAAGATACCACACCTCATGGTAGTGGTCAAGTGGCCGCCAGCGGTTCAGCCGGAGAGGACTGTTCTCCTCGACGACGTGTCGGTAGTCAATGCGTTTGATGGGCTGAGCCCGGCCGTCTCGCACAACGTTGAGTTCGATATCGAGCAGTAAACCAGATTTTACGTCGCTGAGGTCTGCTTCGGGAGTCATGTCAATGATCGTTCCCAGCAGCCCCCAGTCGATGTGGACGCCTCGAACTGTCCCCGAGCAAGCTTTGGAGAACGAGCCGATGACCCAGACCTTGGTGCCTAACCAAGGATCGCGTCCGGTGTACATCGGCCTGGTTCCAGTTTCTTCGGGACCCAAGTCGGGACCAAATACCGGTTCGGGATCTTCAGCGGTCTGGGCTGGCGTTGGCGTTGGCAAAGGGTCGGGTTCTGCAGTTGCGGTAGGTTCGGAATCCATCGAATCATCAAGAGTGTCGCTGCCAGCAGCAGCAGCGTCTGCTCGCAGACTCGCAGCAATAACGTCTGCGATCATTTGTGCGCAACGTTCGTCCGTCTCGTTCTCGTTCTCATTCTCGTCCTCAATCTCATCGTCTTCTTCATCTTCGTTCTCGTCGTCTTCTTCGTTGTCATCGTCGTCATTTTCATCCTAATAGGTACCTTTAGTTGTTATAGCTGACGACAAGCAAAAGATACATACCTGCAATGCTTGTAGTTTCTGCGCCACACATCGCTTTTCCATCTCGTACAGTCGATACGATTCTGCCGGGGACAGCATCACAGTTTCCATCTCTTCCTCTTCCCCATCGATTCCATCCTGCAAATTTTCGTTGATCGGTGAGCTAGACTGTAGAAATGATATCAGCTCTTATTTTTCGTTATTGAAAAGACGAGACATACCATCGAGGAGTATGCAAATTGGGGTATGGTCCGAACGGGTGACGCCGATCCTGCAGAAGAGAAAAACAAACCGTCAGCATGCATGCTGATGGTCTCAATGATGACAGAATTAGGACGGTTTCAAACGGGCCATCTGCCCTCTATTTCGCTCGTAATGTAGTTCAAATGATTGTATTGTACTCATAGATAATTATTATATACTATACTAACGAAAACTTACCTTGGTTGAACGACACTCAACCACAATGGTGGTGGTTCAGTGTCAGGAGGGGCATAAGCGCCAGAGGCACGCGTGCGTCAGATAATTCCAGAGTTCTCACACGATTTCTGCACAAGCGCCTTGAGGCACTTACCTGACTCAAGCGCCTAGCGCCTCCAGGTGCTTGCGCAGAAATCGTGTGAGAACTCTGGAATTATCTGACGCGCGGCAACACTTGGGCGCTTCCTCTGCTCTTGACACTGGACCACCATCATCGTGGTTGAGTGTCGTTCAACCAAGGTAAGAATCCATTCATACAGTATATAATAGTTATATAGAATTATAAATAAACGTTATAAGCTACATACCGAGTGAAATAAAGGGCAGATGGCCCATTTGAATTCATTTTCACTACCTGAACATTGAAACCGTTAGCAACGATGCTGACGGTTCGCTTTTATACTTATAGGCATTCTGTATGACGCTCGTGGACGACCTCAGCGTCTCGAACAATGCCAAAGCGTCAACGGTCATCTCCTAAAGCCTCGAAATTCTCAGCTCCTTGTCCTTTTTGCGGGGGAGGACCCTACGTCAAACTCTCGTCTCATCTACCTCACTGCAATGCCAAACGTATCGCAAAATTTGTACCGAGGGCAAAAAGGGCCCGCAATTCTTCAGATCCGGATACCAATTCATCAGGCGAGGCTAGTGGACACTCGATCGCGCCTGAAGTACCCCCGATGGCATTCGAACCCGAATTGCGTCTAATCGAACCCGAGGAACCTATCTTCAAACCTGAAGAACCCGTTATCGAAAACGAGGGGCTGGTAAATGAGCCCGAGGAAACCTCTGTACATGATGAGCCGGCGACCGTGCATCCTCGGGTAAGCATTTCCGAACGTATTCGATACATTTAATCTTATAACTGTTCATTATAGTCTCAATTGGCGAGACTGCCGCGTAATCGAAGAATGCCCCGTAAATTCGACGATTTTGTGGTGTCGGAAAACACACCGTTACTTCCCCCTAAGCCACCTTCACCTTCGCCCTCACCTTCACCTTCACCTACGCCTTCACCTCTGCCTTCGCCGCCACCCGTTCCTTTGCCTTCGCGACCACCTCCCCGACCTCCATCTCCTCCTATAGAAACATTCGTGTCCGAGCCAAACAATGCCGGACTATATTGAATGCATCATTACTACATGCCCGCGAACGATGTAGACACATCCGCAGTCCCCGATGTGCCTTGTCGTTCGCCAGACCGAGTGTTTGGGAGAGCTCCCGAGCCGGAGCCGGACGCTGAAGGTGGTCCGAATGTCAATCCTCCACCCTGGTGGCACCCTCACGCTAATCCCACGATCTCTCGCCTCCTGCGATGGCACCACTGCTACGGACATTCAAAGTCCAAGGGATCACTCAACCGTCTCGTCCAAGATGTTATCTTACAGCCTGACTTCGAGGTTGACCACCTTGAAGGGTTCAGTGCAAAACGCGAGACAGATGTCGTGTACAACAACAAGACCTCCTCCAAACTTCCCTTCCAGGGCCACGATGGGTGGATCAAGAGCGAGGTCGAGGTCAAACTCCCTCGTGCGAGGAACCGTGTAGCAGAAAAGGATGCCCCTGCCATTCACGTCGACAATGTATGGTATCGAAACCCTTTCGATGTCATCAAGACGGAGATGGCAGAGCCATATTCGGCGCAGTTTCACCTCAAACCACACAAACTCTTTTGGCGAAATCCTACGGATCCATCTTCTCCGGTCCAACGTGTCTACGGCGAGGGATACACCTCTGACAGGATGCTCGAGTTTGAGCGAGAAATCATGGCGAAGCTTCACCCTCGACCTGAAGGCAGCCCCGAGGTTGGAATTGCCGGCATCATGCTGTACTCGGACTCAACGCAGCTTGCAAACTTTGGCGAAGCAAGCCTTTGGCCCGCCTACCTCACGTTTGGGAACTGGTCAAAGTACGACCGCCTCAAGCCTTCGACGCTGGCAATGAACCACGTTATATATTTTCCCTCAGTAAGTTTCTATTCAATTCTCCTCATCTGCTACTCACTGACCTTCCGCAGCTTCCCAAGACAGTACAAGATCACTACAAGCGCCACTTCGGCCAGTTGGCATCGGAGGCCGAGCTGCGATTCTGCAAAGTAGAACTCCTACACGCAGTCTGGCATCTCCTCGTATCCGACGAGCGTTTCGTCGATGCGTACATCAACGGGTACCTCAAAAAGTGTACCGATGGGGTGCTCCGGCTACTTTTCTATCGTTTTCTCTGCTACAGCACGGACTATGTGGAAAAGTAAGTCTTCCTACTCGGTCTTGTTGTGTCACAGACTTACCATGCTCTTAGGGTCATTCTTGCGTGCATCAAATATCTTTCTACCCATCCGTGCCCTCTGTGCATGACGAGGAAGGACCAGGTCCATCTCCTCGGCACCAAGGCAGATATGAACCGTCATTCGGTGACTGCAAGGTCGGACAACGACGAGCTGTTGGCAGACATTGCTGCTGCTCGTTCCACCATATTCGCTCGTGGGTACGCAATCAACAACCAGAAGCACGTCCAGAACCATCTCGAAGATACTTCAACGTTACCTGTTCGGGTAAGCTCACCTTTTCGTCGCACTTTCTCTTACTAATCTTCCTTCAGAGCGCTTTCTCAAAGCTGTTTCAAGCCCATGGTCTCAATCATTATGAGATGTATGTCCCCGACAGCTTTCACGACCTTACTGGAAGGATATCGGATCTCTTGAAGCACAACGTCCGCATCCTGTCAGTCCAAAAAAAGCCCAACATCGAGGTTTTGGACCAACGGTAAGTCAAAATTACACCTATCAATATCTATCTTTACCAACAGACATTCCTTCCCAGCTTTCGCCAGGTACCGACCTTCGGCAGTGGCACCATCCGGAGATTCAAGAATAGCGTGTCAAGCTTCACGAAATTCGCGGGTCGCGACTATCAAGATGCTCTCGAGGTACGTGTCTACCCTCCCAAGTCAACAAACTATATTCATATATCCCCGCAGTGCGCGATGCCATGCTTCGAAGGGCTTTTCCTCGATGAGCTGGATGAGATCATTCAAGATCTCCTCTTCACGTTTGCGACGTATGAACGATACTGCAACCTCCGCCAGCACACAGACTCCACGATCAACACCATGAAATCAACGACTTCGGAGCTCGGGCGTCACCTACGGCGTTACAAAGACGCTGTGTCTGGGATAGCTACCGTGGAAAGCAAGCATGAACGCCAAGCCAGGCTCAAGAGGGACCCCAATGGCGACAAGGGTTCACGGAGAAAGGCCTTCAGCTTAGTCAATTACAAGACCCATGCGCTAGGACACGAAGCAGACACTATCATGAAGTATGGTACAACCGATGGTACTAGTACCCAGCCGGTGAGTATGGTTCAGGGCGAACGGGAGCACCGACGAGTCAAGAACAAGTATCAAGTTACAAACAAGAACCGACCTGAAGGCCAGATTGGTGCCCTAGTGCTAGTCGAACGCAAGCTTGCTTCTCGCAACAACGAGGTTATGCCGCATGCAGACCCCTCTGTCCACCATCAGTTTCCGATCAACCAGAACAACTCAATGAAGTTGTACAATGTGATGAGTAGAAAGTATTCATACGATCCAGCCTTGAAGGTACGCTGGTTATTTCGTCTTTTTCGTTGCAAGACTAAGGTTTTTTTTGTTGTAGGATTTCGCGACAAAGCTTCAGAGGCATCTGATATCCCGCATCTTGGACGTGGATCCCGACTCGGTCCCTGACAAAGATCTCTACCGCCTAGGTCTCGTTGGCGAACGTTTCTACAGGCACCAGAGATTCAGGCTTCATTACACAACATACGATTGTCGACGCAAGAAGGAGAGCATCGGGTTTCGGCGGAGTCCGCACATCATGATGCTCACAGGCGACCCCAGTGATCCCCATCCCTATCTCTACACCCGAGTCATTGGAATATATCATGCCAATGTTCTTTACACTGGAGCAGGTCCTGTTCATGGGAAGATGAGGCGTATGGAGTTTCTGTACGTCCGATGGCTCCAGTTCGACGAAGGCCACCGGTGGGGATGGAAGGCAAAACGTCTCCCCCGTGTTCAATTCCTCTGGTTTTGTAGACCCGGCGCGAGTCATCCGAGTGTCGCACATGATACCGGCATACGAGTACAGCACAGTCCAGGATATCTTGCCGAAAGACTCTCTTGCACGTATGTATGAAGATTTTTACGAAGGGAAATACGTCAAGGAAGAAAAAGACTGGCGTTACTTTTATGTGAACTTGTAAGTTTTCTAGTTCTATCTCTATCGTTCTCTTACTGAAACTGATTCTACAGGTTCCCTGACATGGACATGTTCATGCGTTATCGAGGCGGCGGCATCGGCCACATCGAGTTTCATGAGTTCCTTCGTGCCTTGGAAAAGGAGGCCACTGCTAACGACGTTCCCTTACCCGTCTACGATGACAACGGGAACGTTGTACAAGCGCCAGGTGAAGGTGAAAATGCTATGGATGAAGACGATGCCCAGGACAAAGACGAGGACGAAGTGGAGGACGAAGTGGAGGACGAGGAGACCTTGGAGGACATGTATAACCGGGGGATGGCTATATGGGACGACGCAGAGCTGGCCCGGGAGTCAGACAGTGAAGACAGTGGTAGCGATTTCGACTAGTTAGGATGTATTCACGTAGACGCTACCAATTCACGCAGTTTTTCTTTACTCAATGTCGGACCCAAATAGTAAGCGCTCCCGTGTATGAGCACCAGTATTTGGTACGTCGGTTTCATTCGGACTCTATCTAACCAGACGATGAACAGACAATGAACAGCCCTCGGTCATGTAGACCCAGCCTAGCGCTTTCTGACAAGACGCGCGTCAGTCTTGGGCGCTCTGACCAGCGGCTGATCTTTTGCTGATAAGATCGTCTCATTCTTTCGTTATCTCATCAGCCGCTGATCATCATCTTATCAAACTCATCCAGCCTGTTGATGCTTGGCCAACGCCTCGCCATTCTACAAACATACTGACGGTAAGTGATCATCGTTTGATCATATTACATTATTCTAATTGTAGATTTACAGTATACGATCATCTATGGTAAGTCTACCTATCACTTGCAACCCGCGTCAGCCACTGATCAGGGTGGCCTCGTTTCGCTGGTGTCTCTGGGGCAGGAATTTGAACCCCCAAACAACACCCGGGTCGTAGGGTGGCAAATATCCAGAACACACGTGATGCCGTCTATGAATGGCCGGCCCTTAACAACGCAAACCGTGGCTCGGTCTTTCTTGAACGTTCTCTCCCGGATCCGTGGATGCTCGTACTGTTGACCTACTTTCCCTTTTGGTCAACACTGACTGGCTGCGGGGATGGATCCCACTCGAATCCAACAGACGTCAGCTTTCCTTTTTCCTACATGATCACTCATGAACTGTCATCACAATCTATCCACCATAGTTGCTCGAGAATCTTCTTGATGGGCTCAAGAGTCAATATCCTCTCTTTGTGGGTAATTGAACACTAGTTATGCTTAATGTGTTGACTTTCAATCTCCCCTCACTGGGAACTGTGATTGGACTGGTGAGTCTTGCTACTCTGTCGACCGATTCCCCAACGACGGTCCCGGTTCCGAATTTGAGGAACGAGATATTCGGCTTTTTCGATCCTGGAAACTTTTTCACGCCAAACCCATAAGTGTGAGAGTTTTCTCCCCTATATGGGTCAATATGCTGTCCCCCCCGGCATCACTTACTATAACAGTATAACCTTTCTCACGGTCCCTTTCTGACCACAGTCTCACATTTGTACTCCAACACGAACACTCAATGTTTGTGCTCTCCTAAAGTCCATGTAGTCATCACTTCAGTGGGAAACCAGCTCAACAAAATTAAATTCGACACCTCCATGTCTATACGACTGGAAATATACACGCAAACAGTATATCGAAACCCTCACATAATTTTTAAAGTTGCCCCGCTTCGTCTGAGTCACGTCAGGTCTATACACTCTAAGATCTGACGTTCTTGCTCGGAGGTTCCTGCACCGAATCGTGTATAATGGTATGCCATGTCCAATCCTCGACGGCGCTTAAAAAACCTCGGTGGCGATCGCTCTTCCTTCTCCCGCCACGGCTCGTTCCACATTGGTTGCCGCTCCTTCTTCCACTCGCCGTCCTTGCGTTCAAAGTGAACAAAACAGAGGCCTGAGAATTCCACAAGAACGAGCTCAGGGCATAGCATCGCCCATTCCTCCAGCGTATCCCTTGCCAAGATTGATTCGAGTTTGTCCACCCGCTTCTGGCGTGTCATGCGGTCCTCGTATACCTCGCGATAGGCACGCATGTGTATTATGTGTACCTCCCCCAAGTTGCACCATAAGTACAGCACTTCTGGTCCGAGCTTTTCCAGAAATTCCTTTGCAACCAGGACGTCAGTGCTTGCTGAGACTGCCCGCAGAATGAACTTACAGTGTTGATTTTGTAAAAAGGTTCTACGTCGAACTCAAACGTCTCGATGCAGGGTATGAGACTGGCTAGGCTTCCCAGTGCGCCCCTTTCGCCCTGGCTTGCTGGGCATGAGTGTGTCCTAAGGTGTTGTAGAGCGTTGCTTGGATTGCTGTCTAAGATACTGTGTAGGAATGTGATGCATCCTTGATAAGTGTGCATGTTGCGCAGCTTCAACCCGTACTCCAAACCTCCAAAGTGACTGCTTCGGCCATCGCAGAGCCTGAGGGTGGTGATATTGGAATCGCTGGGTTGAAGTATCCGCGTGATGGCGAGAGCCCATCCTGGGGATATGATCCACTTCTGCATCTCGTCCTCAACCCAACATTGCATATCCGTGAACTCCGAGCCCACGAGACTGAATTCTTTCAGACACCTGCTTGGTATAGCCCCCGTCCAATCGACGACGTGTCTGGGGGCGTACGCTAAGACCCTTTTTAGCACGTCCAGATCTAGGGAAACGGAAGATAATCCCGTGGACATGAGCATCCTGGTGATAATGTGAATGTTCCCCTCTCTTTTGAGAGAGTCGTCATTGAGCTCCAAGAATTCTACCCTCCTCAGCTTGAACGTAACATGGAACGACAGGTCATCCAGATACGAACGGAAAGGACCCCTTTCGGGCATGGCGTCGTCGTGTGTCGCAGGAGATGTCGGAGGAGTTGGGTCTTCCTCGATGATAAACTCTGTGTCACCTTCCCAGATCAACCGTCTTCGATGGGAAGAGGATAAAGCCTGAATGTCGAACAGGCAGACGTCATGTAGGGAGGGCAGCGATGGGATAACATTACGCAACTCCTCTACAGGGAAATAGCAAGACATCATATAGAGCGTGCATACCCTCATGAAGGAGTGTAGGAGGGCAAAAAGGTTGGGCTGGTAGAAGTTAAGATAATCGCTGGTGTCGCCCGACGTAAAGACGGGTGACCTGAGGGCAATTGTCTCCACCATCTCGCTCACACTGGGAAGGAGGGGAATATCTGTCAGTAGAGATGGGACCTTCACTGGGAGGTTGACATCGATGTTTTCGTTTTGATTCCAAAACGGTAAAGCCAGGTCAAGCGCTTTGCTCGTCTTAAACCGGAGCTTGCGATAGAGGAGGGGCGTCGTTACCAAGTAGCAAAACCTGTTGGTGAGGCAGAATCTTTGCAGGTCTCCCCTTGATGGAAGAGACACTATTGTAGTCCAGAGTTCTGTGGGCAATTCGTCAAACTGATATGTGTGCGCCTGTTGCTGTAGGGAAGACATGAAGGGCGAACGATACCTGCAGCAATTCGGTTCCGTGCTTCGAAGATGTAAAAGATGGAGTTTTGAGTGGCATGACCATCGCGGCGGCGTGTACCAGATCATTGCAGTTCCCTTCATTCGGGATCCGGCCATGGGGGAGGGGGTTGGGGGGTAGTATAGCCCGTCTGCCCAGTGGGTACCACAAGTTTCCCCCCCCCTCCCCCGAGTGACCAGGAATGTTGGTGTTGCCTTGTGAACATACCCGTTCACTCAGCCCCATCCATAAGTTGACCATACACCATTAGAGGGTGCAGTGCCACCTGTGCTGAGCGGTAAGTTATTGATCAGCAAGGTGATGGTACAAGACCATACGAGTAAACTCCACTCGGTATTGGGGAACGTTGTTGTCCTTTCGGTGCGAGTTGCATGCTCCCGGGCTTATGAGTGTGTTAAATGTGATCAAGCAGTCTATTATTTGCTAGTATAGTCCACCAGTTCCCATTTGCCATGGCGTTCCGACCACCTGGTTATACAAAGAAGGGGTCTATACCTCTCTTTAGTTAGGCAGGTCGAACACTTACACGGTAGACCAATGCTTTCCCTCGTTCACGGGCGTACTTCGCGACCTGTGTTGTTTGCGCCATTCGACAATGCCGCAAAGTTTCCAAAGAATACACACACAGTGAGGACACGCAATTCGTTGAACGAACTGCCCGACAATCTGATAATTAAATACAGTGAGCGTAAGCAAATAGTACTTACCTTTAGGAGTTTGTAAATCCACTCCCCTTAAATCTGGCCTATATGTGCCTGGCTTCAGAGTGCGCAGCATCACCGTTTGAGGTTCCGACAACTTGTGGGGAACATTGTATGTCGCGTTGTTGACGGTGAGTCACAGCCCGTGATCTGTTATGTTACTTTCCATATATGGACTCTAATCCCTCCCTGCCTGAAAGGCCGTCCCGATTGGGTCAAAAGTCACACACGTCATTCATCCAGTCTCGTTTTCAACACGTTGCCGCCCCTCTTTTATGCACACCATGTTGGCCTGTTCGACGACTAGTTTAACTTCGGCTGGGGCGTCTGTACGCTCCGAAAAGGTAAGTACCGATACGCATCATACCTACTACTACTATTTAATTGACCTTCTCTTTAGCTTCCACGAAAATAACGTCTCCACCTCCCGTAGTTGCAGTTCCCTCCACATCGCCTGTACCCGTCATGGAGTTCGAGTATTGAGCATGGCCCACCCGACGCTTCAGAGACGGCGCGGATATTCCCATTCGCAGCCCCTTCTTCAGACTGCTGTAAAGCGCCACTCGCGGTGTATAATAAAATTTAACTCGTAGGTCAAATCCTCCCAACACTCAAGAGTGTAGATCGGCGTTGATCGTAGGTTTCGCTCTTAGCCAGACTGCAATAGTAGGCTGAAGGAAATCTGACTCAAGAAACTATCCAACTAAGGTAGCTTCGCCTCTGAAACCAGTTCGGAGGTCAAAAGTGGGGTTCGGAAGAGAGGTTTATAGGTTGTTTTGGGGAGTGTAGAGTTTGTTTGGTGCTTCGGAAGTGCGTTCTTAGGCTTTGACTAGCTTCAGAACCACTCGGGGCAACAAGACAATCAAATCAAACAATGGCAATAAAGACTCCAATCAAGTCTGTCAATAACCGAAGACCAACTGTCAACGACGAACAATATCCTCAGCCCAATTAGCTTCAGAAGTTCAACAATAGCTCAGCCAGTTAAGTCGGCGTCGCAGACAAACAATGCAAAGTCAAGGTCAAGCAAGTGTTCAATGGATTTTCTAGGTTTGGGCAAACAAAGTTCTATTCCGTTCTAATGTCTCTCCAGAAGTGCTCCCGAGTCAACTGACTACCCAACAAGTGGAATAGCTTTGTATCCTCTGAATACTAATCGTACAGATTGCTTGGGGATTCTTAATGAAAACCCCACTGCTTATATACCCTAGGAGGCTCTAATTCTACCGAATTGTACAAATATCGAATAAACCATGCCTCGGAGGCATAAACTACCTACTTTGGAATATACTTGGAGAGTTTTTGTGTTTAATCTACGCTTTTGAACCCCAAAGTCAAAACCAATAATTTGCTTCGGAAGTATCATCAGCCTCAAACATTCTCTAACATTCTTTTCTTCTGGGTCTCTCCTATCGATGGTTCTGTTCTGCCTATCTGCCTCCGCAGCATTGATTCTCCGGTTCTAGACCCTTCAATCGTCATAGGTCATCCTGTTCTGTCTGCCTCCGAAGCATATACTCCCTTCGTCTGAAGCAAAGTACTTGCCTCCGAAGTGCTACTAGATGCCTATATTCATGGAGTTACCCAGCCGTTCATAGCCAGGTTGATGTCCTTTCCGTAGCTCGGATAATTCTGATGTCCTGCCATCCATATGGCCGCCCCACTATATCCAATCTTGGTGCCTTGGATACCGGGTAATAGTTCAATGGTTCAGCCAGAACTCCTACTAGATTCTTCGGTACACCATTCCTTTCTTTCTAGTCCCTTGCCTCCCAGTGCAGTTGAGCACTGTGTTTTGCCACCAGCACCAACTATGCCCTTAGTACAGTCAATATCTCCATGTACGAGTACAAGAGAGGTACCTCGACGGTGCAACTCCTTCAATCACTTCTCGATCATTGTTTAGCGCCCAGTGCCTGGTTTGGATCCACGCCTCCGAAGGGCTAATTTCCTAGTTTCCGAAGTAAAATTTCCATTTCAGCGGCAAGGCCAGAGGTCAGTAAAAGCAAGTGCTAGGTTGTCCCAATTCCTTGCTTACTTTTCCCCGAGCGTACTATGGCACGCTTGCATAACATTGAAAACCACTTTTGCAACTTACTCTATAGTAAGCCTTTCTACTTTCTAGATTCCGAGGCGGCCTTCTGACTTCCTCTCCAGAGTTGTATAAGCTCTGGTGGTATCCAGAAGATTACTCTGATAAGATCAAGGAGCGCCGCATCATCCTACCCATTCCACTCGACGCAGAACGAGAAGCTATCCTCAGAATCATCTTCCAGCAGTTCTTCCTCAGTCGCCACAGATCCGTCTACTGGGGCTACGTGATTCGTTATGACATGATCCAGGACGAAATCTATCTCTGCGAGGACACCTTTGACCACTTCATTCCTCACGACGCCAGGTCTGTCATCGACATGGTCGCCGAGTCCATTGCTCGAGTTGGTTTCCTCGACTTCAAAACTGCTCGCACTCCTGGAGCCGTCAACGCTTGGATCGACGCCGTCGTCAGCTGTGCTGAGTGCCCAGCACCTCCGAAGCTTGACTATACCAAGCTCTCGTTCTTCAAGTATTCCCCTGTCATGGGTCGTTGGCTCTCTCGATCCTTTTCTTTCTATAATCCTATTTTATGCGATCCATTCTATACCGATTATCTAGATCATGAAACCTTCATTGATTCTTATTATCCTGAAGATTCCGACGTAGATAATTACTTCGGTTGGGATGAGGTAGCTCTAGCCAATATGGATGACTAGCGTAACCTGTAGTATACCTAGTATACTTGAATCAATCATGCTTCCAAAGCGAGGCCTCGACCTTATACCAAGCTTCTGAGGCTCGACTTAGTCTTGCTTTCCGACCATCCATGCTTCCGCGGTGACCTCCTCTGTCTATCCATACTAGTACGGGTCTTTGTTAAGTCTGATTCTGTTATTCTCATCCTTAGTACGATGCCTCCGAGCCACTGGAGATATTCCCTTGTTATGACTACAGGTCCTAGTCGTGCCTCCGAAGTGATACTTTCTTCAGTTATACGACTCCTACAGTTTTCAGAGATAAGGAGAGACGCCTCTGAGGCGCTATCCTCTCCTTATGCTAGGATCTGAGCCTTTTACTAGCCGCTTGGGACTCACTCTAGTACTCGTATTACCTAGTCATTTCTTATCTGTTTTATGCTAAAATCGCACAAAACAAGGCTCCGAAGCTGCTTTTTAATAGCAGGCGCTACATCGCCAGCAGACGAGAAACATCCCATATGTATTCATTGGGCCAGTCGGGATGAGGTGTTTAAACCAGAGTTCAAACTACCTGACAACGAGAGATTTCGACGCATATGTGAAAATCCGGTCGCTGCTGCTAGATTCTTTCACTTCATTATCGAGTCTTTTCTCACAGACGTCCTAGGATACAAGAGTGAACATCGGGGCCTGTACAGCGAACATGCTGCCCATTACGGGACAGTAGAGCAGCAAGGAAGGCTGACCCTGCACCTTCACCTTTTACTTTGGATTAAAGGTGCTGTCAACCCCCAGGAGTTAAGGGATAAAATACTTGATCCCAATTGTGACTGGCAAGAGAAAATTGTTTGCTGGTTGGAGAGTGTTCACTGTGGTGAATACATACACTCAACTCAAACTGATGTTTCAGAGAGGCGAGCGGGATTTGCTGATGACCCAAATTATGAGAACCCCATGGAAACTTTGCCAATCCCTCCTCCAATCCCTTGTAGTCAGCATCCTCTTGTTTCCGATCCGTGTCCTGATTGTGGACCTTGTCAGAATTACGAGGCCTGGAGGGCTCAGTTTGTCTCTACTGTAAATGACTTGATAGATAGGAGCAATAAACATTCTTGTGAGAGGGGTCTCAAGGCAGATGGCACAGAGTGAAAAAACAATTTGGCCAAGAACTGCAAGGACAATGAGTGGGGCGTGTGTAAAGCGAGGTTTCCTCGGGAGCTCTACAAGACCACTTTGGTTGACGACTCTACTGGAGCCGTATATATGAAGAAAGGCGAGCCGTGGCTGAACATGTTCACCCCACTCATGACCTACCTGTATAGGTGCAATACTGATGTGACTAATTTGACTTCCGGAACCGCAGTCAAACACATTGTTGCGTATGTGTTGGACTATATCACCAAGTCGTCTTTGAAGACCCATGTGGTCTTTGACTGCATCAGAACTACACTGATGAAATCCCCCACTGTTATTGTTGGTTCAGAGGAAGACATTGAGGTGGCCCGGCGCTAATTCACCAAAATAGTCAATATGTTAACTACTAAAATGGAGCTCGGCGCGCCGATGGTGGCAATGTACCTGCTCGGGAACTCAGATCATTATTCGAGCCACAAATTCAAACGCTTTTACTGGCAATCGTTCGTTGCACGCACCTGCAGCTTTTGGGTGACTGATGTGGATACCCATGAAGTGAACCAAGATGATCACACTCCAGAGCGTGTAGTCCTTTTGAAGCATCCAGACACTGGTGTTGTTGGCTATTCTGCGGTGGACGATTATTCCCTCCGGAACAAGGCATTGGAAAACATGTGCCTCTATGATTTCGTTCGTTTGACCTCCCGCGTATCAAAGAAGAAGGGTAAGAAGGTGAAAAAACAGCAAATGAAGAATAAAGCAGTGGAGAAAGAGACATGCGTTTCCAATTGTGAGTTGGATGCTGAATTTTCTGAACCCTCGCATAAAGCCGATTTGGCCTCTAACATGTATCCATTCTTACCTGGCCATCCTCTGTCGGGCTCACACATATGTGAACTTTATGAAGGTGAGACGGATTGGGTTGTGAATTTCCTAGGCACGACTCTCCCACATCGGGACCATGGAGACCGGGATTATTATTGCTCGACAATGTTAACTCTGTTCAAGCCGTGGAGGACAGGTGATTGTCTTAAAACTGCTAATCAGTCCTGGTCAGCGGCGTTCGAGGGGTACGAGTTTACAGCGCGCCAGACGCGACTTATGGAAAACTTTAATGTAAGGTATGAATGTCTGGACGCTCGTGATGACTATCGCGCTCAGATGAAAGCTGCCAGCTCTGCCACAGGCAGCTGGCAAATGCAAGGTAAATGGGAAGACGCCGACGAAGATGACACTGACATAATGGAGACCACCGATTCCTTCAACACTATCTTTTCCTCCACCGAGCAAAATGGTCAAATGGACGAAATGCCGAGTATTGATGATTCTACTGTGTGTCGTGCTTGGAAGACACGAATAAATCAGGCTGCAGATATACGAAGGTTATTGGTCGAGTCCGGGTGGACTGAACCTTGCCAGGATCTATCAAACAACTCGTACCAAGACATTGCACAGGAAAGAATTCCCATACACTCTTTAACGGGCGCTGAGTGGAAGAAGGAGATTGGAAGATGTAAGGTCGCACTCGCGTCAAAGAGTGACGGCTTGATGGAACAGCAACCGCTAGACGGCAAACCTTCACGAAAGAGATTCATAAAAACTGACAACGTGCGTGTGGCCGACAAGGCATTTTTGTCAAAAAACTTCGATGCAGGAGGAGTGAATCAGGCTCTCATAGACACATGCTGCACTGAGTTCACTTTAAATGCCGAACAGGAAAGGGCCTTTCATATTGTGGCCAACCATGCTGCAGATCTGTACCCGTCTTCTCAACTCAAGATGTACATCGCTGGCGTTGGGGGTACCGGAAAGTCACAGGTCTTGAGAGCTCTGTCCTCATTTTTGAACAGACAGGGAGAGCCAGATTGGTTCGTGATTGTGGCTCCGACAGGCGCAGCTGCGTCTTTGCTGAACGGAGTAACCTATCACTCGCTTCTTGGTATCAATGAAAACACCTCTAATAGAACCCTGCCCGCTGTAAGGGAACAACTTAGTAAGGTTGACTACCTGTTTATAGACGAGATATCTATGATCTCTGCATGGGAACTATATAATATAAGGAAACGGCTTGCTATGGCATTGGGGGACTCGGAAACCTCATTTGGGGGCATGAACGTCATTTTAGCAGGAGATTTTGCACAATTGCCTCCTGTGTTGGGTGGTAAACACGGGGCACTGTTCAGTGACCAGATAGGCTTCAGCAAATCAAAAGCTCCCATGAAGCTGCAGGAAGAAACAATGGGGAAAACTATTTGGCATGAATTTACCACAGTGGTGCTCCTTCGGGAGAACATGCGGTTGAAAGGGGCTTCCGCGGATGACAGACGTTTGATAGAGGTCCTGGAAAACATGCGGTTCATGAAGTGCACGAAATCCGGCATAGCCTTTCTCCGAAGTCTCCAATTGGGTTTGCCATGCTCCTCCTTTGAAGGCGGCTTCCGTACGTTGTCTGACCCGAACTTTCGTAACACAGCTATAATAACTGCATGGAACGCGTACAAGGATGAAATTAACCGTTTAGGTGCTATCAGGTTCGCCAAAGATACTGGGCAGACTTTGCATGTCTTCTACAGTGACGATACTTCTAAGCCAGAAGAAGATAATGTCCAGGACAATAGGCCATCCGCTTCAAAACGGTTGAAGAAACAATCAAAGCGTAAGTTGGCGAATATTACAATGGAAGAACAAAAACTTATGTGGTCCCTTCCGCCAAGTGCCTCCTGTTCGCAAACTCCAGCGACGCTCACTCTCTGTCTCGATATGCCCGTTATGTTGAAGTCAAACCTTGCCACCGAGTTGTGTATAACTAAAGGGCAAGAAGCTACTGTGTGGGCGTGGACCTCTAAAAAAGGGTCGCGGGGACAGACTGTGTTGGACACTCTTTTCGTCAGATTAGTGAACCCCCCAAAGACTGTTAAGTTCGACGGACTTCCAAATAACGTGGTCCCTTTGCCTGCCTCGTGTGTCTTGACCACGATCACCCTTCCATCCGGCAAGACAATGAGAATACAGCGGCATCAAAATGAAGTCCTCCCCTGTTTCGCCATGACAGACTATAACTCTCAAGGTAAAACACGTGTTTTCAATCCAGTAGAGTTTGCCTACAGCAAGGACTGTTGAATCCGGACTACCAGATATATGGACCGTTGTATCGGGCCGCATATATGCTTCAATCGTTTTACTATGATTTATGCTATTCCTAGTCACTCCTGTTATAGAAGATACAGCCACCTCTGTATGGTATATAAGTAGCTCTGTATCTACATGCAATACCAGTACTTTTACTACTCTCGTTGCTGCCTCTAAGCCTATCTCCAGGTGAGCTAGTCTGTCCCATGCTGCCACTGCGTGGGCAGGACCTCTGCCTCAACAGGTTATGGGCCCCGGTGCCCTGTCGATGTGCCCTGCGATGGCAGCTCTCTAGGATGTGCACCTTTATTGTGTGCTGCCTATGATGATGCGCTATTGTGGTCGTTGCACTCGATGACCATCGTGACTGCTTAATCGCTGTTGTGATGGACAGACCGTTAACACCGGTTCTGGACCTGTGAAGTCGACATCTTCATTGATGTTTGACGATGGTGGACTGTGTCCTCAACAACGATCGATGGCTATCGCCGTTGACCGTGCAGTGATTTCTTTTATCATTGCTTATGATGATGAACCTATGCTGATCGTTGTTTTATTACTCCAGATCGCTATGGCTCCTGTTATGTCTACCCTTATCCCCACTGTTGAAGTCTTCAGCGGTGTCAACTGGCGCAAGTGGTCCAAGGGTCTTGGTACCTATGCCATGATCAACGAGTTCTACGACCATTATACCAACGACGATCCTGAACCTACTGAACCCGACAAACCTAAAGAACCAGCAGAACCCAAGCCTACTACTCGCACTGTCACTGTTGCTGCTACATCTACAACTGAAGCAACGACACGCACGGAGACAGTCTCTCCTACCGACGCTCAGATGCAGCAGTATGCTAGGGACTTGGAGCAGTATGCTAATGCTTTGGAGAGGTATGAGAAGGAAGTTCTCAGGTATGAGAAGGATAATCGACGTTGGAAAAAGTATGAATTCAAAGCTATGGGTGCACTACGTGCCACCACCACCATTGCCGTGCAGAGTATTATTGAGGATGATGATACGGCTTGGGGTGCTTGGGAGAAGATCAAGGCTCGTTATGGTCAACAGACTTCTGTGTCTGTTTGGGCTGACTTCAAGTCGGTCATGGAGTTTCGTTTGTCCGGTGGTAACCCCGTTCCCGAGATTGCTAAACTCGAACTCCTATTCGGCCAGCTCACTGAAGCTCAGATCGATCTTCCTACCCTCGTTAGAGCCATGCTCCTCCTCTCGATCATTCCACAGTCATGGGCCAACGCTTGTGAATTCGCTACCAATGGTAACTCGCCAGCTGAACTTACTTTCGAAGTGGCTCGTGATGCCGTCATTAACCACTACGAATCCCAGAAACCCGCTCCTCTCGCGTCGCGCATTTCTTCTGTCAAGAAGAAGGACAGGGACCCGAAGTTTAACCAACAGTCTAATCCTCCTTCGTCGACGTCTAACAATAATAACCAATCTAAGAACGACAACGACCAGAAGAAGAAGAACAACCAACGTGGCAGGAAGAAGAAGGGTGATTCTCAGGACAACAAGGGTGACTCCTCTCACAAGGGTCATTCTCATATCGCTTCCCTCTCTCATTTGTCCATCTCTTCATCACCCATTGTTCCTGATACTCCATCTGTCGTACATCCCGCGGACCGATCCCGGGATCCACTCCACATGCAGCGTTTCTCCGGTGCTACCTCTGGTGGTACTGTTTTTGAGAATGCTCAGGCTGCTCGCAGTCTTGCCGATCGTCTTGGTGTCCCCAAGTATGCCCACGTCCTTGAACCTATGGAACAGGGATATGCGGCTGCTTCCTCTTCCTCCCTCAAGCATCGTATTGATGGTCCCTTCTCCACTGCTCCACCTGCAAAGCGTGCTAAGAGCGTTGAGAAGGTTTACAACCTCTATGATTCTTTCTATGAGGACTCCGACTCTGAGCGTGAGGATTGTATTGCGTTGAACGCTGTAAACGATTCTTTGCGTACGGAGATTGCAAGTGGAAGTGCCATGGACGTTGACAGCGAGATCGCAGATGCCGCTGGTTTTTCCGACGATGTTGAGTACGATTCAGTCTCCATCGGATCTGAGGAATCTGACGATGACAGGCAAGTGCCTTATCTCAGTCTTTCTTCTAACACTGATACGAACCTACAGTGCGCCGCTTTATTAGCCGCTTCTAAACGTAGTAGTTCAGATATCGTGTCCCGTATGAAATTTGCGCAATATATTGGTGATCACTTTGCCACATGTGCCAATTGTAAGGGAAAGAAGGCGACTGGAAACTCGCAAGAGTGGATCGTTGATTCAGGTGCTTCATCGCACTTCACTTATGATCTCGAAGATTTTGCCGAGTACGAACCTATGAACAATGGACCGCAGCTAAACACTGCACAGAAGGACAACCCTATCCAAATCAAGGGGAAAGGGACTGTGTTCATCTCTCATTCTGTTGAAGGATCTGACGGTCGTATGGAGGAACGCATTACGCGACTCTATCCTGTCTATTATGTTCTGCTTTTGTCAATTCGACTTCTCTCGCTTGGAGAATTCTTGCAAGGTGGTCTGCAAGTACGCGGATCGTCTAGCAAATTGGCTTTTTATCAAAAGGGTCGACGCCAGTCATTGGTATCTTACCCGCTTATGCCTGGTCAAACCATTTATTGGGTTAGCTCGCAGAAAGCTTCTGCTCGTAGCTTAATGGCCAAGTCAACGATGGATAAAGTTGACTACAAGGTTCTACACAGACGTTTCGGACATTGTTCAGACAAGGCTCTGGATAAAGCTCGGAAGCATACTAAGAACTTCCCGGAATTCAACCGAAAACCGAGGAAAACCCGGTTATGCCGAGGATGTGCAGAAGGAAAGATGCACTCCAGATCGTTCCCTGACTCCACTACTCGTGCCTCGAAACCCTTCGAGAAAATCCACTCCGACCTCAAACAATTCCCCACTGAGTCGTACCACAAATACAAATGGTATATGTCGTTTGTCGACGACTGTACTTCACATGGCTGGACAATGCTCATGCGACGCAAATCTGACTCTGTCAAGATGCTCCGTGACTTTATCGCTATGGTAAAGGTACAATTTGGTGTTGATATTAAGGAATGGATGTCCGATGGAGGGGGAGAGTACAAATCCGATGCCTTCGATGATGTACTAAAGGAGCATGGTATTAAAATTCTGACCAGCATTCCATATACGCCGGAACAGAATGGTCGTGCAGAACGGTTCAATCGGACCATTGTCGAGAAAGCTCAAGCTCTTCGCTTTGATGCTTGTCTTCCACCTTCTTGGTGGGAATTCTGTGTGTTGCACGCTGTTGCACTTCATAATCGGACGCCGTCCCAGCGTTTACATTGGTTGACCCCGCATGAGAAGTTGCATGGCAGTGCACCGGATGTTTCGGATCTTCGAGTATTCGGATGTGCAGCGTATGCGTTTATTCCGGAAAAGCGTCGAGTTAACAAGTTATCTCCGCGTTCGGAACTGATGACCTTTATTGGTTTTCAGGAAGGCATGAAAGGATATGTCTTCATGAAGATGTCCAACAATAGTATCTTCAAAAGCGCTACTGCTCTGTTCAATGAAAACTTGTTCCCGAAGTGTTCTGATAAGAAACCGCGTGGCTTTACCCCGGTGGGTGAAATCCCTGAAATACCGCCGGTATTGGGTGAAAATCCCAACTTCTCTTCGGATAGTGATGATGATTCGTCTGATGACGATCTTTATCCTCCCAAAAACCTTCCAAAGCGATCGGAATCTCCTCATGACGATGATGGAGATGGTACTGTACCTCAGGGTGAACGTCAACATCCTGATCCTGATCCTCCGTTCCAGCCTCCCAGGCCACCTACACCAGTAGGTGGTAAAGAGCAGTCTCCGCCACCAAGGCGTTCAGGCAGGAAACGGACGGGTACTAAGCAACCTGATAATGTATTTGGTGAACAACGAGACCCAAATAATCCCTCGCGCATTGTGCGTGATATGGAGAAAAATTCTACATGGAGAGATGCCACGGGTGATAGAGAACCCATGGATCCACCTACTACTCGTAGGAGAGGCAGACCTAGAAAGGTTCCTGGGACTAATCGTGCCAGTCTGTCTACCATGTGTAACTCCAGGGGGAGTCAGCCCGATAGCTTAGTGTAACAATTATCCCAGGAAGGGGGAGTAGGTTTCGTGATTTACCTGTTAAATTGGGCAGTTCCCGTTCACGATGACCTCACCGATATGTCTAACGTTCGAGAGTGGACTCTCCGTGACATACTGAAGCTGCCAGCTGAGCAGCAGAGAGAATGAAAGGCCGCTTGCCGCGATGAACTAGAGGCTCTTTGCAAGCGCAAGGTCTTCGAATTGGTTGACCTACCTAAAGGTTGCAAGGCTGTCCAAAACAGATGGGTGTTTGACGTCAAGTCAGATGGTCAAAAGAAAGCTCGACTTGTTGCCAAGGGTTTCTCTCAGGTCGAAGGTGTCGACTTTGATGAGATCTTCTCACCAGTTGTGCGGTTTGAAACTGTACGGATGATGCTCGCATTAGCAGCTCTCAAAAACTGGCACATTCAGGCATTGGATGTGAAGAACGCCTTTCTTTATGGTGAACTTAAAGAAGAGATCTATATGGATCAACCTGAAGGTTTCAAGGTTAAGGGTCAGGAAGGCAAAGTCTATCGCCTTCGCCGTGCATTATATGGACTGAAGCAAGCCGCTCTTGAGTGGTGGCGTGCTCTCAGCTCATCCATGGAAGTAATGGGCTTCAAACACTTAACTTCCGATGCAGGTCCCTTCATCTGCAAAGATCGTGAGACTGGTGAAGAATGTATCGCTTTGATCTATGTCAACAATGCATTATTCCTTGGACCCAACAAAGCATTTGTCGAAAAGAAGAAAGCTGAGTTTATGGCTCGTTGGGAATGCCGTGATCCTGGAGAAGTTGAAGAGTTCTTGCGCATGCGTATTCGTCGCAAAGGCCGTAAGATCCTTCTTGACCAGACTGAATACTTGAAGAAGGTCTTGAAGCGATTTGGCATGCAGATGTTACATCCATGCATCTTACCCTGGTCTATCTCACCTGGTCACATCACACTTGGCTAGTCACATCACCTCCGGACCCATTCCGAGTATTTCCGGGTATTTCCGGGCTATTATTCTAGCTCATTCCAATACTATTCCATCCCTGGCACTCAACCTTCACTTCCGCGGTTCAGTCTCTCACACCAAGTCCATCCCCGGAACCTCCGCCATTTCCGCCTCCGCTTCCGGGACTCTTTCCATCTTATTCTGACTTGTTCTGACTTACTTATCTCCGACTTCCGAGATATTCCCACACTCACTTATTCTATTCATATCTTCATTCCATCACGCACTTATTCATTTCCGGTTCATTTCCCTTCCGGTACATTTCTCCCCGTATTTGACTTCCATATGATACATCAACCTTTCCCGCACTTGACTCACTCATCATTCATTCATTTACTATAACCCTATATAAGCTCTATACTTCTATCCTGTATCAGAAGACTCGAAATCAACTAGGAAATCAACCAGGACTCGCCTGGATACTTCTCTATTATGTCTTTCCTTCTCTCTTGCAACTTGTCCTCTTAGTCTAGTAGAAGGACAGCTCAGTTCATGGTGCTGTTGGCGAAACCTTCAGCTACTGTCTGCTCTAGATCCGTTGCTCCCACACTCCTTCATCATATCTCTTTCCTATCCATCTATCCGACAGCATATAAAATCCCATATCTTATCTTATCCCTATCCAATCCGCACGATCCTAACAGCAGAATGCAAAAGCAGCTGATACTCCCCTTCCCACCGGCTATATTCCACAACCCAATGAAGGTCCTGTTGATCCCGAACGTCGTGCTCGATATCAATCAGTGATTGGATCGCTTCTGTATATCATGCTTGGCACTCGTCCAGATATTGCCTATGCTGTTACAAAGCTTTCTCAATTCTCTGCTAATCCATCGGAGGATCACCTGAAGAAGGCGCTTTATATTTGCTGCTATCTTGCAGGAACTCCAGACTATGCATTGGTCTATGATGGAGCCTCTGACGGAGGTTTACTAGCATTCACTGATTCTGATTGGGCTGCTGATCCTATCAAGCGTCGGTCGATCACGGGCTATTTCTTCAAATTGGCAGGTGGCATCTTCTGTTGGCAATCACGCGCCCAGAAGACTGTTGCGCTTTCATCCACTGAAGCTGAATACATGGCGCTATCCGACTGTAGTCGTCAAGCTGTGTGGATTCGACAGTTACTCTCTGAACTTGGGATTGATATGACTCCCGTACCCATATGTGGAGATAATCAAGGCTCGATTTTCATCGCCTCTAATCCAGTTCAAGAACGTCGCACCAAACACATTGATATTCACTATCACTATATTCACGAATGTGTTTCAGACCGCAAGGTCGATCTCTTCTTTATTGACGGTGCCTACAATCCTGTGGACATGTTTACCAAGAATTTGGGTCATGTCAAGTTCTCCGCCTTTAGAGAACATCTTGGACTTGAATTTTATTCGTCCGAATAGACGCTTCATGCTCTACTTGTGCCGCACTTAGCGAGGGGGAGTGTTGAATCCGGACTACCAGATATATGGACCGTTGTATCGGGCCGCATATATGCTTCAATCGTTTCACTATGATATATGCTATTCCTAGTCACTCCTGTTATAGAAGATACAGCCACCTCTGTATAGTATATAAGTAGCTCTGTATCTACATGCAATACCAGTACTTTTACTACTCTTGTTGCTGCCTCTAAGCCTATCTCCAGGTGAGCTAGTCTGTCCCATGCTGCCACTGCGTGGGCAGGACCTTTGCCTCAACAGTTTGTGTCGTTGAGACTCAAGAGTGGAGAGAAGCCATAATTTGACTTTCGAGAAGGAGTAACCAAATAGAATCTGTGCTGGGAGGCAGGCATTACCACTTTACACTTAGAATCATTCGAAATGCTGCTAGGTAGATGAGCTGGGTGGGTTTAGTCAATTTGGAGAAAATCCGTAAAGCATCAGACTGATCATAAGAGAATGTTTGGGGCAGGTTGAGGAACATCCCAGTTGCGAGCAACACCCGAACCGGGTGAGCACAATATCCACTGGGGCCACGTGACACAGCAGTCTGACTGGCTCTCAATCCCTTGAACCGTGGAACGGTCCATTCTTTTGTCGACATTGTTCTCCCTAGCGGACCTGTCAAGAATTTCACATTGCACTCTCGGCCTCAACAATGAACACCTACCCTTTCAGTCGATGCATTGGCCAGCTTTGGAGCTATAAAGTCAACGCACATTAGCCTTCCTCTCCCCCACATCACTTATGAACCATCATCACAATCTCAGGCCGAGCCTGTTCGCACAAGATATTTCTCAATGGACCGAATATCCTTTTTTCGTTGCTAAACGAGCACTCGTTACGCCCGTGGTGACAAACTTCTGTCTTATATTATTGGGAATCACGATAGGATTGGTGAGTTCAATGCCCTTTATTACTTGCTATTATAGTGTTCATTGTTTTCTTAGTTTCTTACTACGATCGCACTGTGCTGGTGGATCAAGTCGCTCGCTCTAGAGGGTTTAAGGTGTGTTACTTTGTTCCATCTATCCCTCTGACCTCCTGGCTAACAATTTATAGACTTGTTTGTCAACTCTACAGCACACAATATCCTCTGCTAGTGATGTTGGATCCCCCTCTCCTGATGTTGAGAATCACGATATTAATTGGATTGGTGAGTCTCACGCCGTTTGATGGAATCATGTGAAAACTTGTCAATTCCCGAGACTCCTTAGTAGAGTGTGCGTTGGGCTCAATAGCGGTCTATTGGGGTCTACATAGCGCTCGAACTTGCCGCCCGAGAAGGGGGAAGACTCAAGCCTAGCTACAAGAGACAGATGTATCGAAGTAAGCTAAATAGAAAGTGCAAGGGAGGTGGGTGGGAGAAAAAAGAGATACCGTCGTACTGCGAGCACTGGGTGAGAGGAGGATGATATCTAGAGATATAAGTACGTACCTGCGAGCACTGGGTGAGAGGAGGATACTCCTTCTCAGTGCTCGGGCTCTGACTATGTAGGAAAACATGAAAGACAAAAGAGACAAAGGGAAATGAGTCATCTAGGTGACATGGTGAAATGGGTGAAATGTGATAGCTAAAGAATGATGATCGTAGAATAAAGAGTGAAAGAGACATGAGGCGGCGATGGGGAGGCTTCGTCGTTCATCATCGACCCCGAGCAAAAACCATTGCCCGAACCAGCATTAATAGAGTGTATTTACTGGGTGTTATACGGAATTTGGCCCGTCTATCTAGTGCTCCAATGTGTCCATTTGCCCGATTTGCACAGGCGCTTCACACTTTTTTTCCTCTGATCATCTTGTTTGCCAGCTTCCGCAGGGACCCTCTCTAAGCTACTAGACGCCAAAAAATCAAAGACCGACTACTCAATCTGCGATGTTCGCTCCCCCATGCAGAATATGGGAGCATTTTGTTGCATCAATCGTGCTCTCTGCTTTTCTCAAGATATGAGGTACCCACACGGCCATTGATGCTTGTAAAGTATTGACGACCTCGTCTGTCTATACATAGCTCCGACCTGTCCGTACAGAATCCGTATAACCTCCGTATAACCCTCAGCAAATACACCCTAATGCTATTATTCAGTTTCTTATCACAATCGCACTATGCTGGTGGATAGTATGCATCAGCACTGATATCACAATAACCGAAGAGAAAAGTGTTTCGACTCAGTGCACGGATGTAAATGAAGACACATATACCACACAGTCCCTGTTGACTCGGACCTTACCATTCACACGTCCTGCTCAGGTCCATGTACCCAGTATTGCCATGCCTCGGTTCACTGGCATCGCAGCGACTGGTTACGAACGGGTCCTTAACAGGGCTAGTCAAGCTCGAGAACTAGGTGCGCCTTTCCCTTACTCTCAACAGCAACCTGTCGTATTCATTGGATCTGTTGAAGCAGCACCATCAGTTCCACTAAACAACAGTGGTAACGATGATAGGATTTTGCTCTCGTGTACGTCTTCTATCTATATCTCTGCGATCTGGCTGACACCCTGTTATCTCTATCTCTCAGCACTGGCATCAGCACCAGTATTGTCCAACCCTCTCATCGCCCTCGGATGTCACTGAGGGACCTACCCAACTCCAACCCAATCGTGCAGTCGTTTCAAGTTGGCCAAAGCCACGGGCAAATAAGAAGGTCTCGGTGGAAGTGGAAAAGGAAGCTACAGACGCACCAGAACATGACGATAACACATTTATCGCTGCTGGCGCTGAGACTGGGCACTCGACAAAAAAGCGCTCGAGTTTTGTATGTATTTCGATTTTTGTTACTACTGCTCTAGTCTCATGCTTCCCATTGATGATCACAGACAACTGTCGATGCTTCGCCAGTAGTACGGGCAGGCGTTTTGTCACTGTCAACAGAGTTCTCAACAGTACCTGCGCCTCTGTCTACCGTGTTGGCCTCCAAGAGAGCCAAAGCCTCTCTTTCGACGAAGGCAACACCGCCCCTGGGCCCTCAAATCTCAGCAACTCCACCGTCGGAGTCACCCTCAGCATCGTCTGCTGGCTGCACTCACAGGTCCGTTGGCACTAGGAACCCGGGGGGATCAAGGTTGAGGCCGGACTTGTCCGTAGTTACGACGCTTGCACCTGCATCTGATATCCCGCTGATGTCAGCAACGTTGTTGTGTTCCAGGATTGACCACTTGCACCGTCCACCCCCTCTTGACCACTTACACCACCCACCCTTACTTACACCATATGGGCTTCAGATGCACCTGAAATCCTCAGATACACCACCTGAAAAGACCATGTGTTAAGGCAGTGGTGGTGTAAGTAGTCTCTGAAAGTGGGGCGAGATCAATCAGACAATGTGCCTGACGACGTGCCTAATTTCCAATCTGGGAACTCTCCGAGTCGTCTCTATGTGCTTGCCCTGTCGCCTCACGCGATTATCACTAAGTTCCAAGAATTCTTCACCTGTCAGCAATGCAGCGCTGTGAGTGAAGGTAGCCTAATTTTGAGCTCAAATGTCATTATTGTATAACGGAAGGTAATTATAGAGGTATACTAGTATGTACCTTAAAAGTAATGCAAAGCTTTTGGATCGCCCAAAAAGGTTTTCAGGGAAACCATGGGGGTGTGGTGGGGAGTTGAACTTGACGCTCAAGTAACGTTGAAGGGAAGGTTGGGCAGCCGCGCTGCTGCTGGACTAGGACGACATAACTGTGCATCCAGTTTATACGTTATATGGCCATTGCGTATCAGCGCAGCGTTCCTGTGAAAAGTAAGGATTCATAGCCCATTTCAAACTCAGTAGATAATAGCAAATATATGAGTGAGAACTTACATTTCGGATCTTTACTTAATGATACTGGTCCGTCCGGGACTGGCGTTGCTCAATGGTTCTCGTCGTTCTTAACGAAGTCTCGGTCGCGCCACAATCTAGCATAGATGAATTGCTTGAAGAGGACATTGGCCATCGTATTGAATGACAATCTAAATAAATTTCGTAGATAACGCATACACTGTTATGTGGAGTGGCTACAGTAACTACTACTACTATACTAAGATCAACGCCGTAGCCATGTGTTGGCAATGTGACATAGTGAGTTCAAGGTCAAAGCCTATGCTAAGATATATACGTATATGATTTGTTCACACTGCGACGAGTGCTGGTGACGGGGGAAAAGGGAGACGTTGAACACTGTCGAACTGGGGCCTATTTAAAGTGAGCAAGCCCGTGCCTCAGCTCCGCTTCGGCTACATTCCTGAATCAGCAACTACCATCTTACACCACCTTTCCCAATGTCGAGGTGGTGTATCTTGAGGAATCGGGTGCATCCGAGCCACATGTGGTGTAAGTGGAGGCGGGTGGTGTAAGTGGTCGAGAGGGGGTGGACGGTGCAAGTGGTATATCCTCGTTGTGTTCATCTAGTTCACTCAGCTCAACCTCATCCTCGCTATCCGTGGCATATCCGAACTCGGGACAAAGGACTGTGGTGGCTCAACCTCGGCCCTCGAGATTCTCTGCGCTTGTGGCAGGGCTTTATCGGACTCCCACTGCATCTTTGTCAGATAGTGCGGCTTTGTCTGTTGATGTTGACCCCACACCCACCCGCTCTTCATCTTCCGAATCACTACATGTTAGCAGGACGACAAAGAGAGCTCCATCTTCGCAGTACCCCATTGCGAGAGCTCAACCTCAGCCCGATGTTCAGGGTGCAATCAGTACTGCGAGGCCGTTGCCAACCACCAATGCCGTTTTGAAAGCAATCAAGGCTTGCTTGATCGCCAATCTTACAGGTACAGCGACTATGCACACTGGTCATTTTCCGGTCGCGAAGACATCCACAGCTACAACCGCCGTCGCCATCCCTTCTCGAGAACGCCAGAACCTCCCTGCAAAATGTGTTCTCCCCGGTGACAATGGTACAGCCAACGAGTGTTGCATCTGCCACAAGACCCTCTTCGAAGGCGGGTCGTTTGATAGATTCGGTGTTGATCACGATGTGAAGGGTTTGGAGTACGCACTGGAATTGGTTTGGTGTGGGAAGTTCTGGAAGAGTCTACATCGGGGGTGTTGGGATGGATGTGAGTGCTTCTCTCGGTTGTGACTTTGACAGATGATTGATTGATTCTACTTTAGGGATGAGAAAATGTACTGGAAGCGAGGGGTGGACGTGTCCGTTGTGTGACACCAAGGTTGGGTGAACAATCGAATGATGCCTTCGCGGCCGCTGGTTGTGAGTGGACTTGATTCTTTTATCTCTGAATTAATGTTTTATGTGTTCTGCACCGTCTTACCTCAGACTACTAAGACTGTTTTTCTCAGGATATCGATTATATACGCTACAATCTACTCGTTCGTGAACATCATCCCCGGAGACCTCAGAAGTCCACTACTTCAAGCTACTGGGCTGAAGAGACAAGATCCTGTATTATACAGTGAGAATTTACGTTGTTAGTACTTAGGCATACCTGTTTTCGCTCTTGAGGACCTATCAATCATTGCGCAATGCGAAGGGGCAAAGCGGGGCTGCTGGATCTTGTGGGTCCTTGATACCAGGAACGTGAGTCATAACTCAATCAGTTTATCTGCATCACAGCAAGTGACTTGACAGTAACCAAGGTTGTGGATGTGCACACACTGATGGTGTGCCATACACACATACACACATTTCCCTTATCTTATCCCCAGCAGTTGCGTGAGGCCAAGACACGAGTCTAAAGCCGCCGTGAGTCACTTTGCAGACATGACAATGCTCACTTCGAGTCGTGACATTATTTCTCAAGAGCCCCCCGCTTGCAGCGGAGAGCTTGTAGGACTTCCCCCAAGCGAGGAGTCCACTGGCAATGCTGAGCTCGGGTTTCGGTCTATGACCGAACTCGGAGAACGTGTTGATGAGCCGGCATGACGCCTAGCGCAGAGGACTACAACATAGCTATACTACTACTTACCAGAGAGGAGTTTAGAGAGATAGAGGCGAGACGTAGAAGCTCAAGCACACTGTAGATTCAAGTAGAGAACTACGAGCTTATATACATGTAGATACAATAGAGTTACCATATAGGGACGACAATAGGAATTGTACATATGAGCATATAGAACAATGAAGAATAGGACAATAGCGAATGCATTATCCCGCATAATACAATGGCGGGAAGTATGAACCGGGACTTCGGATATACCGGGATCTAATTATAGTCCACGGATTCAACACACCCCCTCGCTAAGTGCAGCTGAAAAGCGCAACTGAGCGAATCAAGTGGACGAATAGAATTCAAGTCCAAGGTGATCTCTGAACCGTAAGAACTTCTCATGTCCGAGATTCTTCGTAAACATGTCTGCTGGATTATAGACTCCTTCAATAAAGAACAACTCGACTTTGCCATCTTCAACACATGATCGAATGTAATGATATCGAATATCGATGTGCTTGGTTCGGCGTTCTTGAACCGGATTAGATGCAATGAAGATAGAGCCCTGATTGTCTCCACAGATTGGAATAGGACCTAGATCAATTCCAAGTTCAGAGAGTAGCGATCTTATCCAGGAAGCTTGACGACTGCAATCCGACAGTGCCATATACTCAGCCTCAGTGGAAGAAAGAGCTACAGTCTTCTGGGCGTGTGATTGCCACGAGAAGATGCCGCCTGCTAACTTGAAGAAGTAGCCAGTGATCGAACGGCGTTTGATAGGATCGGCAGCCCAATCCGAGTCTGTGAACGCAAGAAGACCTCCATCAGAGTCATCATCGTAGACAAGTGAATAATCTGATGTGCCAGCTAGATAGCGGCAGATATACAGAGCTTTATGGAGGTGTTCCTTCGTTGGATTAGAAGAGAACTGGGAAAGCTTCATAACTGCATAGGCAATATCAGGACGTGTACCCAGCATAATGTACAGAAGCGACCCAATCACAGACTGGAATCTGGAGCGAATAGCAGGATTGACTGGACCATTGTTGGGAGTTGGCACATAGCCAGCAGGTAAGGGCGTAGGAGCACCTTTCGCATTCTGCATCCCAAAACGTTCAAGGACTTTCTTCAGATAATCCTTCTGGTCAATCATGATCTTATTGCCTTCGCGACGAATGCTCATGCGGAGAAACTTGCTAGCATCGCCCATATCACGGCATTCCCATCGAGCCATGAACTCGGCTTTCTTCTTGTCAACAAAAGCTTTGTTAGGACCCATGAATAGTGCATCGTCAACGTATATGATCGCATACACAACTTCACCACTCTTCGGATCTTTGCAGATGAAGAGTCCAGCATCAGAAGTCAGGCGTTTGAAGCCTAGTACTTCCATGGACGAGCTGAGGGTTCGCCACCATTCAAGGGCAGCTTGCTTCAGTCCATATAATGCACGACGCAGGCGTAGTACCTTACGTTCTTGGCCCTTGACTTTGAAGCCTTCAGGTTGTTCCATATAAATCTCCTCAACAAGATCGCCATAAAGGAAGGCGTTCTTAACATCAACAGAAGTGATGTACCAGTTCTTGAGAGCTGCGAGAGCAAGCATCATACGAACAGTCTCATAACGAACAACTGGTGAGAAGATCTCATCAAAATCGACACCTTCGACCTGAGAGAAACCTTTGGCAACAAGTCTCGCTTTCTTGCGACCATTCGACTTAACGTCGAAGACCCATCTATTTCTGATGGCTTTGCGACCTTTAGGCAAGTCACAGAGTTCGAAGACCTTGCGCTTACGAAGTGCCTCAAGTTCTTCGTGGCAAGCGTTCTTCCATTCCTTCTGTTGCTCAACAGGCAACTTTAGAATATCGCGGAGTGTCCACTCTCTGATGTTAGAGAAATCAGGAGTATCGGACGTTGGAAGCGAATCGTGAACTGGAACGGCATTGTTCAACAGGTAAATCACGAATCCTACTCCCCCTTCTTTGGTCAGTCTTTCGACTACGCTTTCTTCCTCATGCGACTCAGTGCTTCCACTGGGTTCTGGAGCAGGCGGAGGCGGAAGTGGACCAGGAATCCCCTTTTTACCACCTTTGCCTTTCCTAGATCGCGAAGAGCTAGGACGATCAACTGGATGTGAAGGTTCTTTGTCTCCAGTGACGTTTCTCCAAGTATTCTTATTCTCTAAGTCGCGAATAATATCTGAGGGTCTATTTGGGTTCCGCTGTTCACCAAATATATTACCAGGTTGCGTTGTACCCTTCCGCTGCCTCGAAGACCGGCGTGGACCATCCGCTGCTGGTGCAGGCGGAGGAACAGCGGGTTTGCCTGGAGGCGTCGGAGGACCAGATTGAGGGAGTGGCATATCCCCTGGCGCAGGGCCACCTGCAGGTTCGTCAACCTGAGGTTCTGATCTCTTAGAAGGTTCGGAGCGACGTCTGAGATCTGGGAACGGAGTATCGTCCCAATCGTCATCAGAGTCTTCATCTTCCGAAGGAATGTTGGGATTTTCACCCAAAGTAAATGGTTCACTACCAACAGGTGTAAAGCCACGAGTTTTTGCATCAGGACACTTATTGTACAGCGTCTCATCGAATAGTGCAGTGCTACCTTTGAATACGGAATTATTACTTCGCATGAACAGGAAGCCTTTCATCCCATCTTGGTAGCCGATGAAAGTCATCAACTCACTACGAGGAGCAAGCTTATTCTTCCTACGATCTTCAGGAATGAAGACGTAGGCTGCACAACCCAATACTCGGAGATGTGAAACATCAGGTGCTTCGCCGTAAAGCATTTCGAACGGAGTTCGCCAGCTCAATCGCTGCACAGGAGTGCGATTGTAGAGGTGGACGGCGTGCACATGGCAGAATTCCCACCAGGACTGAGGCATGCAAGCTTCAAAGCAAAGAGCTTCAGCCTTCTCATGAATAGTCCTGCTGAATCGTTCAGCACGACCGTTTTGTTGTGGTGTGTACGGTATGCTCTGATCCCTTTGGATCCCATACTCTTTCAGTACTGCATCGAACTTATCTCCTTTGTACTCTCCCCCTTCATCGGACATCCAGGTCTTGACAACAGCATTGAATTGCGTCTTGACCATAGTAAGGAAGTCCCTCAAAGCGGGTACTGCCTCGTCTTTCGTCTTAAGTTTAGAGGTCCAAACGTAGGACGTGCAGTCATCGAGAAAAGAGATGTAGTACTTGTACCGGTGATACGATTCAACTGGGTACGACTTCAAATCCGAATGTATGCGTTCAAACGGTTTAGAAGCTCTTGTTTTAGAGTTGGGGAACGATTTCTCATGCATCTTGCCTTCAGCACAACCACGACACAGAGGTGTCTTCTTAGTAGGCATCTTAAGGTCAAGTGGGAAACCTTGCGTATGTTTCCGAGCTTTGTTCAGGGCTTTATCCGATGGATGCCCAAAGCGTCTGTGCTCAATATCGTAGTCGACGTTGTAAACGACCGACTTGACCATTAAAACCTCAGCAGATGCTTTCCGCGAGTGTACCCAATAAATGGTTTGACCAGGCATATGAGGGTAGGAAACAAGCGACTGTCGTCGCTGTGATGAATAGAAGGCCAACTTCTTCGCGTTTCCACGAATTGATAGACCATCTTGAAGGAACTCTCCCATTGATAGTAGACGTATGTCCAATTGAGGTATGTAATAGACAGGGTAGAGACGCGAAACGCGCTCTGTAAGTTTCCCGTCATGTCCTTCAACGTTATGCTTAATGAAGACAGTGCCTTTACCCTTGATCTGTATAGGGTTGCCCTTATTCGCAGTATTTACGATAGGACCATCAAGCGATTCATATTCAGCGAAGTCATTCATATCGTTCATGAAATGAGAGGAGGCACCAGAATCAAGGAGCCAACCCTGTGCGTTGTTCACACTTTTCTTTCCCTTACATTGTATACACCCCACAAAGTGGGAACTGATTGCATGACAATAATATACAAGTGATTCCAGATCACTACGACTACCCCGCGAACTACTGATACCAACTAATTGTGAGCATCGCTGTAGGGTCGTATCAGTTTGGGAAAGCAGGTCAAGGTATGGTACTTGCCTGTCGTCGTGGAAAGATCCAAGAGAAACGTCATCCGGGACGTCCTCAACCCCTGCAGCTTCGGCAATGTCATTGTCAACATCATTACCGAATAGAGAGGTCATGTCTTCCATACCGTCGTCAGATCCCCAATCCATCTCTACATCTTCATCAGGATCAGCGCTACGAGAGCGTTTAGAAGAAGTAGAAGAAGGAGATCCGGCTCCCTCATATCCCTCATCATCCTCCAAAAGACGCTTGGACGAGGACGCACGTGGTTGTTCAATGCGGTCCTGGAGCGAACGATTGGTGGCGGACGTGACGATCTGTTCGAAGGGTTTGAGATACCGCGCCGTCTTGGGGGCACCAAGTCTGTCAGCAAGGGAACGTGCTCCACGGACATCATCAAATACTGACTGAGATGGCTTGAAGCCAGTGAAGGACTGCATAGCAGCCGGGTTCTTCTTGGCAACTGGCTGAGGGACAGTGCTGTCACAGGACTTGTCCCAGTGACCGGTGAAGTGAGCTGGGGGCGGTGATCCCATAGCACGAACAGGAGGGGCGCTGGCGATCTCAGCGCGCAAGGAGTTGTTGACCGCGTTCAACGCGATACGTTCCCTACGGTCGGTGATCGAGGAATAGGGACGGATAGGAGTGGGGGAAGCTACGACGGATGCATAGGATGCCAGATGGGAGTGACCATGCGACCGATTGTTACCACCGTTGTTACCGCCGGCGTTGCCGGGACCCTGATGCTGGTTGATACCACCGCGGGTACCACGCTGCTGCTGCTTCTTCTTCCTACCGTTGTTCTGGTTCGAAGAAGGACGTTGCTGCTGCTGCTGTGGTTGACGCTGTTGGCCACGCTGCTGCTGTCCGCGCTGCTGACATTGCTGCGGCGGACGCTGCTGCTGACCAAAAGATGGCTCGCGGTTACCAGCACGCTTGACCGCAGAGAGGCGATTGGCAAGCTGAGGGTTCTGGCGCTCGTATTCAATCATGATGGCTTCATGAACGTCGGCGACGGTGAGGGCGCTGGAGCTCTCAGGATCCCTATCAAAATCATGAAGGGATTTGGAGGAAGCGGCGTCCCATTCGGGAGGAATAGCTGCGATGAGAAGGAGGGCTTTGATCAACTCGGGGAGTTCAACCCCAACCTCGGCAAGACGTTCAATGTAGTGTTTGAACTTGGCGATGCCAGCCTGGGGATGACTGGTGGTAAGCCGGAAGGACACCAATTTGACGAAGTCACCATAGATGGCAGACAATGTTGGTTCGCCATAGGTAGTGATGATGGTGGACCAGGCTTTGGCAGCGTCCATGTCCTTGAGAGGCTCAAAGACTTCCTTCGTAGAGGTCAACTGAATAATACCCATCAGCTGGAGATCTTTTTCCTCCCATGATTCTAGCGCAGTATTGTACGCTGTGATCTGAGCATCGGTGGGAGGGTGACGATCAGGTTCGTCATCACTATCAGTTCCAGCTGCAGGCTGAGCAGTTCCACCAGGGGGAGTAGTGACGGTAATGGTTGGAACAATGGGTTCCCCCAGCGGGTACGTAGGCTTCTTAGCCGCACCAGTAAGGTGACGATAAAGGCCTTGAGCCTTGGTTACAGCTTCCATTTCGCTGTTATAGGTCTGGCGGAAACCAGTGCCGTCGAAGCGACCGGAGAAGAATTTCTTAACGTCGAACATGGTAGTAAGAGGTTGAGAGTTTGGTGTTGGATCTAGAAAAGACAGCATCAGCATGCGTCTAATCAACACAGGGAGCGGCCATTAAGGCGCTATGCTCAACGAGGAGCATTGGATCCTTGAGATCCGATGTCGTCGAAGGACGTACATCAATGCCATAGATCGAGCACTCAATTAAGAGGTCGATGGCAACATGCAGGTCTAGCCTAGCTAGCCGATGACAGCAGCCTAGGGGCGCTCGTCGCTGACAGCAGCCATTAAGGCGCTCGTCATTGTAGTCGGGCTAACCGGGGCCCATAACCTGATGAGCCGGCATGACGCCTAGCGCAGAGGACTACAACATAGCTATACTACTACTTACCAGAGAGGAGTTTAGAGAGATAGAGGCGAGACGTAGAAGCTCAAGCACACTGTAGATTCAAGTAGAGAACTACGAGCTTATATACATGTAGATACAATAGAGTTACCATATAGGGACGACAATAGGAATTGTACATATGAGCATATAGAACAATGAAGAATAGGACAATAGCGAATGCATTATCCCGCATAATACAATGGCGGGAAGTATGAACCGGGACTTCGGATATACCGGGATCTAATTATAGTCCACGGATTCAACACGTGTGTGATGATCAGGACTGCCGCGTGAAGGAAAGTCCGTGAACTCCGAAGGCTGTCTGATGCCTGAGGTTCGGAGAGGAAAATGAGGAGAAATAAGAGTTGATTCGACTACCAAACTAGTACTTTGAACATAGCTTATATACTAAATAATTGTTAGGATCGTGCGGATCGGATAGGGATAAGATAAGATATGGGATTTTATATGCTGTCGGATAGATGGATAGGAAAGAGATATGATAAAGGAGTGTGGGAGCAACAGATCTAGAGCAGACAGTAGCTGAAGGTTTCGCCAACAGCACCATGAACTGAGCTGTCCTTCTACTAGACTAAGAGGACAAGTTGCGAGAGAGATGGAAAGACATTAGAGTCATGATGGGGATTGACCCAGATTGAAACCTGGTTGATTTCTGGTTGAAACCTGGTTGATTTCGAGTCTAAAGATACAGGATAGAAGTATAGAGCTTATATAGGGTTATAGTAAATGAATGAATGATGAGTGAGTCAAGTGCGGGAAAGGTTGATGTATCATATGGAAGTCAAACATGGGGAGAAATGTACCGGAAGGGAAATGAACCGGAAATGAATAAGTGCGTGATGGAATGAAGATATGAATAGAATAAGTGAGTGTGGGAATATCTCGGAAGTCGGAGATAAGTAAGTCAGAACAAGTCAGGATGAAAGGTGAAAGAGTCCCGGAAGCGGAAGCGGAAGTGGTGGAGGTTCCAGGGATGGACTTGGTGCGAGAGACTGAACCATGGAAGTGAAGGTTGAGTGCTGGGGATGGAATAGTGTTGGAATGAGCTAGAATAATAGCCCGGAAATACCCGGAAATACTCGGAATGGGTCCGGAGGTGATGTGACTAGCCAAGTGTGACGTGACTAGGTGAGATAGACCAGGGTAAGATGCATGGATGTAACAATAATATCAAATAATATGAAACAAAACAAGTAATGATACGTGTATGAGAATGCGGAAGTATGAGTACGGCGGTAGTCTAGTAGAGCTTGACTATGGAACTTGGATATGATCGAGTCGTTACATTATCCCCCTTCAAGCCTGAATGAAGCGAATGAAATGAAGAGGAATGAGACGAATGAGAAGGCTGAGACTAGGGAACGATGAGAGAGGTCAATCCCATGAGTTGTCGAGTGCTCCAAACTCGTGAGGATAGGGAATTCCTAGTTTGTTGAGTAGGTTGTAGGCGAAAACGTCGGTGTCTAGGAATGAGAGTCCGATATCTTCTTCAACATCTCTAATGAGGTCCGCAGGGCTCGTCCAAGAGAGACCCTCGTCGACGAGACGGTCATAGGTGAATTTGAAAGTGGAGAAGGGTCGGTCAAAGCACAGCTTGCGACCGGTGGCCGATGAATAAAGGAATCTGCCATCGTGAGAGTAACGAATCTTTAGGCAGTATTCGTAGAAAGTGAAGGGATTAAAGGTGTCCTGTGTTTTCGAATTCTCCCAACCCTTCGCATAGTAGTATCTGTCGGAATCGGTGATGTATCGCAGTGGTTGTTTGTGAACTGCTGGGATTTCGAAGACGTCCTTGAATCGATCTCGTGTCCAAAAGGAATCGGGTACGTGTGAGAGCCAATTCTTTAATTCGTCTTCTGTGAGTCGTGGGTCCCGGCCTTTGACTGTGATATGAGTTCCGTCGGGAAGTGTATAAGGGAGGTTGATTAAAAGTGCAAGTGTAGAGTGCATGATTAGGGTATAGGTTTGGAATCAGAGGGAAGTGTTTTCGTCCGTCGGGATTCCCAACTCGTTATAAGTAAATCGAGTGGGTGCTCGTGCCTTCCGACTGGATCGGGTTGTTGTGACTTCAGGAGGTTTGTAGTTTTGTTTGGGGTCGACATGTAACGCAGGCGGAGACGGAGGGCGTATAGGGATGAAACGTATGTCAGTTTCAGTGAGTTTGTCTTCCAAATTCTGTTGTCCGATTGCAATGTCTTGTGTATTGTTCTGAGGTTGCGAATCCCCTGATGTCCTGCTTCTGTCAAGTATAAACTGGTTGGGACGTGGAGCTTTGGGGTGGCGACGATGAAAGCGGTCGAGGAGCTCGTTGTATGATGTCGATATGTCAGAGAGAGGGGTCCAAACGTTGTCTGTTGTGTCAGAGCCCTTGTAGTGTAACAGGTACTCGTAAGACTGTCCGATCTTTCTACAGTCCAGAATAGAATCAATTTTCGTCAAAGGGTCTTCCTCCAGTTCGAATGGTAAAGGTTGAGAAGGGGAACTGAGTTCCGGGTCGTGAAAGTAAGGTTCTAGCAGGGAGACGTTGAATACGGGGTGTAGTCTCGAAAGATAGGGAGGTAATCGAAGTTTGTATGCATTGTTTCCTACACGTTTCTCGATCGGAAATGGTCCGAGTTTCCTGTGATCAAGTTTCGTCGAGGGACGGTTCGACTTGATGTTCTTTCGGAGTAGCCAGACCAATTGGCCGTCCTCGAAAGTTGGAGGAGGTAAGTGACGTGCATTGTAGTACTGCGCTTGTTTCTGTTGTGCGAATGCAAGCGTGGCTTTGAGTTCTTCATGGATAAGTCGAAGACGATCCGCAAGGTCCGATGCAGCAGGTATGTCCACGTGTTCAGCAATTTTCGGTTCGAAGGTTGGGTGATAGCCTAGATTCGCATAGAAAGGTGATTGTCGTGTGGAACTGTTCTCAAGATTGTTAAAAGCGAATTCTGCTAATGGCAGATAGTCCACCCAATCATCTTGGTGGTAGGAACAGTATGATCTGAGGTATGTTTCCAGTGTTTGGTTCGTGCACTTGGTGAGACCATCTGTTTGGGGGTGGTACGCAGTCGAAGTATTGATCTGAGTATTTAGAAGTTGCATAAGCTCCTTCCAAAACCTCGATACGAAAAGCTTATCCCGATCTGAGACAATGTTGACAGGGATACCGTGCAGACGGAAGATGCGATCCAAGTATAACCACGCTAACTGTTCGGCGGTAATGGTTTCATTGGTGGGGATAAAATGAGCTGCTCGTGTGAGACGGTCACAGACGACCCAAATGGTGTCGTGCCCATGAGAATCAGGTAGTTTCGTGATGAAGTCCATGGTAATTGATTGCCATGGTCGATCTGGTATCTCTAAAGGTTGCAGTAGTCCATAGGGTTTGTGTCGTTCGGATTTGGCGCGAGGGCATGTATCACAAGCTCGAACATAGCTGCGGATATATGTGTTCATCCCTGGCCAAGAGTAGTCTCGTGCTACAAGTAGTTGTGTGCGACTTCGTCCAGGATGGCCACCTACGACTGCGTCGTGTCTTGAAAAAAGAACATCCTTCCTAAGTTCAGGAGGAACGTAAACACGGCCTTGGTGGAAGACTAGGTCGGAATGTGTGGTAAAATCTGAGTTACCCGTAACCATGGCCTCTCTCCAAGTAGTATCCCGTTTGTATGCATCACGGAATCGTTGAAGGAGCTCGGAGTTGTCGATTGTCAATGTTACGAGAGAAGAAATTGAGGCAGGACGTGGCGAAGAAGGGATTTCCAATTCCTTCTTGCCATTATTGGAGAATAAGCGCCGGGTGTGATCAGCTGTAAGAATCGTTTGATGTTGGCCAGATAGTTGTTCATCCCCCTTCTGGGGTACGAAGTCCGGTCTACAAGATGCAGCGTCGGCAATGTTGTCCTTTCCTGGCGCCCAATCGAGTACAAAGTCGAATTCTGAGAGAAACATTGCCCATCTCGCTTGTCGACGGTTTAAGAGTCGAGTGGTCATGAAATACGAGAGGTTTTTGTGGTCAGAAATGACTCGAATGGGGAATGGGGATCCGATGAGCCAATGGCGATGCTCGCGAAAGGTTTCTACAATCCCGAGAAGCTCTTTATCGTGTACTTCATAGTTGATTTCTGCGGGTGAGAATTTTCGTGAAAAGAATGAAACTGGGTGCCAATGTCCCTCGTCGTCCTGTTGTTGAATGATACCTGACAACGCATAATCCGATCCGTCTGTCGACACGGTGATTGGTAGCCTAGGGTCGAAGTGTCGTAAGACGGGAGCCTTAACGAAGCTCTCCTTTAGCTTCTCGAAGCTTTGTTTGCATGAGGAAGAGAAGTCGAATGATTTGGCTTTGCGTGTGAGATTGGTGAGAGGAGTGACGATACGGGAGTAGTCGTGGATGAATCGATGGTAAAAGTTGGTGAAACCCAAAAACGACTGAAGATCCTTGAGTTTTGTCGGTTCCGGCCAGTCCGTAATTGTCGAGAGCTTCTTCGGGTTCATCTTGACACCATCCGAAGTGATAATGTATCCCAGGTATTCCACCTCCGACTTGGAGAACTCACATTTGAGGGGATTTGCACAGAGGCTTGCAGCACGAAGCCGATCTAATACCATCCGTACATGCTGAGTATGTTCTTCGGTGGAGTGGGAGAAAATAAGAATATCATCGAGATATACCACGCAGACAACGCCAAGGATGTCACTTAATACGTCCTGTATGAAGGCTTGCCATGCCGCGGGTGCATTAGTGAGTCCGTATGGAACCACCAAGTGCTCGAATAATCCAAGTTGCGTCCTGAACGCTGTTTTCCATTCGTCGCCCTCCCGAATGCGTAGGTGACTATATGCACTCTTGAGGTCGATAACTGAAAATACCTTGCATCCTTGGACTGAGTCGAGAAGGTCGTCTATTAGAGGTAAGGGAAACCGGTTCTTCTTCGTGATCTTGTTCAGGCCCCGAAAGTCGACACATAGGCGAATTTCACCGGTCTTCTTTCATGTGAATAGGACTGGAGCACCGGCTCAGGAAATAGATCGCCGAATGTGACCTCGTTTGAGGTTCGAGTGAACATATTCTGCGACAGCTTCTTTTTCCTCAGGCGACAGTTTGTACATTCTCGAAAATGGGGGTGTCTTGCCATCTTCCAGGTCGATATCTATATCGAATGGCCTATGTTCAGGTAACTTCTCGAATTCTTGTGGATTGAAGACCAAGTCAGCAAAGTCTGAGTATTTGGGTGGGATATGTTTCGAGAAATCTTGAGGTAGGTCCGGAGCTTTCGGTGTTGAATTCGATGGATTCTGGTCGGGGATAGGCTGTGTAGTGAATGAATTAATGAATGTCGTTGATGAGGAGTCGTGAAACCTGAGTAGTGCGACAGATTCAGGGTCTGACCGCGCCGCTTGTGTGAATCTCCTGTAGTTGACAACTTTCACATTCGGTTGAGGCGGGGGAGGGTGTAGGAAAGCCGTAGGGGATATGAGTGGATCAAGGGTGGTGTATAATCCGTTCAAATATGAGAGGAACGACGTAGATCGTTGGGGAGGAGCAATAGGGGGTGTAGGTGAATACCTGAACCGTGTATTCGGTTTTGGAAATCTGTTATTGATCCAGGACGAGGTGACGCCAGAGAGACCTAGGCCATCAATGCGTGCAGGAGTTGTGTTAATGGACGTTTCATGCGCAAGACCTTGGCCTTTTGCATAAACCGTAACGGGGCCAGCTAAGCCACAGCATCGTAATGACAGCATGCTATCTGCCCAGTCAATGTTTGGATTGTGGCTCTGGAGCCAATCGAGTCCTAGAATAATTGGATAAGCAACGGATACGACGGCGAGTGAGGTGAGTTCTGAATGAGTCGAAATTGATAGTCGGGTAATGACATCTTGGGTGATCAGCCCAGATGAGATGGGGCGGTTGTCAACGGCCATAATGGGAATTGGGGTGTCCTTCGCACGGCAAGGTAAGGCATGTCTAGCCGAAAATTTGTCGGATATGCAGGAGGTGGATGCGCCGGAATCAATCAAGGCATAAGTGGAAATGGAGTTATTATTAGGTAGACGTAACTTGACAGAGATAAAGAAATGTTTCGGGTGTGAGGCGTGTACGAATACTGGTGCCAAAGTGTGTGAAAGTCGAAAGAGTCCATCTGAAAAGCGGGTATAGGCGGCATCCGGTACCTGTGAAAAGGAACGTGTCCCTGCGTCCACCGAATGCTCTGGGACAAATGAACATTCGGTTATGCTTTTCCCGAGCTAGTATTGGCCTTTTGACGGGCAGCGTAAGCCTTCTTCGCCTCAGCGGACATATTGGGGCAATTGGCGGCCGTGTGACCTTTATTTCCGCAATACATGCAGAGGCCATTGTCCTTGCGACGTTGTCGCTCGGCATCTGTCAACGGTTTGCATTTCTTGGTCTTGATTGTGTCAATCTCCATTGGCTCGCCGGGGGAAAGGGTAGGGGATTGGTGGGAGGATTGTTTATTGGAATTGGATGAACCGTTGGTCGATCCATTAGAAATGCCGTTTCCGAGGAAACCTCCGTTCTTCTTATTGAATGCTGTCGAGGTAGCCGCGGAATTGAAATCATGAGTTTGGTCAATCTCACGTTCATGAAGACGGTTGTCGATCTTGACGATCCAGTCAATATATTCCTTCAAAGTCTTCGGGATCTTGTCTTCGTCAACCACGAGGGCGATAGCGTCTTTGATACGTGGTTTGAGATGTCGTGTGAAGAAATGAATTTTGGATGCTTCGGTGACATCCAAGTATACGATGTGGTCTATGAATTTTGCAGCGTATTGTGAAGCGGGCCCTGTTTGAAACAGTTTATCGAGTTTCTTCTGGGCGGAGGCAATGAGATTGGAATCTCCAAATGCCTTGATAAATGACCCTAAGAAGTCGTCGAAATTATTGAGGGCGGAAGGATTGAGTTTCAGCAAGGCGCTGTACCATTCCTTGGCAAGACCAGGTCCTAAGTACGTGGACATGTAAATACATTTGTCCTTGGAAGTGACGTATATGGCGCGTTGGAGGTACAAGGTGTCCTTTATGGCCAAAACAAAGCCAGGAACAGCCGAAGCCTGGCCTGTGAACATGGTGGGTTCGTTGAATTTTCCAGATTTCCCCGGAGAGGGGGTAGAAGTGGTAGATTCCAACTTCTTCTGTACTTCTTCGAGAGTCTTGCTCATAGATTGCATGTTCTTGACGATGAGTCTGATTTCGGCCCAAGAGACAGGTGGTAAGTCCATAGAATCATCATCTTCGGGCGGTGGAAGTGGTGGAGGGACCGGATGAGAAGATCAGTACCGCCGAGTGGCAGAACTGGAGAATTAGCTCTAGGGGTATCGGCACCAGACATGATGGGAGGGTGGGTGGGAAGTAATTGAGTGTGGGGTAGAGTGTTGCGGAAGCAAAATGTCGAGGTACCGAGATACAGAGATCGAGAGTGGCTGTGTTATTTGTTTGTAGTCGAATCAAACTGTGATGATCAGGACTGCCGCGTGAAGGAAAGTCCGTGAACTCCGAAGGCTGTCTGATGCCTGAGGCTCGGAGAGGAAAATGAGGAGAAATAAGAGTTGATTCGACTACCGAACTAGTACTTTGAACATAGCTTATATACTAAATAATATCAAATAATATGAAACAAAACAAGTAATGATACGTGTATGAGAATGCGGAAGTATGAGTACGGCGGTAGTCTAGTAGAGCTTGACTATGGAACTTGGATATGATCGAGTCGTTACATTGTGGAAAAACGTCGCCAGGCATTTGACAATGCAATGCAAGTCGAACGGAACGATCTGGAACGATCTGCTTCGAATGAACGGACCAGCGTTACGTGTTGGTACTCAAGCTCAAGCTAGTCACCCCCCTTTCCATCCTGACGTACCAGTGGCGTCAGTTCAATACCCCAACTTTCAATCATGTTCTATGCGCTTCTCTAATTCCTGATCATTCCCAAGCTCTGACACATCTCTGTGTTCTCTTGTTTAGTTTATAGTAAGTAAATTGTCTTCTAGGTCGGAATAATCATGAGTGACGAGAGATCCTTTCTTGACTCATGACCATTCGCGCTTACCGCTGTGCTTCAACGTGAGCAAAGCCATGGTCTCCGTCATCTCTCAGAGAACGTCTGCCAGCGGGGACCGGTAGACTCCGAACATCTATCCAGCGTCCTGGCCGCCCTGACTCTGTGGTGCCGCTGACAGGTGAATGTTGTTTTAATCATCTTCTGTTCGTATTGATGAACGTTCCTGCATGCATACTCGATAAGTACTCTTCAGCAGCGCGTTGGTTGTAACTTGTACTCGGAGTCATGAATACTCCGAAATGGGGAACGAAACCAAGGACCAAAATGGCGATCTCGGGACGACGCTCAACTCTGGCTTGGAAAGCACTCCAATTCGTATAACTGGAAAACTAGATCGAGGACAAATAACAACACCGATGCCCCCGTTACGGACTGCTCACCACAACTTTCAGCTATCCCTGAAACGCCACAACACCTTATGGTGATCTGGGAACCAATCGTCTCAAGTAAGTTTTTTGTCTCGGGAGATTAGCATCTAGGACCACAGCCGGGGGTACGAGATACTGGCCAATGAGAGAAAGATTTTTGTCAGAGACGTAAAAGCACTATCAAGTAAATTGTAACTTACCTGGCGGACGAGAGAAAGTTCGGAGAATTGAAATGTCCGCCAGGCTGCATATAAGAATATAAGCAAGGCAACGAGTAAGAGAAGAGATCGAGGGCTCGTTGCCTCGAGAGTCAGGAGTTGGGTCACAGTGAGCTCGGGAGTATGGGGCTCAGTGCCTGCGACAATTGCATCATACGATGCAGGAGAGAGACGTGGGCTCCTCACAATCTATTGTAAATTGTGAGTTGAGTGTAAAGGGAATTGAAGGTGACTTACTCACCAACGATTACCCTTGTGTAAACTCTTGTTTAAGCCCAACCAAGAAAGCTCAGATTGTCGGCAGTGGGCAAGATAAAGCCATATTACCATAGCGCAGAAACTTTTCGAGATGTGCACTATTGCCAGTGGGCCCGGCTCGACCGGGAAGCTTGTTGTATAGAGTATAGAACCCACCGAACTATGTCAATTACCAGAGGCCTTAGGCGACTTCGTGAGTGTTTCATGTACTCCCAAATCTCAGAGTCGGGGTCACTTTTTCGGTCCGCTTGATGTTGTTTCCATCTGAGAAACGTGCAATTCTAAGTAGGTGATCACGGTGTACATGAGAATCATATGACAGCATCAAGTACTGTCACATTCCGGAGGGATCATTCGATTGGTATTATTCGATTAGCTTCGCTGAAGCTTCGCTGTCAGAACCTACCGGTTCTGGCGATCCCACGGCATCCCCGACATATCGGAATCCATCCGGAACTTCCATCCGGACAACATGCGGATTACAAAACGGCGCCGCCCGTTCTCTGGCGGGCCTCAACAAGTACTTGGACTACATAGTTCTTGATGTTCCGCACATAGGCTCAAACTAAATGTACGGGTAAATCTTAGCCAAAGTGTCCGCAATTTCACATTTGAAGCCAACGTCTCTTGAGTCTTTTTGGCCGCAAAACCTCTGGATGAATTCGTTCAGGAGGGGTGCCACGGTCCTGTATTACATGTTGTGGGCGGTGAGTTTAGACTTCCCGGCGCGCATGCAGGATCCATATGCTTTAAGGAGTGAGTAGGTACCTTGCTGAACTGGCAGTCGCAATAAGCAACTCGAATAAAGCTGTTATCCACCGAGTAGTGATTGTTACTGCAACATTAGTATTTACGTATCAAGTAGCCAAAAACTCGCTTTTGTAGACACTGTGGTTTGATAATTATGAGTTATGGACATAGGGCATAGGTTAAGATTGCCGTCAGAGGAATGAGCAACGCATATGTAATATTCCTACTTATGTGGTTAAGGAAACTTTTTTCCAAGCTGGACACAAGTATGAGCAGTGGGCGAAGCCTACCCTAGTGAACAATTATCAATCACTAATGGCCCACTGCCCCCCAGGGCCGGTTATATCGCTCAAAGTGTGTGTTCTCAAAGAGACGAGTAGGGCTCTGTATTGGCGTCTACTCAAGACTCGACACAAGTTCAGCATGTTTTGGTGCAAAAGAACAAGACAATCCACGGAAGCCCTGTATATCTTGTTTGCTACTCTGCTAATATAACGGTAGTCTGACAGCCGCAGCCATGGATTGAGAGCGACGCATTCAGACGATAGTGTTCCGAAATCCTTTTCTGGGCTATATAAACTGTGATACACGGGTAGTAGAACATGTCCAAGTCGCGTGTCTAGCTATATTAAGTTCCACTGGGTCCCAAGTTCCGTCCTACTCTTATCTCCAGTCCCATGTCCCCTCTCAACAGTTGATATATTCTTCTCAGTGACAGTGGGAGTCATAACCATATTTACACGGTATCTAGAATACACAGGAACTGGGCCCAAGTGCCCAGAAGGCTGAGACAAAGAAGAGAGGCAGCAGCCCATCTCTCGCAGTTGCGATTATCTTATCATGTATAATCTTCCTAATAATGATAATTGAGCCGCCATCGAGGCCACGACACTGAAATGTCCGATAAATCCAAGGCTTTTGCACTGACAGTTGTTGTGCCCTCTGGAGTAATTAGAAGGCGGAGGACTGTAATTCCGAGGAGCAGCTTTTTGGAAGAACATGGTCGCTGTCCGATTTCGATCAATTTACGTATAAATTCCCTCAGCTTGACTCGCTTGTCTTTCAGGTTCGCAATACCACCGTTCCTTTGGCGGCGCGCACACTTCATACACAGAACTGATCAAGGTATACTCAAGAATGCTCGGCCGTACGCCAATTACTACGGGAGGAAAAAGGGAGTAACTGCACCAGTGAGCAGCGAGCTCCAGACGTTGCTGTAATAATTTGCTAGGGACCCGGACAAGGAAAAGCGGGGACCTTGGTGGCGTAACGGCGTTTTGCGTCGTTCGCCGAGGTCGCCGATTGGCTAGTCCCGCTTTCCCAGGCATTTTCCCACCGATACCAACGCATAAAAACCACGTTGGTCGCGGGCAACCAATTTTCATTCCTGTTGAGGCAGAGGTCCTGCCCACGCAGTGGCAGCATGGGACAGACTAGCTCACCTGGAGATAGGCTTAGAGGCAGCAACGAGAGTAGTAAAAGTACTGGTATTGCATGTAGATACAGAGCTACTTATATACTATACAGAGGTGGCTGTATCTTCTATAACAGGAGTGACTAGGAATAGCATAGATCATAGTGAAACGATTGAAGCATATATGCGGCCCGATACAACGGTCCATATATCCGGTAGTCCGGATTCAACACTCCCCCTCGCTAAGTGCGGCACAAGTAGAGCATGAAGCGTCTATTCGGACGAATAAAATTCAAGTCCAAGATGTTCTCTAAAAGCGGAGAACTTGACATGACCCAAATTCTTGGTAAACATGTCCGCAGGATTGTAGGCACCGTCAATAAAGAAAAGATCGACCTTGCGGTCTGAAACACATTCACGAATGTAATGATAGCGAATATCAATGTGTTTGGTGCGACGTTCTTGAACTGGGTTAGAGGCGATAAAAATCGATCCTTGATTATCTCCACATATAGGGACGGGAGTCATATCAATCCCAAGTTCAGAGAGTAACTGTCGAATCCACACAGCCTGACGACTACAGTCGGATAGCGCCATGTATTCAGCTTCAGTGGATGAAAGCGCAACAGTCTTCTGGGCGCGTGATTGCCAACAGAAGATGCCACCTGCCAATTTGAAGAAATAGCCCGTGATCGACCGACGCTTGATAGGATCAGCAGCCCAATCAGAATCAGTGAATGCTAGTAAACCTCCGTCAGAGGCTCCATCATAGACCAATGCATAGTCTGGAGTTCCTGCAAGATAGCGACAAATGTAAAGCGCCTTCTTCAGGTGATCCTCAGATGGATTAGCAGAAAATTGTGAAAGCTTTGTAACAGCGTAGGCAATATCTGGACGAGTGCCAAGCATGATATACAGAAGCGATCCAATCACTGATTGATATCGAGCGCGACGTTCGGGATCAACAGGACCTTCGTTGGGTTGTGGAATATAGCCGGCGGGAAGAGGAGTATCTGCTGCTTTTGCATTCTGCATGCCAAATCGCTTCAAGACCTTCTTCAAGTAGTCGGTCTGGTCAAGAAGGATTTTACGGCCTCTGCGACGAATACGCATGCGCAAGAACTCTTTAACTTCTCCAGGATCACGGCATTCCCAACGAGCCATAAACTCGGCTTTCTTCTTTTCGACAAAGGCTTTGTTGGGTCCAAGGAATAATGCATTGTTGACATAGATCAAAGCGATACATTCTTCACCAGTCTCACGATCTTTGCAGATGAAGGGACCTGCATCGGAAGTTAAGTGTTTGAAGCCCATTACTTCCATGGATGAGCTGAGAGCACGCCACCACTCAAGAGCGGCTTGCTTCAGTCCATATAATGCACGGCGAAGGCGATAGACTTTGCCTTCCTGACCCTTAACCTTGAAACCTTCAGGTTGATCCATATAGATCTCTTCTTTAAGTTCACCATAAAGAAAGGCGTTCTTCACATCCAATGCCTGAATGTGCCAGTTTTTGAGAGCTGCTAATGCGAGCATCATCCGTACAGTTTCAAACCGCACAACTGGTGAGAAGATCTCATCAAAGTCGACACCTTCGACCTGAGAGAAACCCTTGGCAACAAGTCGAGCTTTCTTTCGACCGTCTGACTTAACGTCAAACACCCATCTGTTTTTGACAGCCTTGCGACCTTTAGGTAGGTCAACCAATTCGAAGACCTTGCGCTTGCGAAGAGCCTCTAGTTCATCGCGGCAAGCGGCCTTCCATTCTCTCTGCTGCTCAGCTGGCAGCTTCAGTATGTCACGGAGAGTCCACTCTCGAACGTTAGACATATCGGTGAGGTCATCGTGAACGGGAACTGCCCAATTTAACAGATAAATCACGAAACCTACTCCCCCTTCCTGGGATAATTGTTGCACTAAGCTATCGGGCTGACTCCCCCTGGAGTTACACATAGTAGACAGACTGGCATGATTAGTCCCAGGAACTTTTCTGGGTCTGCCTCTCCTACGAGTAGTAGGCGGATCCATGGGTTCTCTATCACCCGTGGCATCTCTCCATGTAGAATTTCTCTCCATATCACGCACAATGCGCGAGGGATTATTTGGGTCTCGTTGTTCACCAAATACATTATCAGGTTGCTTAGTACCCGTCCGTTTCCTGCCTGAACGCCTTGGCGGCGGAGACTGCTCTTTACCACCCACAGGTGTAGGTGGCCTGGGAGGCTGGAACGGAGGATCAGGATCAGAGTGTTGACGTTCACCCTGAGGTATAGTACCATCTCCATCATCGTCATGTGGAGATTCCGATCGCTTTGGAAGGTTCTTGGGAGGATAAAGATCGTCATCAGACGAATCATCATCACTATCCGAAGAGAAGTTGGGATTTTCACCCAATACCGGCGGTATTTCAGGGATTTCACCCACCGGGGTAAAACCACGTGGTTTCTTATCAGAACACTTTGGGAACAAGTTTTCATCGAACAGAGCAGTAGCGCTTTTGAAGATAGCATTATTGGACATCTTCATAAAGACATATCCTTTCATGCCTTCCTGAAAACCGATGAAGGTCATCAGTTCCGAACGCGGAGATAACTTGTTAACTCGACGCTTTTCCGGAATAAACGCATACGCTGCACATCCGAATACTCGAAGATCCGAAACATCCGGTGCACTGCCATGCAACTTCTCATGCGGGGTCAACCAACGTAAACGCTGGGACGGCGTCCGATTGTGAAGTGCAACAGCGTGCAACACACAGAATTCCCACCAAGAAGGTGGAAGACAAGCATCAAAGCGAAGAGCTTGAGCTTTCTCGACAATGGTCCGATTGAACCGTTCTGCACGACCATTCTGTTCCGGCGTATATGGAATGCTGGTCAGAATTTTAATACCGTGCTCCTTTAGTACATCATCGAAGGCATCCGATTTGTACTCTCCCCCTCCATCAGACATCCATTCCTTAATATCAACACCGAATTGTACCTTCACCATAGCAATAAAGTCACGGAGCATCTTGACAGAGTCAGATTTGCGTCGCATGAGCATTGTCCAGCCATGTGAAGTACAGTCGTCGACAAACGACATATACCATTTGTATTTGTGGTACGATTCAGTGGGGAATTGTTTGAGGTTGGAGTGGATTTTTTCGAAGGGTTTCGAGGCACGGGTAGTGGAGTCAGGGAATGATCTGGAGTGCATCTTTCCTTCTGCACATCCTCAGCATAACCGGGTTTTCTTCGGTTTTCGGTCGAATTCCGGGAAGTTCTTAGTATGCTTCCGAGCTTTATCCAGAGCCTTGTCTGAACAATGTCCGAAACGGCTGTGTAGAACCTTGTAGTCAACTTTATCCATCGTTGACTTGGCCATTAAGCTACGAGCAGAGGCTTTCTGCGAGCTAACCCAATAAATGGTTTGACCAGGCATGAGCGGGTAAGATACCAATGACTGGCGTCGACCCTTTTGATAAAAAGCCAATTTGCTAGACGATCCGCGTACTTGCAGACCACCTTGCAAGAATTCTCCAAGCGAGAGAAGTCGAATTGACAAAAGCAGAACATAATAGACAGGATAGAGTCGCGTAATGCGTTCCTCCATACGACCGTCAGATCCTTCAACAGAATGAGAGATGAACACAGTCCCTTTCCCCTTGATTTGGATAGGGTTGTCCTTCTGTGCAGTGTTCAGCTGCGGTCCATTGTTCATGGGTTCATACTCGGCAAAATCTTCGAGATCATAAGTAAAGTGCGATGAAGCACCTGAATCAACGATCCACTCTTGCGAGTTTCCAGTCGCCTTCTTTCCCTTACAATTGGCACATGTGGCAAAGTGATCACCAATAAATTGCGCAAATTTCATACGGGACACGATATCTGAACTACTACGTTTAGAAGCGGCTAGTAAAGCGGCGCACTGTAGGTTCGTATCAGTGTTAGAAGAAAGACTGAGATAAGGCACTTGCCTGTCATCGTCAGATTCCTCAGATCCGATGGAGACTGAATCGTACTCAACATCGTCGGAAAAACCAGCGGCATCTGCGATCTCGCTGTCAACGTCCATGGCACTTCCACTCGCAATCTCTGTACGCAAAGAATCGTTTACAGCGTTCAACGCAATACGATCCTCACGCTCAGAGTCGGAGTCCTCATAAAAAGAATCATAGAGGTCGTAGACCTTCTCGACGCTCTTAGCACGCTTTGCAGGTGGAGCAGTGGAGAAGGGACCATCAATACAATGCTTGAGGGAGGAAGAGGAAGCAGCCGCATATCCCTGTTCCATAGGTTCAAGGACGTGGGCATACTTGGGAACACCAAGACGATCGGCAAGACTGCGAGCAGCCTGAGCATTCTCAAAAACAGTACCACCAGAGGTAGCACCGGAGAAACGCTGCATGTGGAGTGGATCCCGGGATCGGTCCGCGGGATGTACGACAGATGGAGTATCAGGAACGATGGGTGGTGATGAGATGGACAAATGAGAGAGGGAAGCGATATGAGAATGACCCTTGTGAGAGGAGTCACCCTTGTTGTCCTGAGAATCACCCTTCTTCTTCCTGCCACGTCGGTTATTCTTCTTCTTCTGGTCGTTGTCGTTCTTAGATTGGTTGTTATTGTTAGACGTCGACGAAGGAGGATTAGACTGCTGGTTAAACTTCGGGTCCTTGTCCTTCTTCTTGACAGAAGAGATGCGCGACGCGAGAGGAGCGGGTTTCCGGGATTCGTAGTGGTTAATGACGGCATCACGAGCCACTTCGAAAGTAAGTTCAGCTGGCGAGTTACCATTGGTAGCAAATTCACGAGCGTTGGCCCATGACTGTGGAATGATAGAGAGGAGGAGCATGGCTCTGACGAGGGTAGGAAGATCGATCTGAGCTTCAGTGAGCTGTCCGAATAGGAGTTCGAGTTTAGCAATCTCGGGAACGGGGTTACCACCGGACAAACGAAACTCCATGACCGACTTGAAGTCAGCCCAAACAGAGACAGAAGTCTGTTGACCATAACGAGCCTTGATCTTCTCCCAAGCGCCCCAAGCCGTATCATCATCCTCGATAATACTCTGCACAGCAATGGTAGTGGTGGCACGTAGTGCACCCATGGCCTTGAATTCATACTTCTTCCAACGTCGATTATCCTTCTCATACCTGAGAACCTCCTTCTCATACCTCTCCAAAGCGTTAGCATACTGCTCCAGGTCCCTAGCATACTGCTGCATCTGAGCGTCGGTAGGAGAGACCGTCTCCGTGCGTGTAGTCGCTTCAGTTGTAGATGTAGCAGCAACAGTGATAGTGCGAGTAGTTGGCTTTGGTTCTGCTGGTTCTTTAGGTTTGTCGGGTTCAGTAGGTTCAGGATCGTCGTTGGTGTAATGGTCGTAGAACTCGTTGATCATGGCATAGGTACCAAGACCCTTGGACCACTTGCGCCAGTTGACACCGCTGAAGACTTCAACAGTGGGGATAAGGGTAGACATAACAGGAGCCATAGCGATCTGGAGTAATAAAACAACGATCAGCATAGGTTCATCATCATAGGCAATGATAAAAGAAATCACTGCACGGTCAACGGCGATAGCCATCGATCGTTGTTGAGGACACAGTCCACCATCGTCAAACATCAATGAAGATGTCGACTTCACAGGTCCAGAACCGGTGTTAACGGTCTGCCCATCACGACAGCGATTAAGCAGTCACGATGGTTATCGAGTGCAACGACCACAATAGCGCATCATCATAGGCAGCACACAATAAAGGTGCACATCCTAGAGAGCTGCCATCGCAGGGCACATCGACAGGGCACCGGGGCCCATAACCTGTTGAGGCAGAGGTCCTGCCCACGCAGTGGCAGCATGGGACAGACTAGCTCACCTGGAGATAGGCTTAGAGGCAGCAACGAGAGTAGTAAAAGTACTGGTATTGCATGTAGATACAGAGCTACTTATATACTATACAGAGGTGGCTGTATCTTCTATAACAGGAGTGACTAGGAATAGCATAGATCATAGTAAAACGATTGAAGCATATATGCGGCCCGATACAACGGTCCATATATCCGGTAGTCCGGATTCAACAATTCCTCCCTTATCTCCCACTACACCACTCACCCAACTCCAACGCCCACCAACAACACCCATCCCCTCGACTCTGAGGCCGATTGCTACTGCCAGACACCAAGCCCTTTGCCAGCGGCCAAAGGTATGTTTGTTTTTCATCTTATCTTTATATTTTTCGATGTCACTGACGATCTCCTTTCCCTTTCCCTTTCCCTCCCCGTCCTCCCCTCCCGTTCCCCGCACTTCTTGATCTGTACTTACCGTAATTGTACCGTAATGACATTGACATCTCCTGTCAATCGCCGTGCCTTATCTAATCGAATAATACCCATCGAACTATGCCTCCACATTCCGTGGCTGGATATCGACCCGTTGTACGGCGACATAAAACCTGGGTGGTAAGCTGCATTAAGGTCACGATCTCCTGTCATGCGTTTGAACATCACGGAGTTCTTGGGATACACAACAACCGCGGATAACCTGAAAAACTAGGAACATAGGGACATATTCAGTTTTTGGCACTATGACCGTTGTCCGACGTCCAGTAATCCCCGTCTTACCAAATATCTTATCCCTACGGAGGGTCCTGGATACTCCTCAACACTTCCCTCCACGGCTGCTGCCAGGCGATGTTGAGGTGGTAGTCGGCCGACAGGTAAACGAGATCAGAAAGAGAGGTTATGCTTATATGGGCCATTGTTGTATACAAAGGTAGTCAGTAAAATATGCACAAACGCCGAACATCATAGTCCACGTACCTAACAGCAAACTATGCCTCATTCCATTGAATTTGTCACGTTCCCTTCCAACCTTGAAGGCCTGCCTCTTGCTCAAGATAGCGTTCGATCGCTGTGTCGGCTGACACGCTCCGTCTCGTGAAGCCCGAGCATTAGGGGGGTGGGGAGGTTTCGGGGACTCCGAAAACGTCGGGGAGAAGAAGTACGCCTTATAAACTACCCACGACCGGAACTCATATCCCCGGGTCTGTATCGGGGTGGAATAGATCTCAACTTCGTAGTCCATTACATGATTCGTGTGTTACGCAAGATGGATAGATCTTTTATATAACCAGCCACTACCCACAACCGGAACTCATATCCCCGGGTCTGTATCGGGGTGGAATAAATCTCAACTTCGTAGTCCATTACATGATTCGTGTGTTACGCAAGATGGATGGATCTTTTATATAACCAGCCACGTTCCGTCGTTTTCGAACCATTTTGTTGAAGTGCCACGGGCGGTTGAAGTGATAGATACGCACCCATCAACGGGAGCGCCGACATGATTAGTCAACAGTCTTTATCGGCTCCTTTACATGGCTGGATACATCTCTCAAGATCCTGTATAAAGCACAAACGGCGAACGGTCCCCTTGAAGTCATCCTCTTCTCTTGCTGACCAGATGACAACTAACTTCAACGTCAACGGAAATACAAGGAGCCACGCCACGCTTGCCGATGACCGACCCTCATTCAACAACGTCTACATCGTCAACTATAGGTGTAACGATATGCGCTTTCATGGGCTAGAGTCCGCCCTCTCTGACACCACTTCTCGCCGTCCTCAACCCAACGGCGGAGAGGCGGAGAGATTTTTGGATATCCCGAGCCCAGTTTCGGGACCAGTAAGTCCCTTCCTAGCCAACTGAGACGTGACAATGACCGTGTTGCTTTAGGCGGATCGCAGTTTTGATGGACCAAGCCCGGGCTCAAATTCGAACACAGCAAATTCAGGCTCGAGTGTACTAGATCGAATTCGGGTTATCTTGGGTTCCCTGTTTGCGTGGGCATTCAGAAGAAGTCAGAAAGTCGCTGGAAAGCCGATTCAGAAGCAGAGGGAAATGGTGACCCCAGAGGTGGAGGGAGTTGGGGACAACGGTGTGCCCACCTCCTGAGAGTCCGTTCGCAAAAGGAAAGGCAATTGAGCGGTGAGTCGTTCGTCTGCTTTTGTCGTGACAACCAGGAGTAATCTGAATTGTGTGAACCAGGCTACTCGACTACCATAACGCCGGGACTTGGTGTTTCTGCCCGTAACGCTGCTCGGACCCGAGTCTATTGAACACTAAAAATTTCCCAAGCCACTACGAAATCGCAGCCGGACGTGCTTTTCTTATCATCCGGGACCATTTGGATCATCTCGATCTCTACGCTCCTTTGTTTTTTTTTATCATCAAACGTACCATTGAAACATGCACCCTTCACGATCACATCGTTATTCCTACACCCATCCCTTTGCCATCAAGTAAGTACGCCACATACAATGGATATCCTTCCCAAATCCTTCCATTCCGTTAATGTAATCGTTGAGCCCACGAAGATTTTGAAGCGAGGTGTTGCCATGCTCATGAGTCGGGTTGGCTTCTTGCAACTGGTCGCCGAGCAGGCTCAGAACGTTAGTGCCAGTAGCAGGATGTGTCAGGATGTTTAAATCCTTTCGTTCGGGTGTTCGTTATGAATATATACGAACATCCGACCTGACTTCCGCAACATCCGTCCACGTGCTACCGGCAGTTCGGGAGGCTGCATGTTTTGACCGGCCCTCAACAACTTGAACCGTGACTCTGCGATGACTGGTTCATTCTTTGTCCATTGTTCTCATTCACAGCGTGCAGTCTGAGATTCAATCATGGATAGCCCTTTCAATCGGTTCATTGTTCAACTATGGATATATAAATCAGCAGAATTTGCCCTTTCTCCCCCCTACATCGCTTATAGACCATCATCATACATCGAACATGCTCACTCACGAAATTTCTCGAGGGGCTGAATACCCTTTTCTCGTAAATGAACAAGTAGTTGCTACACTGGTTGTTGTGAACTTTTTTCTCTCCTTTCTGGGTGTCGCGATTGGACTGGTGAGTCTCGTGTCGTTCAATGGATCGTTTTCTGGTACTCACAATATCTCGTTGGTGGATAAAGTGGCTCGTTATAGAGTTTGCGAGGTGCGTCAAGTCGTTCTACCCCTAGGATTCTCTGGCTAACGCCACTTAGTTTTCGCGGCCAACTCGGCGGCGCCAGCACAGAAGAAAAAAGCACTGAAACCGAAGTCACGAACATCACAAGCTCTCAACCAACTCGAACGTCTTCAATCTCGTCTCTCACTCGAAGGAACACGCCGAATTCCAATGTTGCCACTTCCACTGGGCTAACTGGTGTAGCCGCGCCCGGCCATGAGGGGGTTGCATTGGCCATGGCTCACCGTTCAGCACCATGTTAGGCTTTCTGTCAATTTTAGAGCACATCAATTATACTCATTGTGTCTGTCGTTCAGATCCACCCTCAGTTACCTTTGACAATACCACACAAGGCAATGTAGAGGAGCGAGTAGAAGGATCCTCGGTGTCTGGTACGTCGCTGTCATCTTCCGTCTCAAACCGTGATCTGATGGTTTCAATCTTTGCTCCTCAGCGTCGACAACCCTCACAGATTTTAAAGCTCTATTAAACACTCAAACCAGTGTCACCATGGAAGAGCCCAATCAATCTCGGCTCACAATATCGGCGGAACCACGGCGGAACCGTGCGGTTGCTTCGAGTTGGCCAAAGATGCAAGGGGAAGTCGAGACACAAGATACGACGACTGAGGTGGAAATGTCTGTTGCTCCTGAGGCCGAGGCTGGACCCTTGACGTTGAACCGTTCGAATCCCGTGCGTGCTTTGGTTGACGATGATCACAATTCTAGTCTCATTTTCTTTCTTCTCAGTTGCAGACTGAGGCCGAGGTACCCGTTGGCAGCGAAATGGACGCGGATGAACCACCATCCCCAGTGAACGTGTTGGCTTTGTCGACGGATTTCCCAACGGCAAGATTCCAGGCGTTAAAGAAGCTCAAGGCAACATATCCTCCTTTGTCGGACACGAAGCTCACCCCGAGCCCTTTGTCGCCAGCTTTGGATTCAACGAACGCAGATACGAATACAGCAGACATTTCCTCCAGTCTTACGAACGGTACGTCGTCTATTTGCGTTGGTGAACACACCTTGAGCTGAATATTGTGGTGGGTTAGCCATCGCGTCTTCCAGTAAGGATGTGTCTTCGAATGTGAGTAGAACATCGAGTTTTCCAGCACTATCCATCGTTCTCATGAGGCCTTTTCTTTCTATCTTGTAGAGACGGGTCGTAATGAATGCCGATGAACCACAGAGCCGATCAGTACCAGTGTCATTCCCAACGTCAACACCGTCTGAAAACTCTGGAGCGACCGCGACGCCATCAAACCTGGACCTTTCGGCGAAAACTCCGAGTCTTCTGTCCCAGTCGCAGCCCGGTGCGGGTATGGGCTTGAAGCCCTCAAACCCTATCGAGAGTAAGTGCCCCAAGTGCCATGGTTGATACCTCTGAATCCTTACGTCGTGCTACCCCATCATCAGGTTCGAATGTTGGCTCATCGGACTCTGACACTGTCACGATTTCAACGTCTATTCTCGGCAAGAGTGTATCTGCACCGTCCATCGCCACTGGCGGCGGTTCTCCTTTGCTCGCATCATCTTCATCTTCGCTCCAAACCCCTGCTGCTACAACTTCAACCGTTAGGTCTCCCGTTCTCGTGCCATTGACTAGTACCATTGACGGTGGCGACAACATGGAAACCAGGAAGGAAAAGGGGAAGGGGAAGGAAAGGGAAACCGACTCTGAGTCGTCAAGTTCAAGCACCCCGTCCTCCGCTACTATTCCAGCCAAGTCACAGGCTACTCTGACGCCTACGGCTGTTTCAAAACCGGAACGAGCATCTATACCAACACCGGCCTCGACTGCAACTAAGGCGTTTATCACAGTCGACGATGTCCCTGCTACGGCTTCCACCTCCATCCCCGGTCAGGAGAGCGATAGTAGAGAACATGACTCCAAGTCCCCTCAGTCGTCCTCGTCATCCTCGTTTGGCTCGAACGGTATGTTCTCTCCTCTTTTTGTTGCTTGAGGGTACTCATATGTCATGTTTTCTTGTTGAGGTTCGTCTTCATTAATATCTCCTTCAACAAGCACCAGTATCCAAAATCAGGACAAGGGGAAAGGCAAACAGTGCGAGTTACCTGAGCAATCCACCTTATATTCTGGCGCATTCACGTTCAAATGTCTCGGGAAAGTACCGATGGGTCTTGTTGGTGTTACTCGGGAAGATGGTATGATCTATCTCCCTTTGTTAGTGTACATCTGATGGATTTTTTCCATAGCTACCGGGCCTTCTGGATCTTCGATACCACCTTCCTCTGTTCATCCCCCTTTCCCTACGGCTGCACTTGCAGCCGCACTAAGGACGACTCGCACCCGCCCCGACAGAACTAAGAGTATCAATGTGGCAGCGAAACCAAGCCGCAACCCGAACTCAGGCGTGTCTACCCCCCAACTAACTACCGCCACCACTCCCGCTTCTGTGAACGTGGCCTCAAACCCAAACACCACCACGAACTCCAATCCGACTGCATCCTCCAGCACCTTCGCTGAGGTCTGGAGGACGATCGACTGGTCCAAGTTGTCCGCACCCAATCCCCGTGTCTCAAACTCCGATGCGTTCGACTTTGCCTCGCCACCGCCCGGTTTTCACAGGCGTACAACTTTCCACCCGTTTCCAGAGTTGACAGCACCTGTGTCCTTTGGTCCTACTCATACCACCCTATCAACATTGGCTTCTTTTAGAGATGCTTGTTGGCATTGGAATGGACAGGGATTTGAACCTCGACCTGCAACTGCAGAGGGTCTCGAAGCTGGGTCCACTGAGGGTGGTGGGGTTGATTCTGGTACTGGTAAAAGATCCGGGGGTTCGACTTCGACCTTGAGTTCAGGGAGTTCGGTGACGGTAGGGCCGGGAGAGGTTCGTGCCACCGGCTCTGGTACAACAGATGGAATTCGAGAACCAACTCCACTGTCTTCGATCACGTCTTCAAACCCTGGTGCGGAGGATGGTTCTGGGGGTATCATGGTTGGACCTGGGGCTGGGGGTGAGCACTGAGGACGGGCCAGTCAGTCAGCAACCGAACACCAGGTCGTCGGCAGGTACGACACCTGTGTAATAACATAGTTATAACACAGTTGAGTACAACGGAATGTAGTGAGATACGAACAGTGTGGTCTAAGTATGTACAGTGATTGCTACAAAACGTGTAATAGAGACGTGAATCAAAGGTTTTCAAACAAATTTTCCTGATGCTCGAGAGTGATAACATCATAATCCTTCGCTCCCGCCTTCTCCCTCAGTTCCTGGGTAAGATGAAGTGGATACCTCATCCCCTTATCCTTCTCGCACACCCAATCGAAATCGATGAAACGCAGTCTTCCCTTCATGTCTCCGTCATCAGTGGTGGTGGTGGTCATCATCACGTTTGGCCGACGCAAGTCCGGAAAGATGAACCCCCGGTCGTTGAGTTGCATGAGCCCATTGCGGATGGCGGACTTGACATCGTCAGGGAGATCCCCGCCTTCACCGTAAATTTCATGCAGCGTCTTCCCGACAAAATGATCCATAACCACGATACGCAAATCGGTCGCGTAACCACCCCCCAGCTCTCCATAGTGAATCAAAGCCGGTGCAAGACCTTGATCAGCCACGAAACGGTGCGCGTCCGCATTGCATCGACGAACGAATTTGACGACAGCTGGCTTCCTGCCTTCGTCTTTCCTCCGGACGAGGAAGATGGCACATGTATTGCCACGTTCGAGCGGCTTCACATAGTCGAACTCGACAGTTCTAGTCTCTTTATCCTCGAGTAATTCAAAGGAAGAAATCCAGGGACAAAAGCGAGGGTGAACATGTTCTTCCATGACGGCGGGTGGCTGGAGCTCTCTATAGTACTTGCGGAGGTCCTCGTGAACACCAAGTCGTAAAGCGTAAAGGACACGTGCAATGTGGAGGATGTGCGCCTCATCCATCGTGCGGCTGACGGCTAACCATTCGTAAGGCGTGAGGCGCTGGACAATGCTTCGTGAAGTCGTCACGGCACCGAGGACGCATAGCCAAGGTCCCGCCAAGGCCACTATGTACGCAGGGCAGCATGATATGGCGGGAAGAGGTTCGCACTGATGAACAAGATTCGGATGAGTAGGACTAACGACAAGAACAATAGGGGGTTTGATGCACTTTCTCCTGGCAAACAAACCTCGTATAGGAAAAACCGCCTTGAACGGTAGGATCGCCACGAAATCCCAGTTCACCCTTGATTTCTCCGGTTCCCGGTAAAGCAGACAGGGCGTCGAAGGAGAGCTCTGTTATCGAGAAGTCGGGGGTAAACTCATCACCACTGTCGATCGTCTCAAGGGGGTAGTCAAGGATCTTGCGTAGGATTTCCGTGGTTTCTCTGTCGCTTGGAGTCTCATCGACTCGTATCTGCGAGCAGCTTCGCATAAGCTTGGCCGTCAAGCGAACGATGTCTTCGGGCGGCTTCCCGTGCTTGGCATTGTGCAAGAATCGGAGGAAAGTTGGGTGCATGAGTTCAAGTGGGAGGCTTGTTGTCGAGAAGTATTTCCAAGGGTCGGCGTTGAACCGTCAATCTGCAACAGCTGCTGCGCTGTTTGCCTGTATGTTGTTGTATTGCGCGGATTTGGAAGCTTGGGAACGTGTAGGTCCATTCCGAACCCCCTCGAGCAAAGTTTTTGAATTCTGCCAGAACGTGAGTATAGTGACACGAGAGATAGCCAAATAGACGCGCCTCTGTCAAGTTCAGTGACAATACCAGGGGACCTAGCCTTTGCCCGGTTGGGAGGTTTGACAAAAAGAACGATGACGAAAGGGACCTCTTTTGTGTCGTCCTCAACTTCGAAAGCGTCCGGGTCTATGACAGACGGTGACAGAGGGACCGAACTTGCAAATCCCCTGAGCCTCGTGTTTACTTCAAGTGCTTCTCGAACCTCCACGTCCGTAAGATACGGAGTGGGCTTGAGAGGCTTATATACGAGTATCAGAATGTGCGTGCAGCTTCAGTTGTCAATCACGCACCTTGTAAACACTCAGGATTCGCCCTCCTGGAATAGGGCAACGCTCAGCCGCAAGGAACCTCTTCTCCAAGTCCCGCACTTTGTCCTCGCGTGATATTGTAGCGCTGCCGTTCTCTATCACGAGTTCTTCAATGTTTTTCCTTGTGGTAAAACCACGGGTGGCCAAGTAGTGGACTACGACATCTGGGTCAACGGGCAGACTCATGGTGGTGGTGGACGAGGGGCAAGTGAAAAGTTCAACCCTGGTGTGAACCGTGACACGGACCGTCACGGACCGTACGGTGACTCTGTGTCATGTGATGACTGGCACACTCTTTGTCCAGACTCCCTTGTTCTCACTCGAGTCTCGCAGCGTGCACTCTGGACTCAATTATGGGTGCCCTTTCAGCCAGTGCATTTGCTTAACAACACGTAGCCTTCGTGGTCGACTCGACAGCACCAAGCCAGAAGAGAAAAGCACTGAAACCCAAGTCACCAGTACAACAAGCTCGAAGCAATACACTCTTGAACTCCAATGTTGTCACTCCCACTGGATTGAACGGTGCAGCCTCACTTGGCCATGAGCAAATTGCATCGGTCATGGCTCACCGTTCCGCACCAGGTGGGTCTTTCTGTCACTTCCAAAGCACATCGATTGTACTCACTACGTCTGTCGTTCAGATCCACCCTGAGTTACCTCGCGCGATACCGTTCAAGGCTCTGTAGGGGAGCGAGCAGAAGGATCTTTGGTGTCTGGTGGGTCTTTGTCATTCTTTTACCTCAAACTGTGATCTAACTGTTTAATTTTTGCTCCTCAGCGTCGACAACCCTCACCGATTTTGAAGCTCCATCAATACCGGCAGAACCACGGCGGAACCGTGCAGTTGCTTCGAGTTGGTCAAAGGTGCAAGCGGAAGTTGAGGCTCAAGATACCACGAGTCAGGTGGAGACGTCCATTCCTGAGTCTGAGGCTGGACTCTCGACGTTGAACCGTTTGAATCCCGTGCGTGGTTTGATCGATGATTGTTATATTCCTAGTCTCATTTTCTTTCTTCCTATCCACAGGCCGATGCCGAGGTACCCGCTGGTAGCAAAAATGTTTTGGCTTTGTCGACAGATTTCCCAATAACAAAATTCCCAGCGTTCGAGAAACCCCAGGCAACATATTCTCTTTCGCCGAACACAAAGCCTACCCCGAGCCCTTTGTCACCAGCTTTGGCTTCAACGAACACAGATACGGATACGGCAGACATTTCCCCCAGTCTTACGAACGGTACGTCGTTTATTCACGTTGGTCACCACATCTTGAGCTCAATATTGTGGTGGGTTAGCCATCGCGTCTTCCGGTAAGGATTTGTCTTCGAAGGTGAGTAGAACATCGAGTCTTGCCGACACTGCCATCGTTCTCACGAGGCCCTTTCTTTCTATCTTGTAGAGACGGATCGAAACGAGTGTCGACGAACCGCCGAGCCAATCGGTACCAGTAGCATACCCAGCATCACCATCGTCTGAGAACTCTGGAACGACCGTGACACAATCAAACCTGGACCTTTCGGCGTAGACTCAGAGTCCTTTGTCCCAGTCCCAGCTCGATACCGGTGTAGGCTTAGAGTCATCAAACGCCGCCAAAAGTAAGTTTTCTTCGTGTCGTGGTTGGACACCTTCAAATTCTAACGTCGTACTACCCCATTGCTAGGTTCATCGGCTGCTGCTGCTTTGTCTGTTTTTAATAGTCCCACCATTGCAACGTCTAATATCACCGGCGATGGATCTCCCTCTACTTCATCTTCACTCCAAGCCCCTCCTGCTTCAGAGTCAACGTCGATAGCCACCCCTCTGTTGCCCGCGTCATCGACCAGTATCACTGACTGTAGCGACGACGTGGAAACCCGGAAGGAGAAGGAAATGACGGTATGAGTTTCGATACTATTCTCTGGAATTGGGGTTCCTCACTTTTTTCGTAGCTGCTGGGTCTTCCTCGACACCTGAGAGTAGTTTCGATTTCGGGAGAGCAGAGAAGCTTCAAGGTGATGCGCAGACTCCGCAAGATAGGGACAAAGGAAAGCAACCCGAATGTGGAGCTTCTTCCGGCGAAGAGAAGCAACTCCCTGTTCAAGGTGGGTACCTCTTACTGGATTTTGACTTGACGAGCTCACCATTTTCTCGTTATTCCAGGTTGTAGATCTTCTTCCCCAGCAGCGGCAGCATCGTCCCCACAAACGACAACCGGCACAGACTCCAGCTCTAGGGCAGAACCAAACTCGACTCCGTTCATCCCGAAACTTGCGACCACCACCAATACTCCACTAGGCTTTTCGTTCACTGGCACTGGTATTGCGAATGCGACTCCAAACCCAAAGACCACCACGGTTGCATCTTCTATTCAGGCTTGGAGGACGGACTACTCGGTCCAAGTTCTCGTTTGCACCCAGTCCTGGTGTTTCGAATCCCAATCCATCCGACTTTGCATCTCTGCCGCCCGGTAATCACACGCGTGCGACTTTCCATCCATTTCCACAGTCAGGGACGTTACCCATATCCTCTGGTACTGCTGGCAGTACTAGTAGCACTCCGTCGACATCAACTTCCGCTCCCGCCACAGCCTCAGGCTCTGAGGTCCTCGAATCTGGAACTAAGGGTGGTGGGGTTGATTCTGGTTCTGGTTCTGGGGAAGGATCGAAGTCGGGGCCTTCAGCTTCTGGATCTGGTACGACGAATGTCATTAACCTCATGCGACAGTAACGTCTTCGTCTTCGAAGAAATCTGGTCCTGAGACAGGGCGCACAATAACAAACAGCAACGGTCCTCCTGGAGGGAGACCGAGGGGCAGGGGTCTCGCGTCCTGTACGGGGGCCGGGGTTTCTGTGGGTACTACTACGACGCCTGCGCCTGCTACTACTTCGACATCGACCGCAGAAACGGGTCACGGTGGTTCTTCGTTGAGGTCATCGGCACCGTTTTCCTCGCCCTCTGTCACGCGTACGGGTACGGGTACTTTGGTTTCGACGGTACCACAGGCAGGACGAACGACTGTTCCTGCTTCCGTTCCCGTTAACACTCAAGCTCAGCCCCCAACTCGGCCGGCGGATGGTGCTTCTCTAGGGCCAGCTTCTGGAGGCTCAGCAACAGTTCTTTTTCCGTACGGCTGCATCGAACCATGTTTCCTCGTCGAGTCGACAGCCATTACGGACGGCGGCAGGTAACAAGGCTGAGAGAACGGCCGCCCCGGTTGGGAACCCTTCACCGAGTGTTAACGGGACGCCACCAGTGCTGTCCGAGCCCACGTCTACCTCAAGGCGGGCCCAACCTGCGCCTATGGGTGATACAGCTGTCACTGCGGTGCCACCAGGCCGACGTACCTTTGCGACTTCACATCCCACTATGACCACTTCCCGGGGTGATGATGTTGATCAGCTATCACCGACCTCTGCTACCGCCAATTCACGTACAACGACTACGCAACCGTCCTCTTCGTCGACCGCCACCGTTACCGCATTCGCCACCGCCATTTCCTCTGGGAACCTTCATGCGAAATGTATCCTCCTCGGTGACGATGGTACGGACAACGAGTGTTGCATTTGCCACGACATCCTCTTCGACGGAGGCTCAATCGAAAAATTCGATATCGATCACGAGGTGAAGGCTCTTGAGGACGCGTTGGGATTGGTGTGGCGTAGGAAATGTTGGAAGAGTTTACATCGGGAGTGTTGGGATGGATGTGAGTACCGAGTTTCTTGATAAGATGGCCGGCTGATTGATGCTGTTTTGAGGATGAGGAGGTGTACAGGTACAGAGGGCCCAGGGGCGGACGTTTTTGTTGTGTAGGCCTAAAGTCGAGTAGAAGGCGTCTATATCCTCAGGTGGCTGGACTTGCCAAACCCTTCCACGCCAATTTTTTTTTTCTCTTGTATGCTTAGACTGGATTTCTCGGGGCCATATGTTGTACTCTAGCTGTTTGTAAATTATCGTGATTATACTATCTTGCTATCAATCGTTCAATCTGCGTTCTTTGAGTCTGACAGTGAGAGCCTCAGACACCATGAGGACAGGATGAGTTGAGGGCCGGTCAACACGCGTGGTGTCTACCCGGCGCCGCAAGATTCTCACCACACCCTTTCCGCCTACCTCCATGGTCCGTACTCGAGAAATTTATCATAAATGAGCGGTCGATCGCCCTGGAATAAGAATACTTCACACACAACGAAAACTCGTCAAAACATTCCAATCACTGCCCCGGAGGCTGGTCAACATCAACGAAACCTCGATTCCGAGGAACGGTCATGGCTGATCGATTCTCCTTCAACTCCCAAGTCATTAACGCTGCAGACCTCCGGCGTCCGCCAACAGAACAGGTGAGCGCTATCTACCTAAAAAAAGTACCGGCGGAGACACATTTTCCTTGAACTCGTCACCCATAAATCAGACCTCGTCTACAATTCCTAGAGCTATGGTTCACACCACTCAGATTATCGGGCGGAGTCTGACAGACGCTGAGAATTCAGTAGTTCAAGCCGCTTCTGGGTGTCCCTCAGCGTCAGTCGAAAGGATTCCTGCAGAAATCTGGACAGAGATATTTGGAATGACATACCCACTCTAGATCTTGGAAATGATAGGCCTATCGAGTCGGCCATTCGCAAGCTTGGTCTAATAATGGCCTTGTCGTCAGTCTGCCGGCGTTCGCGATACACTTGTCTCACCTCGCCATTCCTCTGGTCATCAATGCGTATTTCTCTACCCTCTCAGAGCGATGCGTTACTCGATGGTCACCTAGAGAGACTAAACCAACTCGTCCAGCTTTTTATCGAACGGTCGAGAAATGTCCCCCTCAATCTTACGTTTGATTCTGGATCAACGCTTCCCGATTGTCATCCCATCGACCTCGTACTGGAGACACTCACTGATCACGCAAACCGATGGTCCAGCGTCGAGTTCGTCAACCCCACGCCGTTCGTTTCTCATCCCGCTTTTCGCAACGTTAAGCAGAACCTGAGTTCCCTCCGAACCCTCGACGCCTACCATAACCTAAATCCCGTTCTTGACTTGCTTGGACATCCACCATTGCTGGGGAGCCTTAGCTTCTTTCATGGAGGCGGCCTTGGGCAGGGCGCCAACGCCTCCTGGGAGCACCTTTCGTCTCTCTCTATCATGGCATTTGGCGATGTCACGTCACTGCTCGATCTCTTGCGCTTGTGTGCTGGGGTCCGACATCTGAAAATCGCGATTGCTGGTAGCGAACAACTGGACCATGCCCATTCCTTAAACCAGTTACCCCTCGTGCCACGCACAATCGACACAATCGAATCTTCATCCTTCTCTTGTTCGTACCGGGATCTTGATGATACCGCATCACTAGCATTCCTTCGTAGTATCATACTTCCTCGACTATCCTCACTCGAGTTGAGGGGTGTCTCCTGCCTATTCGACAGCCCCGAAAACCGGACCAAGAATCACTTCTGTGATCTTATCGCCCGATCGGGATGCGACATCACCTCCCTTTCCCTCGCCCGTTTCTACCATACTTCCGATGCCCAAGTTATACAGTTGCTTCAATCGATGCCTAAATTGAAGGAACTGCACGTCGAGGAGCAAGAAACGGGACCATTCTTCCAGTATCGCACTCCTCCCAGTAATCACATCGTGACGTCGAGGTTTCTTACGCGACTGGCCCAGTGCGGCAATGGAAACGACAATTCTCACAAGACCCTCGTGCCTCTCCTAACAGACTTGACGCTCGTCGTTCAAGCAGGTGACTTTGACGTCGAAGCATTTAGAAGCGTTCTTTTGAGGCGTCCTCCACCATTCACTGTCGAGAAGAATGCTTCCGATTCATGCCGTCTTCGTACAACTCGAGTCAAGTTTACTGAGGAGATCGAGAGGGTCCCGGAACGTCTGGCTGACCTGACGAGGGACTGTTGGAGGAGGTTCGGAGTGTGGGTGTCTGTTGTGAACAGAGATGATCCAGATTTGCTTTACCTATATAGCATCTTGCCTTGATGTTAGCATTGCTCGAGTCTGTACATCTAGCTTCGCCGCTACAGCTGTCCGGTTCACTACTCGCGCTCAGGCCGGGTCCCCCATGATCAATATTCAATGGAGTACCTATAGAGGAGGTTGTACTGGTTCAATAACACTGGTGAAATGATAAGTCGCCTGTGGACGTCGAGACTGGGTAAGCTTCAAGGACTTTTCTGGTGTCTAGCACCTTTCGCATTCCGACCTGGCTGAGAAAAGGAGCACTCCTACCGGGTAAGAAGCTTCCTGCCTGCCTGACACTCCGCTGTAACATTCTCAAAATCCGACCATCTATTGGCCACCGCCGCCAGTAGCAGAAACAAACGCAGCCTAAAGGGGAAAAAACGAAGTTGGCATCATTCTTTCAACTTCGCTCGGAGCTATCTTGCTTGTGGTCATTGTGGTACAGTGGTCGTGATGCTCCGCCGGTATCGACAGATTATACGAGTCACTCGCCAGACCTATACAGCATCCGCCTTTGTAAACCATGTCAAGGCGATGAAGAGCCCAACTCGACGCCCCTGGTGGACCTCCCCGTTCTATAGCTTCACGAATAGCCAATTTTCGAACTCGAGGTCAACTTCGACGGGGTTGTACCCGGGACACTCGACATCACAGTTTTTTTGGACATCGGCTGGCACGAGTTTTTCATGTTCGTCGTCGACTTCGAATAGCATCTCGCCCTCGGAGTCGGTATCCCAATCTGGTCGGGGAAGGAGGACTACGTGGAAGTTCCCTTTGAAAAAGGCGGAATGTACATCGGATATTGACCTTCCTGCCGTGCCGAAATTTCGAGTCAGAGTTCGAGCAATGTTGAGCCGTTGAGGAAGTTCCGACACCCGATTCCTAGGATTACCACTACGGCGCTGACGCCTCACTACTCAGTCATCAGTTCTCTCGAACTAATCGGCGGATGTATCGATAGAGACGATGTAATTGATTCATTCAAGAACAGTCATTTTTAGATCACAGATCTACACCTTGATGTGAAGGGGTATACCAAGTGAGATGATGGGACGTGTTGGGATCTATCCAAGCACGAAGAAACTGATGAATGCTCTGTGATCATACCTCGGATGACAGTCAGCTGGTTGTTTATCAAGAACGGGTGCCTAAGAGCTGGGCTAAGTTAGTAACAGTTGTGAGTGGGGGTTTGCATTAAGAACTCGAACTCTCGTCGTCAGCTGCGCTTTCTTCCTTACCCCCACTATTTTTGTCTGATGCTCAGAACTGGACTGTACGCCACGATTGACCTCGTAGAGCCTACCACTTACTCACAGTCACCAGGGTGATTGTTTTTCTAGCTCGAACATGCAGCTGCTTTCGTATTTCCGCTCCCCCTTCGATTACAGTCGGTTCTCCCGCAACCGCAACTTGGAACCACGATCCCCGAATTGACGGAGTTGCGGAGATTCGCTTGGTACAAGACCAGCCCGAACACTCCACTATGATTGTTTTGAGTGGCACAGAACTGCTACAGCCGTCTGGTTCTGTGACGTTTACCGTTGGGAACCCTGGGTGAGATCCTGTCCTAATTTGTTCAACCCCTAGTATTCTTATGTCTGGCAGAAAATACAGATTGGAGGGCATGGTGCCCAACAATTTTTTGTTGGGATTTCCATTGCTTAATTTTCCGCAAAATATCTAATACCACGACCCAGGTCACATTTGGCGGACGCCTTCGACCTCACAGGAAGTTCGGGCGATATACAAGCTGTCGAGCAGCCACCCCCGTGAGTGCCGAGGTCGATGCTCTGCAATATGAGAACTCAAACCAGGTCAACCTCCAAAGTCCTGACCAACCGTCTTCAATGTCAACATCAACATCAACATCAAAATCCAGTCCTCCATTGTGAGACATCTTTTACACTAACGATTCACCTCTTTGATAGCAATTTAGCACATCGACATCGACATCAACATCAACATCAACATCGACATCGACATCGACATCGACATTGACAACGACGCCAGTATCATCAGCAACTTCAACTCAGATCTCACTCGAGAATACTTACTCGTCTGAAGCTAGGCATGTAACTGTCCCGCAGATGTTTTAATCTTGCCTAAAAACTGTGTTATATTTAGATCACAAGCCGCGGAAACAACGAGCTCAACCACTTCCGAGAAGCCCTTGTCGTCGGTTATAACCACACCCACCTTCGAACCTTCTGAGTCCGTATCAGCTGCCGCCCACAGTATCACTCCTCAACTCCCTGATACGCCCTCCGAGACCTCTCACCGCCTGGCGAAAGTCGTTGGAGTGGTACTTGGAACTCTTCTTTTTCTAACGCTGGCGATTTCTGTTTTCTTTTACATTCGTCGTAGACGTGGGAGACAAATGATTTGTAGGGATGCAGGATGGTCCATCTCCTCCCATAAGGACCGGATGCTGGCGTCTAACAGACCTTGGTACCAGTCTCCCGCTCACATCTTCATGCGACCGTGGGTTCCTTCAGGATACGCTGGCTCCGAGTTTACTTCCGCCAGTGGATCCGATTCGAAGACTCACAGATATTCATCTTCCGAGGTCTCATTCTCGACCATCACTCCCTCGGATTCAGTCTCCCAAGTCGGCCATTTGCCGAGGGTGCACAAGTTCCAAATGAAACGGAAGCCCTTGAGGACGTCGACGGATTTGTCGGCTGTACCTGAGTCTCAAGGCAATGGAAATTCCGATATCTCGGCTGATGCTTCGACTATGGTGTCTGGTTCCTCAGCGCTGGACCGCCCAAAACCTGTGTTCCCCAATCCTATTCCGGTAATTGTTACTACAGGTGCCACTCCCGCGACTTCCGTTGTGGATTGATAGTGTTTGGAGCGGGCATGCAACGGGCAAAGGTAAGGACACGGAATTGTATCGAGTGACCCTTACTGATCTTCTAGTTAGTACACTTATGAGTCTCAACTGCATTTTAATTATCAACACAAATCATCCTTCTGGAGCTTTGAGTACTACAGGGAAGCACCATACTACTAATTACTAACCGACGGGAATGAGTAAAGAAGTTATCAGCCAAACTAAGATGTTCCTATCGATGGACAAGATAGTTAAGAGAAACTGGGAAAGGGGATGTCCAGAAAAGTGAGCGGGGCGCCGGGGAATGGAGTGGTTAGCCGGAGGTAGAAGGCTGCGGGGAGACAAATTCAAAACTCCAGGCGATCATAAATGAAGAAGAGATGATGCCCTGGAGATGAGTTTTGTTTTTGTCAAACCTTTTACATTGTAGGGTGTGGTGAATGGCAAATATCTCGAGACGAGTACGTGTGATTATCAAAATTTGAGAACGACGAGATAGATACGGGAGGAAAGAATCAACAGGTGCCCGCGTCCATTGATATGGCGTTGAGCCTAAACAAACGACGATAGGCGGGTGTTATGGGTGTTAAGGGCAGGTTGAAACGCGATATAATCAGACTGCCGGCCAATGCCGAGCTTCCTTAACCCCCATGATCTCTTACTGGGTTTTGCATACAGTAATAGCGTGAACATGCGAAAACTCCGCCTTACGTGACCCGGTCTGACACCACCAGCCGCTGTGGCAACACGGAGATTTAACGTCCGTCGGGATATCCCGCAGTGGCTTTGACCTTCTCCGACTGGAAGGTGTACCATTGAAGGAGGTAGTATTATTTATCTTCCTCTGTGATGTTCCAACTGGCTCAGGCTTGCCTGGAGTCAGTATTGTGGATGGAAATCAAAAGCTCGCTCGAGGCTCAATCTTGCAGGCCTCTCAAACCAACGGCAGCCCATACTGCTCCACCGGCAGTATGAGCGCTCCGAGGAGCCCGACGTGAAAGTATACGGGCTCGGGACAACTCATCTCGCTTACCACGGGATCCTTTGTCAGAGATCTTGAGCTTCTGCGCTAGAAATCTATCCACCGTCGATGTAGGAACCACAAATGGGAGTATCACAGAGGAAATGCAAGTACGCATTCGGATTCGTCTTTTTACTATACTGAATGAAAAAATTGTCTTCTGCCAGAGAATGATGCAGCCACCCATCGAATCATACGCTATCCTCTGTGTGTCTATCTACGTGCATTTTGAGGAGTCGTCCTACTTACGGGTGGAACCCGTTGTGCTACCAACATCGAAGATTTTCGTCGGTGATATCTACTCGATCTTGACGTGGCCCTTGCTCGAGTGGATCAAATGGGAGAAAAGGACACAGGCCAAAGGTAGTACGCGCCATCTTCAGGCCTTATCGACATGTCGATTTAGATCTGCAGATCTGCGCCGACTGAGCCCCAGTCACGTATCGATGCCCGAGTATTATTCGATGTGAGTGTGCGTGCGTAACGGGCGCCTCCGAGGCACACAGGCTTTTCAGAGTTTGGATTGCTTGTTCAACCTGAATCATTTGAAAGACGGGGACCGTGTATCGCAGCTAAGTGCTGAGCGCTGAGCTCTGACACGATCAAACCGGACTGACCTGGGTACTCGATCACTCCCCCCCCCCCTCTTTCTTCCGTTGGGACTTGGAAGGGCTAGTACACGACGCCGCTCTAAAGCACATCGCTAGCGCTGCGGCACGGTAACTCTGCGGCCGTATATGGCACAGACGGTACTAAGGTGGGTGTTATGCCCAGAATGTCAACAAAAGACTCCATAAAATGTGTGGCTTGCAAGCAGTGCCATCGACGATTGTCGGAGAGACGTGGATTGGCTCTATCTCAGGAGCACGGGGCCATATTTGATCAAAGTAGGTCTAGTCAAGAGAGAGGTGGCCGTGTGATGGGTGTTACCTGATCCTTCCCAGCGAGTACAACGCCTTTGAATGGGTGTGTTGAAGCTGCGGGAATGGCTAATCCAATGTTTTTCCTTGTCATGGCACCTCCCAGAGCATTGTTGGGGTCCCAATTGGTCTGAATATGCCAAAAGTCATCGGGTGTACCGTATGCCGAATACAGCCGTAAATGGCCGTACTCTCGACGGCATTATACTCTCTATCTATTGGTATCCCTCTGTCCTGATACCGTACCGTACACGGGTCTTCCAGGAGGTCCCGACGGTACGGCACTCGTTACCCAAGCCGTTATCGTACGAGCCGTGTCAAGTACAGCGACGGTTCACAGCCCCACACATCACCTGAGTAATTCGGCGACGTGAAATGAAAGAGGTCTTACCGTTCATCGTATTAAATCTGGCAGGTTTACGTTGATAAGTGTTTAATAAGAGTCTCGTTTGGCTGAGTCCTCCAATCTTGTTCTTCCCAACGATGCCTGACTACAGGGGGGTGATGTCGTCCCATATGATTGCCACTACTATCAGGCGTCAGAGGATTGTTACGGTGAGCAAGGTCTCTACTCAAAACTTGACATCTTCTCGGCGACTGAGGTTGTTTTCAGTGCTTTGACGGTTCGTCAGCGCCCTACCGTTCACCTGAGACAGTCTCCCAATCACCTCTCCTAGTTGTCAGCTCGACTATATTCGTGTATGATATTTTGTCCAACCTGGACTTGGAGATCCAATACGTATGGCGACAAAAGTGGTCCCCGATGACAGTGCTCTACTTGCTACAACGTTACCTCCCTTTGTTCGACACCGTGGGGGTGGTGCTTTATCGTGAGGTCCACCGCTCTGTTCCAGCACAACATCTTCAACGCCCCCTTTTCTCAGGCCAACTCACCAATGACCAAAGCACTCGACAATGCGCCTTGTACTTCCACATCAGCGGTTGTAAGTAGGAGCACACTAGTCTACTGTCAACACCCGCTCGATACGCTCCATTTCTACAGGGTCCTTTAACACCGGAGTCTTTCTATCTGAAGGTGTGCTTGATATCTCGTTCTGGGAATCCGCAGAGCTCATCCTCGATTCAGTCCTCCTCACTGTTCGTGTATGGGCTGTATGGGAGCGCAGAATCTCAGTGGCCATTGGTCTCGTTATCTTCCTAATGGGTTGTTTTATACCAGCCCTCGCCGTGTTGAAAATTTTTCTTGACGCCACCGAAGGTAAGCTCACGCCTTTTCTGTCACGACACCCATCCCGATCATGATCGTTGACCGTCTCTGGTAGTTGGCACGCTCCCGTTACCCCGCTTTAAAGGCTGTTTCGTTACTGGCGGGAGTGACATAATCTATGTGTGCTGGATATTGGTAATGGTATACGATGTTGGTGTGTCGACCTTGCTCGGTCGTTCATACGTACAATTCGCTGAATGCAGATGGTCACCCCCAGGAACTCTGATAATGATACTCATACCTGGAATCTCAGTCCGCAAGTCCTCTTCTTCACTCGTTATTCGATTGATTCACTACTACTGCCTTTTCAATAGTGAGAATGAACGAGAAGTCTGAGCTTACCACGGTAGTTTATCGAGACGGCGAGTTCTTGTTTTTCATGCAGTGATTTGATTGTACTGAAATTGCCAGTCACTACAGGTGCAATCTACTACGCCCTCAACTTTGGTGAGCACTCCAATATTGTGTTCGTATCATGATCGACGGCGGGAAGAATACTGACCGACGACTCAATCAGTGGTTTCGTTGGTTAATGTGATCGTGGTGACTAATCTTGGTGTGAGTTCCAGGAACTTCGGAACTCAATCGACATCACGCTGATTCGAAGGCCTCACTAGCACCAATTTACACGCCTGGTATGCTCGTACGTGTGTATAGTGCTAGATCCACCATACCTCTCTAAGTTGGATTTGTTGGCAGCCTCGAGCGTGTGCTACACTCGGTCCTCGCCAGCCGTGCTGTTCTTCAAATAAGACGCGTGGCGGATTCGTCGAGGCCTGAAATCTCGACAATACAGACTCCTGCGCTTGCGGCAAAGTCCTGTGACACCGTGGGCTCGAAGGATTTTGCTTGACCTCAGACATGTGGGGTTGGGTGGTGTACTTGGTGTTGCCTATAGATTTATCATAGATTTAGACTAACTGTATTCGTCGTCACTCGGATCCTACTGTATGTACAATCTTATTCTGAGGCGGGCCATGATGGACCTCTGCTACTTATGGGAAGTTGTTTTCGAGGCAATTTGAACATTGGAATCATAACTGGAAGACTTTAAGCTCAAATTCTCAGACCCATGCGACCTTGCAACGCCTGATTCTCAGGTCGCCTGTGGGAGCGGTGGTTGTGAGTTCTGTTGGTTGTGAGCTCTGTAATTGCGAGCTCTGAACGTGCGAGAGCGGCGCCCTGAGTGGCGGGGAGAGGATTGAGAGGATCTTCCGCGACGGATAAGGTTGGGCTGCAAGTAGTTAGTGTTGTGTTATTCGTTCGACATGAAAATGGAGATGCTGCTCTTCTGCAATAGCCGGTGTCACTGCACAAGGGCAAGCGGGACCAGGGTCTCGTTTCCGAGGCAGTTGCAAAAGAGGAGAAAAAAAAAAGGGGGGGGGGGGGGGGGGTTGATACAAAGAAAAAACCGCGCACATGATTCCTGACAAAGTGTATGAGTGTTAAAATGGGAAAAAAATAAATTGCCCCCCCGACCTAAATTGGATGTCCCCCCCATATTATAACTTTTCCGCGCGTGATCTATCTTTCCCGCACATATTCCAGGTTTTTCGCGCGGCTGCTAAAATTTCCGCGCGCAATTAGGTTTGCCCGCGGAGTTTCACACGTGTTACAGGCGCCTAGGCTAATTCCCACACGTATCCCACATCTTTAGTTGTCCCTCACACCTCAGGCATAGTTAACTAAGCTAAGCTATGTACCAGAACATCGAAATATGATGTATAAAAGTATTCACAACAATTTTCTAACACTTCTGAGCAGAATTGACTGACCTACAGCAACAAAAGTCTCTGACTATTACAAATAGCACCCAGTTCCAAAAATTCTCCTTGAGCACAGTTGGAAGGATCATTGCCATGGCCAACACCACTTCATCTACACCAATGAGCATTGCTGACATAGAGAGCAATTGTGGATATCGACCTGGCCAATGTGGTCAACAGTCAGTAGCATCTAGTAGCTCTGGTCCCTTATCAGCATCAAACTCAAAGCTTAAAGGCAAGGCTCGTGAGGTGGGTACAACTTGTTTGGCACTCAGCTTTCTATATATTTCAGCAATCAATGTATTGACTATATTATAGGTTCCTGAATTCTTCAAGTTTGGGAAGGTTTTTGTGTTCATAGACGGGTGTTCAAGAAGCAAGGCTAAGGTTCATTCTTCACTATGATTTGACATATCTATAAATTCTGACTGAGCTGTGATTCAAACTAGAATGGTGAATGGGACTTTATTTTCAAGTCCTCCTTGTGCACCACCAAGCCGGTTCCCTCTCCTGCTGAATTCAATCAAGCCCTACACCATGGTTGTGCAGCAGAGTGTGACGTTCGAGAAGGGCCTTGGCATTTGCCACTGGACATGGAGGCTGAAGACATTATGGACTTTCTTTGTTCATCACTTCCTGACCTTATCAGCCACCTTCGCTCAGTGAAACCTGTCCCTAACAAGGACTTTCATGAAGAAATGGACACTGAGCACAAGTGCTTTCTTCCCCCTCTGATCCCCCTGGTCAGCACAAGGGGTTGTTGTCTCGCCATTTCTGCTGGTGCCTGCGAGTACCCTCCAACAACATTCGCACAGAATCTTTCTTGGCTGTCCCCAAATAGGAGCAAGGGAGGACTGCTTTCAACCCTCACCCACACACTCTTTCTTTATAAGTCTCTCATATTCTTTTTCATTGAGCAGCACCTTGATAATCAAATCATTTTTCCTAGTCACAAGGTCTAAAATTGGCAAAGGTGACACTTGTTCTTGGAACAGACCATGAAGGACTCTTCCTCCTCAATCGACCCAGCCTCGCAACAAAGCCAAAAGTGATGATGAGGATCGGGACATGATCAACGACTTCATAGAAAGCGAGGCAGACCAAGGCAGTAGCCCGATTGAAAATGATGGTGGATCTGAATCAGTGTACAATGATACAGACTCTGTTGTTGAAGAGGTCAAGCCAGTCAAACGCAACCTTTGGAAATGAACAACTTGTGGTAAGCTAGTCTGTCTTATGTTTGACTGGGTATTGATTTCTCCCCAGTGTACATTAGCGACTCAGAAGATGACTTTGAGCAATGTGATTGCGACGACGCTAAGGTTGTAACCCCTGATTCCCTGTCATGCAACAACACTGACATAGTGTTGCCAGCGGCTGGTCCGGTCCGGCTTCGGCTTGGCTCCAACGGTCTGGCTTCTGAGTGGCTTCCCGAGCCGTTGATTACATGCGGCTCAGCTCGGTCCAGCTTGGAGCTGGCTCAGCCGCAGCTTGAGCCAGTAAAAATTAGATAAATTTAAATTTACTTCATATGGCCACCAAAGTCAACAATGAGTAAAGTAGGGACTATGTGCTATGTAAAATGAAAATTTCTGAACATTTGTGCTCGTTGTTGTTGCCATACTTGTTGCTGTAAAATATCAGTGCAGATATATCTGGGTTAGGGTTAAGAGTAAGGCAGGCACATTTAGGCAGGCACTCGGGTCTCAACCTAAACTCATGTAAATTTGGTTCTTGAATTGATTCTTACTTATTTTTTATTAAGGTGTACTCTATTCATACCTTGTGTGGTGAAAAAACCCACTATAAGATGTATACAGGGGTGAAAAAGATGTGTAACAATGGGGCAGCTTGGAGCTGGCTGAACCGGTTCCTGAGCCGGACCGAGCTGGAGCTGTTGACCGGCTCCGCCTGAGCCATTTTTTGACACAGCTTGGCTCAGCTTGGCTTCAAGACGGCTTGGCCATGGCTTGAACCGAGCCATTGGGAACGCTACACTGACACCAAACAGGAGGACATTGAGGTCTCCACTATGTTCAATTCCATGGTCTCGGTATCCGAACGACGTTCATCTTCACCAATTGCCATGAATGACCCCTTGGTTGTCTATAATGTCTTCACAGGCCCACTTCCTGAGCTTACATTTTAGGCAACCATTATTTCTTGATGATCACACACAAACACTACACTCGTTACCTACCATCTATGCTCTTTCAACTCAATGGTTATACCTTTTGTGGTTGTTGCTTGCTGGCTTGATCAATACCTACATGTACTTACTACTATCACTCCTCCTCCACTCCTTTGCCACAATCACTCCCCCCACCACTGTACATACTGCTAGCATAAACAATCGTTAAACCCTTGCCCTTTTTTATACTGAAAGAGACCCTTAGATCTTGTGGGTCATACATAGCACAGCTAGGGTGGTGTTGAGTGCTATTGCATTCCAGTGGATAATTGTGATGAGCACAAAACAGGTAGAAAACTACCCATATATTGCTCTAGTCTTGTACTATTTTGAGAGGCGCTCAGCGGCACATTTTCTGATTACCTAATCAGGTGCCCAGTCTATTGCCGCACTACGTTGGGTTTCTCTCAGCCTTCATGTATACTCTACAATAGCATCCATTTTTCTCTCTTTATCACCATGCCTCCTCGTTTGAAATGGACCGACCCAGACACTCTTTCTGCCATCACCCTCGCAGTATCCCGATGCATTCCACAGTGGCCCAACGGCCTTCGAGATTATCAGCGAGAATACATCCCAGCGGTCCTAAATGGCGACAATCTCGCAGTTTTTGCAGCAACTGGAGAGGGAAAATCAGCGTTCTTCTGTGTTCCTATCGCGATTCACAATGAGCTCTCGAAGAGTTCAGAACTCTATCCGGATTTACCTTGGAAGGAATATGCAAGAGGAATTGTAGTGACACCTACAAAAGGCCTCGCAGTGAGTATTGTGCGTGGTTGTGTTTTATTGTGTTTCAACTCTTCTCATGATTCTTTAGGTTTCTGAGCTAAAGCTGTTCAGAATCAAAGTGTTTGCTTATACGCACGAGAACCTGACAAAGTGCCGAATTGAAGGAATTGACGTTGTCGACAAAATTTGCGAATCTCGGACGTGGCAGGTCATTTGTGTGGACCTGGAGCACTTGCAGCAGAAGGAATGGCGTCGTATTATGAAGAACGACACGTTCATCAAGAGCCTCGTATACTTTTGCTGCGAGGAAGTCCATCTCATTCGAGACTGGGGTGCTGCCTTTTGACCTTCGTTCAAATTCATTGGTTCTACTGCTTGCGGTGAACTCCCAGACCATATCCCTATCATTGCTCTCTCTGCTACATGTCCTCCCGGCCTTGTCACCGACTCTGTCTGCAAATCCCTTGGGCTCATAGGAAATAACTTCCACACCATCCGACGTTCCAATGAGCAGCTCAACATGCAGCTCGTTGTTGAACCCTACAAGTGAGTCCACGGTTTCTCCAAGTACCACCAGATCTACCCATATGTCTGCAGTGGACGTAAGCTCGTCATTCACGTCAATACAATACCCGAGGCCTACGACATTTACCTCTTCCTATTCAACCTCCTCCCCGAATCATGTAATCGGCTACAACGTGTTCGGATGTACCATTCGCTCTGTACTGACAACTACAATAACAAGACGCTGGAGCTCATTGACGATGACCCATACCTCCAGGTTGTTATTGCAACGATTGGATTCGCAAATGGGATCAACCGTCAGGCGATACGAGACTGTATCTCATGGAAGCTTCCAGCAACGTTGGATCAGTTGCTCCAACAGCTAGGTCGAGGGGGTCGTTTGCCAGAGGTACTATGCCGAGGTATTGCCATTGCATCGCCGGAGGATATCAAGAAAGCAAGGGCTTTCGTCTCAGGTATGAATGCATTGGCCTCCATTCAGACGGCGAGTTAATCTATCTCAGGTACAGCCCTGCCAGCAGACACCTCAAGAACAAGTCGTGCAAAGAAGAAATCAAAATCAACCACGCAGGATGCACAGTCACTCAATGGTGGAAAGGCGCAACTCCTTGCCGAAGACTGGTGTATAACTCGGGCCTGCAACGTGTACTACCAAAACCCCCCCATCAAGGTTTCCTCTCTTGACTGCTATCAGGCAGAACGCAGTGTCTACTGTAGTCTCTGTGCCGCCAGACATGGTGTCGAGTACGACTTCGCTTCAGCTCCCTACCCCGATGACTTCACCGATATTCCCCCGAGTTGGCTTCCGCTTCCACCGCCCAAGAAGAAGTCAAAGCGGCACAAGTCGAAGACATGGCTGGGGAAGAGCGAGTGTAAAAGCATGCGTTTATGGCTGCTGGACTTTCGAAAGGTTGTCTGGTCTGAAGTCGACACTGCAAAGTATCCTGACGCTATCTTTTATCCCTCCGACCTATTCCTCTCCCATACCGTCATTGAAACGATTCTTGACAAATTTCTCGTTATCACTGAACCCTATGAGCTCGCAGCAATCATCAAATCTAACAGCTGGCCCATCACGGAAGCTCAATCTACCCGCCTCTTTGTACTGATCCAAAATTTCCAGAACCTCGTTCGGGAGTGGCGAAGACTGGAGGAGAAGGAGCGCTTGGAGGCCAAGAAGGGCAAGGCAGTGAAGGCGGCCGTACAGCTCAAGATAGCAGATGACTCTGACGAATCTGATGAGGATGTTGACATGTCTAGTGATGGAGGTGTCGCGGCAGTCAGGGCGAATGAACTGCAGCCTTTGGCTACTACCTCTACGAGGCACAACATCCCAGCTTCTAGACCAGCCCCCAGGAAGCGAGTCCCGCAGCCTACGATGGCCCAAGTTACAGAGGAATACGGGCCAAAAAGAACCAACAACCGGCGAAGGCAAGGTGTGATTCCTGATTTCCCTATCAGACATCCACTAACTAATGTTTTCTAAGTGTCCGAGCCAGACCATTGACCCTCATCATCATCGGTGTTCAGCCCGCCATCCTTGTTTTCCTTATCACTTTCGTCCTGTTCGTCAGAGCTTGCAGTGTATCCAAACATGTCCTCTCTATCCTCTCCATCGGTTTCCCTTTCGTTCTGTTCGTGCTCTCTCTCACTTCCACTATCGCTATCGCCGCTTCCGTCACTTCCTTCTGATGTTGAATCCTCATCCTCCTTGGAGCTGTTATTCCTGCTTTCATCCTCTTCACTTTCATGTATCGCACAATCCAAATTGCTCGTGATGTTAACTTGCGTATCAGTACTGGAATTGATATTGACCTTGTTCTTCTCGCATTCGATGGCAGTGATAAACTTCGATTTCGCGGATGACTTCCCAAGATAGTTGTCCATCTTTCCCCCTTCTTCGAGTGCTCGATATCCTGCACCAAGGAGATTGACTGCCACATGGCCGTAATGACGGGCCTTTCGAAAGTAAGCGTGTTCGTAATTCTTCAGATCTTGAAGGAGTACTCGGAGTTCTGGCTTCATGTGCGGGGACGTGTGTTTATTGGAGCGATGATAGAGGTCGAAAGCTGTTTCGAAGGTACCACGAAGCTCAACAAAGCGGTGGACATTGGGAGATATGATTGTCCGGTAGTATGGGTCGTCAAAGTTGCTGCCTGCCTTGGTAACCATTGCCTCGAGCTTTTTGTTATGATCCTCTTGCATCAAATCGCGCTCCTTGGCTCGGATGATGAGCCAGCATAGTTAAAGTGCACAGTGGGTATAACGAAGTAAACCTCACATGGGTAATACACAGAGTGTTCTTGTAGTCTTGAGATGCTTGAGAAGAGGTGATAATCGAGCAGATTGTCCTAAGGCTTAAGGCCTTTCGTCCAGTCTTTTATACATAAGTTTCTGGTACATGTAATGAGTATTACACTAACTGAAACTACTACTAGAAGTAGGTATTCGGCCCTAAAGGCGTAAAAGACATTAGTACTGTGTAAGTACTTCTACCATGAATGGTAGTATGCTTGGTGAGCATAGTCGTGTTTGCCTCATGTATTGAAGGCTCTACTTATGCTATTGGATAGCGACTGTCTATAGTGTCATTTATGATGAAACTACTAGGTACGTAGTGAGATACGTAGACAGAGACGTAGTACTTGCATGAGGACACAAGTGTTCTAGAGGCGTAGCTCTATAAATAGTGTGACGCGTAAACAACACGTCAACAGTGTATCACATGATATCCATCATGTTCAACACTCCCCCTCACTAAGTTCATCATGCGATCATGGAACTAGTGAAATGTTAATCCTAAAGATTGCCTGAACAATTCGAACTTTGTTCTGCCAAGATTCTTCGTAAGAAGATCAGCAGGTTGTTTAGCAGTTTCAACGAAATAGATTCGAGTCTTTCCGTGTTCCACTGCTTCCCTGATGAAGTGGTATCGATTGTCAATGTGCTTTGTTCTTTTATCAGTAGCTTCATTGCTGCTGAGAAAGATAGCGCCTTGGTTGTCGCTAACACATGGAACTGATCGAATAGGGAAGTTCAATTCGTTCATCAACGACTTCATCCAGCAAGCCTGACGTGTACAGTCAGATAGAGCCATATACTCTGCTTCCGTGGATGATAATGCAACCGTTTTCTGTTTCTGAGAGACCCAGCAAACTGGCGCATTGGCAAGCTTTACGATATATCCAGTCTGTGATCGACAATCATCTTTATCAGTTGCCCAATCAGAGTCAGCAAAGGCAAGTAATCCTTGATTGGATCTACCATCGTAAATAAGTTCATACTTTGCAGTGTGAACAAGGTATTTCACGATGTAAAGTGCCTTTTGGAGGTGTTCCTGATTAGGATTAGCTCCATACTGTGACATCTTGATTACAGCAAAGGATATATCTGGTCTCGTTCCGAGAGCCAAGTAAAGTAATGATCCGATAACCGATTGGAATCTATGCCTAATCTCGGGATTAACCTCCCCCTGGTTTTGGGTTGGGTTATAGCCTTCTGGCAAAGGCGTATATGCCGTCTTGGCGTTCAGAACTCCGAATTTACGAATTATCTTTTCAAGATAGTCTCGCTGATCAAGGATCAGTCTGCGATTCTTCCGATCTCGAGTAATTCGCATTCGTAGAAATTCTGTTGGCTCGCCTAGATCTCGGCATTCCCAGATTTTCATGAATTCGCTTTTTAGTCTATTGACAAGGTTGCGATCAGGACCCATGAATAAAGCATCGTCGACATAGACAACGGCAATGACCATATTGCCATTCTTGTTGAAGACATATACGCCAGCATCGGATAAGCATCGTTTGAATCCTAGACGTTTCATGGATTCAGTACATTGACGCCACCAGGCACGAGAAGCCTGTTTTAATCCGTACAATGCTTTGCGTAACCTCCAAACCTTGCTGGAGTCCGTAACGAAGCCTTCTGGTTGTTCCATGTAGATCTCCTCATCTAAGGCACCATACAGAAATGCTGTTTTAACGTCTAGCGCAGAGATCTCCCAATCTTCAAGCGCTGCTAGTGCCAATAGAAGTCGTACGGTTTCGAATCGTACTACAGGAGAGAACAACTCGTTATAGTCTATCCCTTGTTTCTGCGAAAATCCTTTCGCAACAAGTCTTGCCTTCTTACGGCCATCAGACTTGATGTCAAATACCCAGCGGGATTTCACCGCTTTTCGGCCTTTGGGTAGTGTGACCACATCAAAGACGTTCCTATCTTTGAGTGATTGTAATTCCAGTCTGCATGCTGCTTCCCAAGATGGTCGTTCATCTTTAGGACGCTTCTGGACTTGTTTGTATGTCCATTCACGAACGTTATCATAACTACTGGCTTGAAGACCATATAGTTGATGACCGTTATTCAGCAAGTAAACCAAGTAATTTTCTCCCCCTTGCTGAGCAAGATCGCTCATATCGTCATCCGTATCCATAGGAGCGGCTGGATCAGGAACCCTATTTGGTATTGTTTCAGGTTCATTTGTCGGATTAATCTGACTTTGCCAGCGTGCTTGAGATTCGATATCACGTTCGATCTCAGCAGGATTTCGATTTCCGTAAACATTAAACGGACGGTTGGGAGTTACTCTATTTCTTGGAGGGTTTCTTCTGACAGCTGCTGGTGGAGGAGCGCGTAAATTCTCCCACTCATCATAGTCAGCTTGACGGAATCCAAATGGATTTGTCGATCCAGAAGAACCAGCAGACTGTGGATCCGGACCATACTGATTAGGATTGTGATCGGAGCCTTTCGGTGATCCGAATCCATCAGTATTTGGATGATTGCCGTTGTGCACATCATCGCTTTTATCATCCGGGATAGGATCCAAGGGAGGATCTCCCCCAGGCTGATGATCGTCATCATCTGATCCTGGTGGAGGTGGAGGATTGAAGAAATCATCATCATTGTGATGATCTTCATGGCCATCATACGGGTACGTTGGGAAGGGTATAGACCGGACAGGTTTGTCGGTTTTATCAAACTCTATGGATCCGGGCACTTCTTTCTGACACTTAGGAAACCAGTTCTCATCGAAAACTGCTTGTGGAGTAATATATACAGAATTGTTGGTTGTTCGAAAGAATCGATAAGCTTTTGATCCGTTCTCGTAACCAATGAAGATCATTGCTTCGGAGTGTGGAGCAAGCTTATTTTTACGTTTCGGTATGTATGCATATGCGCCACAACCGAACGTCCTGAAGTATAAAACATCAGGCTTCTTATTCTCAAACAACTCAACTGGAGTTCTGTATTTCCTTGAACGAATAGGAGTTCTATTGTAGATATGGACGGCTGTGAGAATTGCAAATTCCCACCAGTTTTCAGGCGCACAAGCCTGAAAGCGCATAGCTTCAGATTTTTCTCGCAGTGTACGATTAAATCTTTCCGCTCGTCCATTCTGTTCATGCACGTTGGGAGAACCTCTTTGTGGAAATATTCCTAGAGAGTTATACCAATCCCATTGTTCATTTGAAAAGAATTCTCCCCCTCGATTGAAATGCACACTTTTGACCTTTTTATTAGTCTGGCGCTCTACAAGAGCTAGCCAATTGCGCAATTTCTGATCTGTATTGCTCTTTTTACGAATTGGATATACCCATCCGTATGATGTTGCATCATCGAATAAGGTTAAAGCATATTCGTTTTGATAGTAAGAGCGAGTTGGATATTCTATCAAATCACCGTGCACGAGCTCAAGAGGCTCCTTAGCTCGTTTTGAGGATAAAGGGTACGATTTGGCAACCATTTTGCCTTTGGCACAGCCTCGGCATGGTTTCGTTTCTCCCTTCGAAGTAACCAACTTCGTTGGAAGCCCTTTAACATTATCCATTAATTTTCCTAAGACTCTGGGATCACAGTGTCCCATACGTCTGTGCCATAATTCAGAAGTATTGAAAGATACAACAGATGTGAAGGAAGTTTCTCCCACAAGAACCTTCGCGTTCATCCATCGTAACGGATCATCTTTATGGCTTGGGTAAAAGCTCATTAAAAGAGAATCATCTTTCTTGCTCCGGATCGAAGTCTCTGGAGAGTCCAGTAAAGTATAGTAACCTATACTCCGGAACTTCCCACTAGAGATTAAACGATGTGGGCTGTCGGGATTATACATCACTGGGTATAACTTTGTGACTTGTGTCACTCCTGCGCTATTGGTGTGTCGGATGAGGACAGTACCATAGCCTACTATTTGCACATTTGCTTTATCACCCGCTGATGTAGTAAGACCTATTGGCATTTCCAAAGTCTGATAGTCTGAGAAATCCGTTTTATACGGAGTCATATGTGCTGATGCCCCACTATCAAGTAGCCAGGCATTTCGCGTATTTCTCACTTCACAATCACTCGAAAATGCAGCAGAAAACGACTTGTATTTCGTCGTTGCATATACAGAAGTAATACTACATTTCCTTGGTACTGAGTTCCTTAGGATATGATAGTTCTGCATCGAGGATTTAGTGAAAGTTTGACTATTAGAACTTTGAAACACTTGCCAGTCTCCACGATCGTTGCTTTCAGCCCAATCGTTATCAACTCCTTCAAGGCCATCTCCATAGTCACCATCATCAAAGTACCGTTCATGCCATTGAAGCGGTTCTTGATTCTGACTTTGGAATGTTTGGCGAACAAGAAGTTCTCGTCTTGTTCTGAGTTCTTCTTGATAACGTTGATTTGCGGCGTCTTCAACTTCTATCCAAGCTTCCAATCGGCGTTTATAGTCCTGCCATTGAACGAATCTCGTGGCTTGATATGGCTGATTATCATTAACAACCATAGTGATATTGCCAATACTCGTGCCATTAGCAACGTGCAAGGGCATTCCATTGGTCCTTAATCCAATTACTGCAGGTCCGTAATTCTCGAATTGAGAATTTCGGGGATCACTTGGAGATGTAACCCAGGGATCAACCTCAGGTTGTTCATCTACCGGACTAAGTCTTTCCGGTTGATCTGGTGGAGCAGTGGTTGGGCGAGAAGGAACTTCAATGTAATCCTCTTCTAAGGATTGTATGCCATAAAAAGATTCGGGAGAGCTTGGAGGTGTGTGGACGATTTGGTCCTGCCATTGTTGTACTCTAGGTGGTGTAGTTGCGGGGCGATTTATGTATTCATGGGTAGTAGGGACTGGAGATTTGGAACGATTAAGTGACTCGGCTAATTCCATGAAATCTCCAGGGTATGTTCTTGGTCGTTCATTGAAGCGACTACCCTCAAGTTCTCTTTGAGGAATATCAGCCTGAGTCATGGGAACAGACATTCTAATGTTGTTCATCCATTTGTACAAGTGCGTGTGCCAGTTACGAACATCTGGAAGACTAAGGTGAGGGATAAAGCGAATCCAGCACCTATTAAACCCTGGTTGTCTCCATTGGGATGTTCTAAATTGACTCGCTCTTATGTCTGTCGTTCCGAATAACCATTTCCCTTCAAGACCAAGCTTGACTAACGAATGCCAGAAGATAGGATTCAACACTTGTATAGGAAGTGTGAAGTTCTTCTTATTGACTCGGAAAGCTTCATCCACCGAAGTTGAACGAGGGTTTCTCACTCGTTGAACAAAATCTTCAACGGTGCTGATCCAATTTTTATTATTGATTTCAGCTATAACCGTCGATAGGTGTTGAAGGTTCCAGGTTTGGTATTCGTAATGAAGCGTGAACTTGGTATCTTCTACTGTTTCCACATGTAATATCCTTTGTTGTATGCGCAATTCATGAAGAGCTTGACGAGGTGTCATGTTATGAGCTGCATCTCTTCTGATAGCATACATAACGACATAATCTCTGGTCCTGATCAGAATCCAGATCCAAAGGTTGTGATCTGGTGTGCTGCGTATTAGTTTGTAACGCATTCTGATCATGGATTCCTTCAATGTTATGTCGTTAGTCGTCTGATCTCCGAAATCTCGGAATTCTTCGACGACAGGAATTGGGAGTCTAATCCCATTTATTATATGTGGTCTATTATTCCTAAGGTTAACTCGTCGCATCATATTGTCATGTTGTTCTTTATATTCTTGTAAGAATCGCCATTCAACTTTTCTATTGATGAGAGGTGGCTCTTTTATGTCATCTCCATCTTGAGAATAGTTTTCTGGTCTGAACAAATGAACAAGATCGGCGTGGTTCCTAGGAAACATAGAATCTGCCCATGGTCCATAATCGTCAGGAGGTGTTGAAACTGTTACACGTATGTCTTCTTGTGTGGGTGATGCTACTTCGAGATTCTCACCTTGGTCAACTTCGTCCGCAGGCGAAGTATGATTAGGTGTCGCCTCTCGTCGTGGCATTGTGAAGATGATTTCTTCATTACTATGCGCGCCATAAGAGTATTCAGAACATGTATGACTATCGTTTGATGAATTATCAGATGAAGAGTCACTATCAGGTTCCGTTGGAGTATCAGAGATGTACACCAAAGATGGTATCTCATCTCCATCGCTGTCTATGTTTGAATTGGAAATAGTAGCCGAAGCGATAGCTTCTTCTACTTGTCGAACCTGTTCATCTAGTTGAACAGTTCGTCTATTGTTCCATTCTTGTACAGAGATATGCCGTACAGGACGACTTTCTCTGTCAGCAGCGATTCTCTCTTCTAGGCGTGCTTGTTGAAGATCATACGTGTTTTGGAACGGATTTGGTGCAGATGTGCTACCAGTGGGATAGTGGTAGGACATATGAACGTTAACTGGCCCAGCCATTTCACGTTCAAAAACTGAGCTTATTTGCTCGTTTACTGCATTAATTCGATTTTGGTATTCAGAAGGTTTCTCAGAAGGTTCAAGTACCGCAGTGTGTGATTGTTGCCCCCCTTTATGAGTATCCTTCTTCTTTCCTTTGCCTTTTCCTTTGCCCTTTCCTCCTTTCTTCTTCCCTTTCTTGGGAGAAGATCCACCTTGGTTCTGATTATTCTGGTTCTGGTTGTTATTTTTATTATTATTCCTCTTTTGATTTGCAGAATTACCAGAACGAGACTGATCAAACCATTTAGGAGGAGAGTTAAATCTATTAACACCAGAAATTTTGGCGTTATGGGCAGTATAGGCAGCAGGACCAGAATGAATCCCATTCCTTCTATTCCATTCATTCGTAATTGCAGCAATCAAATCGGTAGGTTTAAGTTCTTCCTTCTTCATACGGGACACTTGCTGCTTGAAGAGTTGCCAGCGCTTTTCATTAAGCTTGGCTGTGATCATCAAGCACAGTAAATCGTCCGAAATATCTACTCCATGATCCTTAAGTTGGTCCCGAACAGTCAACATGTAACTGATCCCTGGGACTGGATTAAGGTGTTCAGGGAGTTGGACGTTATGCAAGTCCGTATATAGATTCATCATCTTTGAAGAGGATTGAACTCCAAACGTAGATTTGAGTTTAGATAAGGTTGAAATTACCGAAGTTTTATCAACATGCGTGTCGTGAGCACGACGAGTCCGCATTTTGATAATACCAATTACTTTGTTACGCCTAGAAGTCCACTCAATTAGAGCGGTAGCTTCCCCTGAAGTAGCAGGAGAGGATGTTTCTGGCATTTCTTCATCCAAGGCTTGAGGTATGCCTTGGGTAAAGAGGTAACCCTCAAGTAATCGGTACCAATCTTCGAAATTCGAACCATCATCTAGCAAAACTGGAATGATACTGATTCCTCCTGACCCAGCAGGAAAGTTGCTGTCCGCAACCTGAGAGTACAATGGTTCCGTATTGTAGTTAAAAACTTCTACAGAATTTTCTACTTCCGTTCCTAGAGTATATCCCGGCGTATTGCGAACAAACGTCGTTGGGAGATTACCACTTGGGGAATGAGAAGCAGACCTTGATCCTGATTGAGACATATTGAGGTCTGCCAAAAGTCCCGTGAGCATACTCTTCAAATATAGAAGGGTGGAGCCAAGAGAGTGTCAATCGACAAAGGCTTCTAAGAAGCACCCATAAATAAATAGGGTTCGATGCACACCGAGAAATGCTCCAAAGGTCTAGGACTTTTAACAGGCTGTATGCGTCAAGCAGATCATGGGGTGTACCGCGTGCAGGTAGTGCAGGGGAGTTAATCTGGTTACGAAGCCCTGCCCGATTGCTAGGGTCTTACAACGTTCCCAGTGTGTATCGGTGTCTGGTGTCCCATCGTGCTATCTGGTCTCAACCCCAGACTAGCAAAAGTATGAGTGATCAGCTCATACTGTCCGAATGACCCATAGAAAGTTATTATTAAACCTAGTCATCCATATGAATTGAGTTCATGCACCCTCTGCCTTAGGCATGTCGGTGGCCAGAAAGCAATCATAGGTGAGCTAGAGTTTAACAATAACGTGGAAGAGAGGGGTCATCGGGAGGGGAGTCCCTGTACATACTAAAGTGGCCATCTGATACCGTAAAACTGTATAGTATCAAAACCTAGTTGTAAGGAGATCAAATCTCCCAGCATGTATTTCATGCCCGGTCTTTCGACCGTCAGGAATCATGGCGAGTTGGTTTATAAGCACAACTCCATAGACCCCTAAACGATGCCTCATGGTGAGGATCATCGCCAACCATTGGTTTTCATCGGCATTAGGCAGTGATAATATAAGATCAAAGCCCAATCCGGGTTATCAGCAGGGAGACAGAGCCGCTTACGCGGATAGGTCTATGCCGAAGAAGATGAAGCCAAGACAGTATGTACATGCGTTCGTGCAACATGCAACAGTACAGGGACGTAGTGGATAGGTGTAAAGGGAACTAACAACCCTTGACCTTGACACCAGACGATGACAAGCCCGACATCGCTAGAGACTTCCATAACCCATGTAGGTTACAGGTCGTCCGCTAGGATGGTGGCGACACACGGGAGCTAGGCTTCTCCGATCATAACATCAACCTGACCACCGCTTGCGGGGCCCATAACCTGATGAGCCAGCATAGTTAAAGTGCACAGTGGGTATAACGAAGTAAACCTCACATGGGTAATACACAGAGTGTTCTTGTAGTCTTGAGATGCTTGAGAAGAGGTGATAATCGAGTAGATTGTCCTAAGGCTTAAGGCCTTTCGTCCAGTCTTTTATACATAAGTTTCTGGTACATGTAATGAGTATTACACTAACTGAAACTACTACTAGAAGTAGGTATTCGGCCCTAAAGGCGTAAAAGACATTAGTACTGTGTAAGTACTTCTACCATGAATGGTAGTATGCTTGGTGAGCATAGTCGTGTTTGCCTCATGTATTGAAGGCTCTACTTATGCTATTGGATAGCGACTGTCTATAGTGTCATTTATGATGAAACTACTAGGTACGTAGTGAGATACGTAGACAGAGACGTAGTACTTGCATGAGGACGCAAGTGTTCTAGAGGCGTAGCTCTATAAATAGTGTGACGCGTAAACAACACGTCAACAGTGTATCACATGATATCCATCATGTTCAACATCGGAGACCAAACTTGACCAGATAGTTGTTGAGAATCGCTGTTCTCAGTGCTGGAGAAGACTCATGCTCGAGCAGGCAGTGAAGTTCAAGGAGATATTGGAAGTATTGCTGGTGTGTCGAGCCTGCGAACATAAAGATCCAGATCTACATGGAATGAGTACAGCCGTGCATTCCATTTCTACGGTTTAACTTACTTTGAGCTGTTCCATGACCTGGCCAACGTCTCCATTGTGAATAGCAAAGTCAAGGGCCAGCCACGAGCCAAATTGGAACTTGAACAGAATCGAATTTGCGAGGGACTGGTCTCCATCGAACTGCTGATCATTCTCCGAGTCTTTCCCTTTCGCTTTCCTGGGATCATTCGTACCACTGGTAGATGTTGAGATAACTGTATTGGATGTCCAAGGTGTGCCGTTTGGAACATGCAGAGAGGGAGTGGCCTTTTGATGAAGCTCGGCTGATAACACATGCTCGTGGGCGCGAATTGATGTATACCGCTTGACTAGAAGACATGCTTTGGACAACAAATCTTTGAAGGATGGAATCTTGTTATCCTTTTCGAGGGATTCGAAGTAAACCTCGAGATCATCAACACCGTACAGGACTCTGGAGGTTATCCCAGAGGAAAAGATCAAAGTTTGATCGTACTTAGCTGAGATGAGAACGTACCGCCAGCAATCAAGAACTTGACCAATCCATATCAAGGTTAATCCATCCGCTGTTGGATAATGATCACACTTCTTGAGGTCTGCAGGCCTCTTGAAGTTGATAGATGCGTAGAGCTTTGACATCAAAGAGGGATCCGAACATGTAGCTGGCCCAAAGTGATTTTCGCTACATGCTATAAGTGCTGTATGCTTCGCGTGCCAAGCTTTGGGTGTAGCTATTTTGTTCCTCAGCGTGTCGTGGTTGTTATGTGATGTCGGAGCAAGATATTTCTGGAGACGTTGGAGCATGGCAAAGGTCGCGCCATCTCCACCCACCCACTCCAGTACCTCTTCATCATCTCCTGTTGTTAACCCTGCTTGCTCATCAAAATCAATGATGCAGCGCTTTAGCCCCTGCGTCTCAACCTCTCGCTCAGCATTTGTCCCTAAAGGCTGGATTACACTCCGATAATCATCTGGGATGCGATGGATTGCAATAGGTGGGGAACGGAAGCGGTCCATCAACACGGATTCGTATAAAGAGCCGAGAACTGGAATGAATTTAATAAGGGCATGGGCAACGTGAAGGGCAGAGACATCGTAGTGGTGCTTCCAGTCAATGCTAAAGAAGAGCTTGCTTGTGGTGAGTGTAGAGCGCTCATTCTTCGCAACCCGGCTAAGGTGATCAGGTAGACTCCAAGCACTGGGGGGAGAGTCGTGAACCTTGAGTGATGTACATGCCGTCCCAGTTTTGAGCTCATTCTGTCAGAAAAGACCACCTTCTCGTGCTTCGATCTGCCGCTGAGTATTATCAATGATTTGAATGCTTCCCAGTTTTCCCTCCGCAGCGGCCTCCGCATTCATATTCCGCCATACCTCGAGGTCACGACCAGTCATCGTAGCGAGAGCCTGCCGGGTCGTATTGTCCGAAACTGAGAGTCCCAAGCGACAGGTAAGCCGTTTTATGTCCGTGTGAGTCTGTGTCGCAAACTCATGAATACCGAGAGGCATTGACAGGTACCCAGTTGCTCGTTTGTTCCGGGCAATGATGAGCGGGTTCATTGAGGCAAGCAAGACCTTTGCACAATAGACTTTAGCAAAAGAATCAGAGAGAACAGAGTTTTAATCTCACCATATCTGTGGGCCGATTTCCCCTTTCTGTCTCTTCTTCTGTCCTCAGTGTACCATTGTTGACCAGCTGTTCCATAAACGTAGACAGAAACTTTCCCCGCCGTCTAAATGTATCGACCGAGCGCTTTGGGCTGAAGTTCCCAATATCCTCCCACGTCACATCTTTTGCTGGCATCCAGACCCGGGCAGCATCCTCAGGGCGCGTCTCCTCGCACTCCTCCTTCACCAGGGTGTCAAGGTCGCGGGATGCACAGTTCACACACAGCTGAGCACTCCAAGATGACATTGCAACACGTGCATAGTGTAGCTTCATAGGGTCCCCGGAAACAGAGAAGGACTGTGCTCGTTCAGATTTGTACCGTGATCTATGAGATGGGTAGGCATTGCGATGGTTATAGGCCGCCTTTAGAATTTCAAGGAACTTGACGACGTCTTGACCCTGTAGCAAGCGCATTGAGAGTTTCTTGTGAAGCGATGACCATAGATTATCCTTTGGATTTGACACGAAAAGCAGAAAGAAGCGGCCAACGGTCAGGTTTGTTTTGGAGATGAACTCTAGAATTTTGGTGACGGTGGCATATTCCTCGACGAGTTTTTCGTAGTCCCATTCGGACTTTGACTTCCTGGGAAGTACGAGCCGTGTCAGATGATCTGGAACGTCAATAGAGAGGTCGTGAAGTGGTGTGAAGGGTGGTGGTGATTGTTGAAGGCTTATTGGACTTCCGAGCATCTGCTGGGACAGGATAGGGAGGGAGAACGAAGCATTTGACATGGATGATGGTGTAGGCAGGCTTGTAGTACCGTTCAATGGTGTTTGGTGCGAAAAGAGCGACCTATTATCCCTTAAACCACCCAGCAACTGACTTGTCTGACCCCCCAAACCAGACTCTCCATCCTCCATCATGACATCAGGCCCATCCTGCTTCCATAGATCATTCATATGGGAGCCTGAAGCTGCGGAGCAGCACTCAAGAGACTCTGGTGTTGCTGGCCGATAGGATTCATCGTATGACCAGGGCAAAGATGGGATAGTAGGGGTAGGATCCGGTATTTTCATCCAGTTTCGACGTGGCTTTGGGCCTGATTTTCTCTGAGGGGGGTCCTTAGGCATTGAACGCGAATTGGGCAAGCAGAATATGGGAAGATAATTGGTATATTTTGAGGAAAGAGGCAAATCACAGTTGACGCGTCGCAATGGTCGAGAGGCAAGCACACATGATTAGCTAATCAAAAATCAAGCCGCTGAGACCCCCTGGAAAAGCACCAGACTACATATCAACACATCACTTGTGATCGTCAGTTGGTATCGTCAGTCTGGTTACTCGAGACTAATATTGCTCTGATTGTGAGAAATTTTGGCGCCTATTAGAGACTAACCACCGGTTGTGATAGCCAGACACTTTTGCGGCTGTAGGTCAGTCAATTCTGCTCAGAAGTGTTAGAAAATTGTTGCGAATACTTTTATACATCATATTTCGATGTTCTGGTACATAGCTTAGCTTAGTAAACTATGCCTGAGGTGTGAGGGACGACTAAAGATGTGGGATACATGTGGGAATTAGCCTAGGCGCCTGTAAGCGCGCGTGTGAAATTCCGCGGGCAAACCTAATTGCGTGCGCGCGGAAATTTTAGCAGCCGCGCAAAAAACCTGGAGTATGCGCGGGAAAGGTAGAGTACGCGGGGGAAAAGCTACAATACGGGGGGACACCCAATTTAGGTCGGGGGGGGGGGGCAATTTATTTTTTTCCCATTTTAACACTCATAAAAGTGAATGTACACCGCCCAGGCCCTTCCCCGGATATTACACTCCGGGCACTCATATATATTTTCAAATCCGTTCACCCTTTCTAACAAGTAACCTTGGCCTGCATTATTCGTTTTCATTGTCATTCAACGTGTCGAGAAGAGTAGCAGAGGTAACGTACGGTTGATAGACATCTTCATGATGGGTTCGGAGCATTCGTGGCCCCTTATGTGATGAGTGAAAGCATTTTCGTCTTTGATTCGTGCTGGGCAGAATGGGCAGAACCTGGGTTTGTAAAGCATAATGAACAAAAGAATGCGTGTCAAGGAGTTCTGATACTCACTTGGGACGAGTCATGTCAATAATAAGTTGAAGAACCCGTAAGAGGAAAGAGAGAGGCAAAGGCGGGACCGTGGTGGGAATGGCGTGTCACTCAGTTGCCGCTCGGCTCTGGATGTACAGTGGACACGCCCGTACATTTTTGCACTTTTCCGCTCAGCTGGCTCAGTGGAATTTCTAGTCCTATGATGTCATTGTGATTCGATAGTTGTCAGAGGGCCTTCCGTACCTTTCCGTACTTGTCAATGTTCTTGAAGTGAGACGTCCATCATCCCGAGTCCCCCTCCTCCATGGGTCCTACTAAGTCAAGAACCCGCCATGGAGCCGCTGTGCCACGCTCTCCGAGCAATCAAACGGATACAAGAAACTATATATCCCGCCTACCCCCCGAGATCTTGTCGGAAATTTTCACCTTTTGCTCTCCAGAAAACGAAGACGAAGATTCGACTTTCGATAATTTCAATCAAATGAATTGGACACTCGGTAGAGTGTGCAGGTACGTGACAAAAAATGCGTAGATGACCCAGACGGTCTCTTATGTCGATCCGCGTGTGTTCTTCAGTAGATAGCGAGACGTCTCGTTGCATACCCCTGCTATCTGGTCAGACATCTACATCGATTTTGTCCTGTTGAATTGGATTCCCGCGGATACAAACATGGCTGTTTTCCACGAAGTTCTGAAGAGGACTGGCAGCCATCCGATATAACCGTGCAGTGTCCTCCCTATTGGGGAAAAGAATATTGGAAAGATATGGTCAAATTACTCATGGACGAATCCGAAAGGTGGTTGTCGTTTGTCTGGATTGAATGGGATGTGACAAACGATTCGCGCTATGAAGACATAGACGGTTCCCCCCCAGTATTCCGTCTGAACACCTCTTTTGCGATGATGACACGGGTGGAGATCTGCGGATGGTCTGGGCCAGTTGATCATTCGCTGACACCTGAGTTTGTTACTGCACTCACATCTGCTCCCCGTCATCCAAAGGTTCGCCTGGCCACACGGAGAGCGCCCGTTTATGATATCTTCCCTGCTCTTGAGGGAAATCGAATAATTGACCTCAAATTCGAGCCCACTGCCAACGAGAGGTGGTACGGCAGCTCAGAGTTCAGACAGCGGGAAGTAGCGTCTCTTCTTAACAAATGTCCATACGTGGAGAGGTTTAGCACGCCGACTTACTCTTGGAAGAAGAATTTGCCCTTCGTTTCCAACCCCTCACGTCCTCACTCGGAGCACGTTGTCGAACTCACGCTTATGGATCTGGATTGTGGTTTCATGGCTCGTTTAGGGCAACAGTTGGGATACCCCGAGCCATCATCGTTGGTTCTCCCTTCCCTCCGTCATCTATCCCTCGAGTGTGTTGGCTGTGAGGTCGACCTCGCTCCTCTTACGAGAATAATCAAGATCTCTTCTGGCCATTTGCAATCACTTTCGATATCGGGGATTTCGTTGATGGCGGATACGACTATCAAAAGGCTCCTACGGGCTATCCAGGGATCGTTCTCTGAGCTGACCCTGCGAGGTCAATTTGTTGGTCCACTCATGAAGCTGTTTTTCTGGAGCTCCACGGATTTATCTCAGAACTCCACTCAGCCTCACTTTCCGGTGGAGAAACTGGTAGTTGAGGTCGACAATTTTTTCATGCCTCTAAAGGCCTATGACAGGTTGCTAGGGTTCGAGATTCCATCACTGGCAAAGGGGCCTTATTCCACTCTGGAAATCAAGGCTGATTGCGGCAAAGGGACGATTGAGATATGCAGATATGGTTTTACTGATGAAGATCAGGTGGATATGATTTCCGATCTTGCGGAGACTCTGAATTCTTTGCGGGGCAAATTTGACGAGACTATAGGAGAGGTAAGAGTTCATGATTCAAAGTCATGTTCTACCGTCCCCTGATGAGCGGGTGCTTTTGCTGCTTCTAGAACCTCTCTGTGCAAATAGACCGGATCGTCACCTACATCGAAAATCACTGAGAGGAAATCCGGATTAGTAACGAGGTGAGTGAGGTTGAGCTACAAGGAGATGTGATGGATGACGAAAAACTCTTGTGATAGTTCAAATTAAACGTGATGAATGCTCGTGGATTACTCAACGTTCTCGAAAAGATACACCGGGACTGGAGCAAAGACCCCCCGCATCATGAATTCCGTATCGCCGAAAGAACTTATACTCTTCTGAAGAGATTTTTTTGATTTGTAAAATCACGGTTTCTGTCTGTTATAAACACATCGCCGTTCTCAGCTCGTCTGTCAGGTTCAACACCTCGAGCGTGGGTTATTCGAAAGTTGATGAGTAGACTCTGAGTCAATCGAGGGGGTGGTATACGTATGGACACGAGGGAAACGGGAGCTCGACTACACGATCCATGACACGACTCTCATGAGCGATCCCAATTCAAGAGGGTTATGCGAGTATGTAAATCATTGCCCGTTAGAACTTTGAGGACCCCGAAACAAGCTTGGCTCGAGCGTGAGAATTTGTTTTCGTCCTTTCTTAAACTCAACCACTTGCACACAGTACCATCCTCATCCTTTCTCTTCTTTCTCACAGCTCTAAGCACATTTTGAACCATCATGACGACCAAAAATGACAATTATCGATTACCGGAGTCGAAACCTGCCGCACCGCCGGGTTACTCTTCTCATCGTCGTCTTGAACCGCCGCCACTGCATGCTCAGCATCCTGGGACATCCAGCTCGAGGTTTACCGCTCAAGCTCCGACTCCAATCGCAATACCCAGCAATACGGGACGGGAGTATTCACGATATTACCCAGCTGGTAGCGTGCCTGTTGCGTCTACGAATCCTGTACGGCCGGTGATACAGAACGTGTACCGTGATGACGGCGTCAGGACTCATGGTGCCACGACTGTGTATCCCAACGTCAACGTGGCGGCAGCTGGTCTTCCGCAAGATGCATACGCGTATACCGACCCTCGGGAGGCGGAAAAGGCTTTGAAGGATCTTATGGACGGTACGATGAATGAATCCGACGAGAGCGAAAACGTGGAGGTTACCGACGACGACGCTCGAGTACCCGGGTTTCAAGAAGGGATTCAACTTTTGCCTCATCAGGTTATTGGAAGGCGGTGGATGGATGAGCGAGAGAACGATATGAAGAAGAAGAATTTTGGCGGTATTTTGGCGGATGACATGGGGTAAGCTGGGTTTTACTGGCAGTATTCTGAGCCTGTTCACAAAAACTAACATGCGCCTGACAGTCTTGGGAAGACTATACAGACGTTGACAAGGATTGTGGAAGGGAAGCGCACCAAGAGCGATAAAGAAGCCGGTTGGGCGAAGTCTACTCTGTGATTCAACTTCACTCCCTGAGCTACGTACGCGTTCTGATTTTGATCACAGCGTCGTTTGTCCATTGGCCTTGATTGGCCAGTGGGCGGAAGAGATTGAAAAGATTACCAAAGGACTTGTAGTGGTCAAGCACCACGGAGGATCGCGTACCGCAAGTGAGTTCAATCGGGGTTTTGTTCAATAGATTCTCTGTCGACGCTCTGCTTCAGATCCCAATGACCTACAGAAGGCTGACGTCGTTATCACAACCTATGATGTACTCAAATCTGAGTACGCGGTGTTCAACCCTCCGGAACCAGATGAAACAAAGTTATCAAGAAATACTACCCGCAAGACAATGACTCAAGATGAGGACGAACTGGACAGCTCGGGCGATGAATATCGTCGAGCACGGAAGGTGAAAGGAAAGGCCAAAGACGCTCTGTTCAGAGTGAAATGGCTCCGAGTTGTCCTTGGTTCGTCCGGATCTCCGAATGTCATACTCCTTTCTGCAACATCACTGACCTCTCGGGTTTCAAGATGAGGCACATGCAATCAAGAACCGGAACACAAATGCGGCGATAGCCTGTTTCGAGCTAGAATCAAAGTATAGATGGGCTTTGACTGGAACACCGATGTGAGGCTTCCTCTACGACGTCCTCGATCATGAGATGTTTGGGTAGCTCACCTAGCCACAAAAATCAGGCAGAATGACGTCGCGGAGCTCTTCTCTCTGCTCAAGTTCCTCCACAAACGGCCCTTCGACGATTGGGAATATTTTCATGAAGCGGTCGCCAGACCTGTCAAAACCGGTAGAGGAGCCAACAATGCCATGAAGAGGCTGCAGGTACGTTTGTTTCCCCTCTCCGGCATGCTAAGATGATTGACCATTACTCCATCAGGTCGTCCTAAAAGGTATCATGCTCCGGCGTCGGAAGGACGACAAGGTGAACGGGAAAGCTTTAGTCGAGTTGCCCAAGAGGATCATCAATACTGTTTCTTGTCCGTTCTCGAAATCGGAGAGGCGGTTCGACGTTGGTCTTGAGAACAAGATGGGACAGGCTCTGGAGCAGTTGAATGAAGAAGCTGTCAGGGCGGGAAAAGCCCAGGCCAGCTATATGAGCGTGTTAGTGTTGCTCTTGAGGTTACGTCAGGGTCAGTTTTTGGTCGATTACTTCGGTTGAACCAATCCTGATGCCACTGTCTACAGCGTGCAACCATCCGGTCCTCGTATCACAGGACTACAAAGCTGATTTCGACGCGGTCGAGTCAAAAGGGGCAAGGATCAGTGACGCCGATGGTGTGAGCCCTGATGATCTTGCGGACGTGTTTGGTCAGTTGGGTGTCACGAGAAAATGTCAAGTTTGTACTACAGAGTACGTCGCTACTTTTCCCCTTATCTGGTCTGACATATAGGTTGGTCCAGGTTGACCTCTGCCAATTCAATGGCAAAAGTGGAAGGCCAATGCGACGATTGTGCTGCCCTTACTTCACAAGCAAGAGGTCAAATATCGACTGAAAGCGACTCGGGAAAGATTCGTACGATTCTCGCGTTGTTGAAGAGGGTCGATATGAGGTCCGATGGGCAGGAGAAGACCATCATTTTCTCACAGTTTACGAGCATGTTGAATCTTTTGGAACGCTGCCTAAAGGATGCGGGTTACACTTTTGTTCGCTGTGAGTGACTGGATGGGCATACGAAATCTATTCCGAGACTGAATCACACTTTGAATGTCAACCAGACGATGGCAGCATGAGGCCACAGGAGCGAGAAGAGGCTCTGAACACCATCAAAACCGATCCAGACGTCAGAATTATCCTGATATCGTTCAAAGCAGGGAGCACCGGTAAGAAAGCCGTGTTGTCTTCGTCCCTTCGCGCATTGACACCGATGGATCCGCAGGTTTGAACTTGACATGTTGCAACAATGTCATTCTGGTTGACCTTTGGTGGAATCCGGCTTTGGAAGACCAGGCTTTCGACCGTTGTCATCGTTTCGGGCAGAGGAAAGATGTGAACATATATAAGTTGAAGGTTGACAAGACGGTCGAAGATAAGATCCTCGAGGTAATTGTCGGTTTCTTGATATGATTGCCTTTCAGAATATTGACACAAGTCGGGCAGTTGCAAGATAAGAAAAGGGAGCTGGCTCGAGCCGCTTTGAGTGGGGATAAGGTCAAGAATCTGCGCCTTGGTATGGCTGACTTGCTGGCTCTTTTTAGGCCTAGCAGGTACGACGTGGATGATTGAAAGATTTGAAGGCGTAGGTACTGGAGACAAGTACATTTCTTCTCAACGTGTCGTTGCCGTAGTGTATCCTTTGGGTGGATTCTAGCAGTTGGCACATCGCCCGGGAGACCAAGCCGCCGGACCCCAGCATAATAACAGACGACGACGAGGTGATTGTGTGATATGATCGAGTGGGAGTCGAATACAGAGATGTTCTGACAGACTGGGGGCGATTTGGGACCGATTTGGGACGCCAACGAATCTAGAACGTGGGGGTTGCAATGCAAGCTTCAGCGCTTGTTGACGCCTGCATTATTCCCACGGTTTCTGTTCATTATATAAAGGCTTACGCGGCCAGCTGGCCGTGACAAGGCTCGGGACGAAATCGTTCAACTTCCAACGCCCATATGCTAAGCAGGACCATGGAATCTTTCCGCTCACCTCTCAATGGAATTTGTGGATCTCTTCATCTTTTGGATTGATGTGATTGCAGTAGCGAATGGTCTCAGACGGGCAGCCTAAGCGCAACTGTGGAAAGGTGTGTTCCTAGGTGTTCCTCGTGTTGTTTCGGTTACTGTATTATCAGGCCTGAGCAAAGACTGGGCCTTCAGCGGGATAGCCTGGTAAAGATCGCATGTAATTACAATATCTGAACAGACACGGTAACTTCTCTCCACCGCCCATTCAATCCCCTGGTTGTCCATCAGTTCGTGTGTGCCTGACCGAATTGGACTGTGACACTTCAACGTGCTCCTGATGCACTCGGAATTCCCAGGAATCAAGATGGTTCGTATATAAAGGAAGGACGCCCACTTCTTTAGGTCAAACACTTCTACGACAAAGTCTTTAAAATTCACCATGGTCGCCTTGAAGAGGTAGGCTTCCATTTCTTTTGGTATGGTCTCACGAATCGCTGACATTGGATTTTTTCTTTCACATCTAGTCTCGTCGCACTCGCCTTCGCAAGCTACGCTTCCGCCCGTATCAGCATCTCCGGCCCTTCCAACCCTGTCGCGGGTGCTCAAACCGACATTGCCTGGGTCAGCAGCCCCGGCGATGCCGATAACTTCACGCTATTCCTGCTCGACTTTGACCGGCTTCCATTCTCTCTCCATCAGAACTTTGGGGAGATCCAGACTGCCGAAGGGAAAGCTACGATAACCTTCAAGGCGGATCTGCCTACGTGAGTCTTCTGTTTTGAATTCGCAGAGCTCAGGATCTGAACGGAAGAGTTCTCTAGGAATCTGAATTATGTGTTTAGGGCGGTCAATTCGACGTGAGTACATTCTTGTCCCCCGAATTGATTTTATGATCTCAATGCTCACTTCCCGGCCCTTACGACAGTTGGGTCGACTTTGTCTATTCTACCAGCGAGGTTTTCAGGCTCAGATCTGCTGGAACTCAGCTCTAGCAAACGACAGTACCCGCATTACGTATCATTGTCGTCAGGTACTTATCAGTATCGTTCATGGAGTCCGGTGGCCTTTTGTAACAAGAATCCAGCCTGTAGTAGCCAGGTCGGCGGTCGCACTCAGAGAAAGAAACATGCGAATTTGCGCTCGTTCGATGTGTCTGCGATGGTGATCAAAAAAGCGAAAGCAAAGTTATTCGATCTATGTACATCACATCGGTCGGCTCACGAGTGCAGCAGCTTGAACCTGCGATAGTTGTCGGGGAATAGACGTGAATCTAACGTATCTTTCCGATAGCATCGGGGTAGCTACCCCAGTGCGGAGAGTTCTATTCAGGAGTATTGAAAGATCAATACCAGTACGGTCGTTGATGAGAACTGTACCTTTCCAAGGGTCTGAGCAAGCGTTTACCTTCGGAAACATCATCTTGTCATCGCAAAAGAAATAATACCCGCGAGCGCCGACACAAGGCTGTAGGTGACAACACACCTCGGTGGAATTGGACTTCCCTGGAACTTTACTACAAGCCTGGATACCCCTTCTGTGTGTGCGAAGCAATGTCAGTAGACAATTTAGAGGGGCTAGCTATGTGCACATACCTATTGTGCTGGTCTCCGTTGCAATATTTTGATCGAGACCATCAACACCTCATGACCTAGATTCCTGTTGGCATTGAAGACAATCCTGGATTTTTGCAACGCAGTAGTACACTTTCTCTTTCGATTTTCTCCCGCTGCTAGCTGGAGCCCCAGAGAGGATCTACGAGGATGTAGCACCGCCGCCCAGGAGGTATGCAGAATACCATAGTCGGAGGAGTATGTAGGTGGAGGACCGACCAGAAGTATTTTGTTCCGTCTGGTCCAAAAGATTGCATTAGGAGTTGGTGGTTCCGCAATATTCTCAAATTAGCATAACAAAGTTAATAAAGAAAAAGAGCACGGCGAACCAAAAGCAATCCCCGACGTTCAATGTTTTCTCCGAGCGGGTAGAGTCCGTACTCTGGAATTCCCCGAATCGCCAAGTTTTGGTGAATGATAGAAAGATGAAAAGGAAGAATCAGATCAAATTGTGTTGTTGATACGTGGCCAGACACGGTGCTAGTTGGTTTTGAAGGACAAGTTCGATGGCCCGGCACATCGAGAGAGAACGTTTAGGGCCGGTCAACACGTGTGTCAAGTAGATTGCCGGTCAACTGCCGGTATGCTTCCCTTCTTCCATGTCTTCCCATGTTCAAAGATGATGCACTCTGTATCCACCGCACACCATACAACTCTTGTCCAAACCCATCGAAGCTCAACTGCCTAGTGCCTCGGGTCAAATTTCAACAAGTTCCACGGCGAATTTACGATTGTGCGCCAAATCCGCAAGAGATCATCGCTGCAACCGTTCCCTTAGTCCTCTAAGAATCCCAAGCTGGTGCTCGTCTGCTTGGCAGCTCACTTCTCCTCTGGCGTTCTAACTTGCGGGCGGCCGAGTCGAAACATCAGATGTCAAGCACTCAAAGCAACGGCCCTCCGAGCGTGAACGGTGTTGTCCTATGCGCGGCACTGGCGGGCACGTCGGTGAGTGATTCATGATGGTCGGTCGCATCTGGGCGCCGTTCTTCACCTACTTGCTGCATAACCACCTTGCACTGTTCCATGGAAATGACTTGTAACCAGACTTCACTATCCAGTCTTCGGTTCATTTCGGTTATGACTCGATGCTCACCTTCAAACCTTCACGACCAACATCTTCCTGACAAATCAAGTTATCTGGGATCCAGGTGTATCGCTGGCAGCCGGCATGTTCCATTCAATTGTCACGTTTATCCCGCCCCTCCCCGCCTTTTAAACGCCCAAGCTTATCGACATCGGGGAACCTCTTACCAGATATGGAAACCAATGACGAGATACCCCAAAATCAAACACTAATCAAAGATGCCTTACTCACTTTACGGCGGAAGTTGCCTTCTGCCTCGTCACTACCGCATCGCCAGAACTCCATGCTCACAAATCTGCCTACGAGTCTGTTCAACCGCGCTCCCTGCTCACAAATCTGGCATAGGAGTCTGTGTGCTCGTTAACCTTTCATGGAAATGGTAGGGTAAGGAAGGATATGACGAGGTGAACTTGGTCTAATGTACAACTAGAAGGAAATTGGCTTTGTCGAGTGTATATAATGGTGAATCTTTCGAGGTCAGTCATTCTTTACGAAGCCTCAGAAGAGAAGAAACACTCTAGTTCGTTAAACAAGAAGTACCAGAAAAGACAGAATGAGCAGTCGACGACAACAGCCTGGAACTTCCGTCTTCCAACTATCCCCAAAGGTGGCGCGTGTGCCAATTGCAGGTGAGCCGCTACTAATTCCTCTTTAGTGCTCACCTTATCGCTCAATGCCCTCTTACAGGAAGCGCAAAATCGTGAGTGACCCGTTTTCTTTGTATGATTCCCTCGATGACAATGCTCACTACACCGCTCTCATTATACATCGATCGATAAAGAGATGCGACGGTAAACGACCCTCATGCACGCCCTGCCAAACGTCTGTGCAGTTCAACGACTGTGAATACACCGATGCTGGAACGACCCAATCCCAGATGTTGGAAGAACGTATCGCCCTACTGAAAGGACGCGTGGCGGAGCTGGAGGCACGTCCTCCCTCGAGCCTTACTTCTCACCACGCATCTTCGACTTGTGGTCTGGGACAAGTATATGGGTCGTCCAGAAATGTAAGTATCCCTTGGATACCCAAAGATTATATCTCAACATGCTCGATTAGGGACTCGAAAATTCGTTAACGGGTGATGTACGAAGGCGACTGTAAGTGCTTCACGAATATCACTGGGTCCAAGAGCATATACTCACAGCCCCCGTAGACTTCAAAAATTCTTCCATCACACGGCCGAGCTACCATTTTTCTTGGATATAAATCATTTCATAGCCACAGTCGCTCCAGACTCGGATCCCGATCGTGAAGGAGCCACAAACGCGCTTCTCAGTACCATCTACCTCTGGGGTTCTCATTTCTCGCGTCATCATAACGACGAGCTTGTTTGTGCAGCTCTTCAAGGTGTCTCGCAGTGTTCGTTAGGAGTGTCCTCGGGTGGTACTTCGGTCAGTATGAATGATATTATGAGCGGCTTTGTGATCAAATCCTTACCCGCATTCGCTCCTCAGGTTATTCACCTCATTCAAGCCTCAATCCTCCTCTCCCACTACCTATTCCAAAACTCCCGAAATCTCGAGGGCAAATATCAAATGACGAAAGCCCTTTCTCTCGCAACGGCAGCTCGTTTGCACATTATCCGTTCCGCCGAATCAGCAGGACCGGGCAGGCCTCCTTCCCCACCAAATACTATTGAAGAAGCTGAACAAATCCGGGCGTTCTGGTCTGTCGTTATTATGAACACCTGTTGGACGGCGGTAGATCGGTCTCCGTCGAATATGGTGTACACGAACGAGCCCGGATTGAGGATCGATACGCCATGGCCAGAGGATACGGATCGGGTGCGTAATGTTCTTTCTCCTCTCCGAAGGTATCATCATCTCACCAAACAACCATTCAGAACGGCTTCCCGCGCACCTTAACCGGAAGCTACACTATTCAACATTTTCTAGCCGGGACGAACGAAAACGAAGGGGGTCATCAATCATGGATGACTCTACACGCAAAAGCATCGATTCTATTCGAACGGTCGACGCATGTTGGGTCAACGCATTGGAATAGTGAATTTTGTCCCTCGGCGCACCATTTCTAGATCCTAACTCGAGCATGAATGCCTAGATGTTATCACCCGCTCCCCACAAAGCCAGAGATCCAACACCGAGTTCTTCTCCCTGAACTCGTCCATTCAGTCGGTATCCCGGCGGCTTGAGCTCAAATACCACAACTCTGGCTCCCAGTCAAATTCTCGATACGCCGTGATCTCGATGTTGCTCGACGCGGCTTGCATTCGGTTGCACGAGAAGTTCGTCATTCAGCAGACTCAGAGTCGACAGATGGCCGTAAGCTCCGCGAGGAATGTCGTCCGGACTGTTGGAATGGTTGCATCCGTCTCGGTATCTGGAAGTGTTGTCGTAGTTGATCCCGTCGTTGCGGTATGTTCAAGTTCTCCCTTCGCCACAAATGCGGCGTTACCCCGAAGTTGTACTTAACGCAATCGTCTTGTTGTGTTTCAATGTAGCCTCTGGCGATGATATCCTTCCAGTTCCTCGTTGAGGAATATTCTAGGCTCGTCGGCACCACCACCTCTTCTGAGGTTGAGGGCGAGATGAAGAGGCTGTTGAACGGGATGGTTAGTCTTTCTTCGGGGTGTCCGTTAATGAGTAGGTCACTTATTGTTGAAGCAACTTCGATTATGAACTATAGCTGACCCTTTCCCCTTCCTCTCTCTCCGTTATAGAGAACCAAGCGACGGAGGCTCATCGAACTTTGGTCAACCTTGGGGTCTCTTTCAAGTAAAAGCTCGAGGTTCTCGGGTCAGATGCTACTATCACAACACAAAAGGACTTCTTTAGACTTCATACTTAGATTTTAGAGCCTAGACACAGACATCGCCCCTTGCATAACCCACAAATATTAGATGATGTCCTCTGGGTACTTCTAATCTTGCGGGCCGCGGGTGTGTTGAATCTAATCGGTGCCGACGGTCCTAATATGTAGTATCTCTTCCCAATCAATGCTATGGTCCTAGTGGTCTTGGTGAAGTTCTGAGAGCACTGATCCGATGCCAGGGTGGAATTGCCCCGCCCCCACCTCAAACCCGGGCAGCTGCCACTGTAACGTTCCCACGCGTCTACCACTTCAAGATGACCACCACCACGAAACTTGGTGACCCTTTCTCTCCGATATACTCCTTCCCTATATCTCTACCCTCTCAATAAACGATACTAATCGGATAGCGGCGTTCTCCAGGTAACGTCTGATTTGTGGCTCAACCAGGGCAAGAGTATGTACCTCGTTTGTCCCATATTGGACCGCAGAATTCTCACTACATGGCAGGAAATCATCGTATAGGACCTTTCGCATGGACGTCGTTCGTCTGAATGATATTGAGAATGACGAAAAGGGACCGCCATCTAATGAGGCCGGGAAGACTACTGCCACCACGGTCCGGTTCTCTGCACGCTCCATTGGATCGCATATCCATACCGCCGTGACACCACCCATCGATCAATTTCTGCCTGATGATCTACTCGCTCTTATCTTTCGCACCTGCGTTGACACAGACATAACAGACTGTCAACCCAATCGTTATGCAGAGCGAAAGGTCACCTACCCTGGAAAGCTTTCGCCTTGGGTTTTGGCACAAGTGTGCCGAAGATGGAGATACCTAACGCTGGAATTATCCCAGCTTTGGAACGTTGTCGATGTTAATCTCACAGACGGGAATGAATCACCCAGTTCGCCTCTTGGCGAGTTGGTCTTCCTACAGTTGGAGCGAGCCAGAGATCAGCCTCTTTCGGTGAGGTACGATGGCGGAGGCTTGTCGAAGGGATTACGACCCGTTCATGATCTCTCCGTGTTGGTCACACTTCTTTCCCGGAGCTCTCAGTGGAGTACAGCCACGATTTCCATACACACTTCGGGATTGTTACGTCTGTCCTCCCAGTACATCGGAAGCTTCAACCTCTTAACCGCTCTTCACCTCCATCTACTTTCCGAGAACCTCTCTGAAGGTCAATTAGGATCTATCGTGAAGGTCTTTCGTTCTACCCCCAAATTACGCTCGCTCACCACTACCGGATTCGTCATCATCCTCCACCACGTTGCTCTAGACCTTCCGTTCGAGCGGATCGTCAATTTCACCAGCAAAGATTACGATACCACGCCCGTTCTACTTTCTTACCATGGCCATTACCACTTCCTACAGAAATTGCCCAACCTCGAGACTTGCATGATCGATACGCCCTACTCGTTCAATGCACACGACCTACCGCCATCCGTAGTACCTCGCTTTACCCTCGCCCACCTACACACCCTCGTCCTGAGAAACTTTCTCCGTGGATCATCTCACAACGATGCAATCCTAAACTGGCTTACCCTTCCCGTATTGCGCATCTTGAGATTCCCATCCGGGTTCGAAAGCTCCGCCGCTCTGATCGAGCTTCTTGAGCGCTCCGGGTGTTCCCTAGAGGAACTCCATCTCAAATTCGGCCATGTACACGAAGGGGCCTTATTTCGACTATTCGACGCCCCATGCATAAAAAACCTGCGGGTCTTGAGTATAGGCAACTACCGATGGGGACATGGCCGCACCGTCGACAATGACATTTTCCGACCTCTCACACTCGTTGAACCCCCAAGCGCTGTTTACCGACTTCCCAAACTACGAGCGCTGGAGTTGTACAACTCTGATGCTTGGACGATAGCGAGTATGCTTGACATGTTGGAATCTAGATGGGACACCGGGAACGTGTTTCCCGGCACGGTAGAGAAGTTGTGGAGACTGACGATCCGGAATTCTGGAATGAAGGTTTCGCTCAACCAAGAAGAGAAGAGGAGGATTGAAAAGCTGCGGGACGGGGGAACGTTTTTCGAATGGAATGAGAATCCCCGTTAGGAGTAGCTCGAAAGGCAGAGTTTTGGGTCGTATAAATTGTAACCGAGCTATTCCCTTTGTGACTGATAAATTCCAGTTGGTCGTACTTACCACCCTGACGAAACCCTCATTTTTAAGAGCCACAGTTATAGAAGACATGAAAGGTCAAGGTCGCAAAGGCTTCCAATGCCTCCTTACTACGTGCGGCTTTGGCAGCTCCAGTCATCATGATGCTACATGCACGATATACAGATGGCAGATTGGACTTATATACATACTTGGTACATGGCATATATATCCTTCGTTATTTTCCTTGATGGCTCTCGTTCCACTAGAACATCATTTGATGTCTCAAGTTGGCGCCCATTTCATTCATTTTTCGTTCCACCCACTCATCTAGACCTTTTTCTCCGAAGAGGTCATCCGTGCTTCGACCACCCTGCTCTGAAACCCAAGCCGAAAGGTCATCCTTGGACATCGACTCGATGTTGGTCAAAATTTCTTCCTCGCGGTTAAGAGTGGCGTCTTTAGGCTGCATTGAACGTGCTTTCTCCAAGTCGCGACGCGCTTCTTCAAGCTTTCCAAGATAGCGAAGTGCCTGAGAACGTCGAAAGTACGCTTTCGCTACATTGTGGTTGTCGTCTACGCAGGAAGACGCGTCCTTCACAGCAGTTGTGTACAGCTTAAGCTCTTTCAAGAGATAAAGTCAACATGTCTTCCGTGCCTGACCAAAGAATTGACTCACGAAGTGCCGCGGCTGCCCTATTCAGCCTATACAACGGTTCATGCTGGCTAATCTCCATGCAAGTGCTGTACATCAAGAACGCGTCCTTAAAATCTCCCTTTCTGAATGCTGCATTCGCTTCGTCCTTCAATTTTGCAGATTTCGCGTCCGCCTCAGCCCATTCTCGTTTTTCGCGCATAGCCCGCTCCTGCATGGTTTCTCCACGACGTTTGGCGTCTTCCATATCAGCTTTCATCATTTCCATGAAGCTTTTCATCTTGGAAGGGTCTTTCATCATGTCAGAGAGTACGCTGGCTGGGCCTGTCCCTGCATCAAGACGAGCTGCAGGGCCTTCGTCGCCGAGATTGAAAGATGCTGGATAGATCGGATAGTACGGATGATGTGATCAGATTGCGTCGACAATCAGATCTGAAGGCATGGAGTACTGTAGTGCCAACTCACCAGGGTCATATGGATTCAGAGGGTCACCAGCCTTGAACTTGGTTG